>CM026164.1:6333625-6558686 GCA_014825975.1 Bombus haemorrhoidalis | reverse complement strand
GATTTTTCTATTAAATGTTATCTGAAATTGATGATTTTCCTATTTGTACCTTCCTTCTAAATTCCTTGTAGTCATCTTACTAACTCAACAAAAATCAACGTTAATTTTACTAAAAGTATTATGATACTTTTTAGTGATTTGCACAAATGAAAGTTTCGAAGCTTGCCATTGCGACGAGTTTGATCGTTTTAGTGTTAAATCAAACAATTTTCAAAAGTGAAATTACACAGAAACTTATGTCGATAATATTTGTCATTCCTATGATCTATTTCGCGCGATTTTGCTTCCTTTCTAATATAAGTTCAATTTATCGTACGAACTAAGTCTCTTGTATTTTTATCACTTCAGCGTCTTTCTCATTGGCCACAGTATTTCACTCTTTCTTTCACAACATTAGATCGTATCCAAATTTATATTATTAGATTCATTGATCGTTATCAGTCCTGCGTCTTTTCAATTTATCACTTTTTCATTTCAGAACAATGACTGGCTTCAAGATACTGTTCGCATGTTTGGCGTTAATTGTCCTCCTGCACCCATCGGTTCAAGCGGGGCGCACTAGAGGTTTGCACTTTAAGTTGTCGTTTGCCATACTACAGATTGCAGTACGATCTCGTCACACAACTTTCATGCAGTTTCGAAATTTTACGCGTTTGATAATTATCAGTGAAAAAAAACGAAGTCACGCGTGACAACATAAAATTGAAAGGAACACGTTTGATTTTTTATTTTCGAGATGGTCACGAAGTTAATAGTCACGAAGTTAATGGGAAAATTCCACTTAACTATTCACCTCTTCTCCGGTTTTGTTTCTGAAAAATGCTTCGTTAACTGCGCGAATGTTCCAACGACTCGCTTCACGTACAAAACAAACGTGATAACCAGAATAAACGTGAAACAACCAGCGAAGACGAATTAATTCATCACTGTACTGTCAATTCTCTAAATATAATAAGTTCTTCCTTTATAAATGTTTTCTAGCAACCTCGAATGTGCCCTTGCGTCCACCATACTGTGGTTTCAGCAACGTTACGCATACCAGGGTGGTAGGTGGTAGGCCAGCTAAGCTTGGTATGTTTTATCTATACCTTTCCCATTAATAATAAGCGATATACTATGAAAGATGAACTTTAAAGACACTAGACAGCACATCAAAGTATGTTTCAATTAAATTAAATAATAATACTATGATTTCATTGGTAGTAACTTTGCTTATTAACTTGAATTATTTCTTCCTTTTAGTTCATATTAGAAGGAGTATGCATTTACTTGAAATTAAAAATCAACATAAGGATAATGATATGGATAGAGATCAGAAACTGTTAAGGGAGAGATTACATATTGAACTTTATAGTAGAAATTATATAGAATTATCTAATAATTTTTATTCCAGTGAAGTCAAAATTTAATTTCTCTCTTAATCAATTTCTATTTCCAACAATCTAATTTCAATTTCTCTCTTAATCTATTTGAGAATATTTGTGTACCTATGTACTTATCGTCTTCTGCATGATCGAATATCCAATAAATAATAATAGTTTTTAACTCATTACGCGGTTATGTATGTTCACAGCTGTACTATTGCATTTTAGGTGCTTGGCCATGGATCGCTGCAGTGGGTTTTCGTAATTGCTCAATCCCAAATTGGGTAACACAATGGCTGTGCGCAGGTGCCCTAATATCGGCTAGGCATGTTTTAACCGCAGCACATTGTGCAGATGAGGGTGATTTGTACGTGGTTCGTATCGGAGACTTGAATCTAAAACGTAATGACGACGGAGCGCATCCTATTCAAGTAGAAGTCGAATCTATATTAACACATTCCGATTATACTTCCGAGTCGAGCAATAATGATATTGCTATTCTTAAACTGAAGGAAAATGTTCCATTTTCGGGTAAGTCTTCGAATATTGTTGAGTTTCTAATATTTATGTTACTGGGTGTTGCTGAAATTTCTTACTGTACACTGTATACTGTACCATAAAACATGCACAATTCTTTCTCATACTTTTCGTTATTCGTTTCCTACACTTTCATTTATTTTCTTATTTTTCAGAGTACATACGTCCCATTTGTCTCCCCATAGAGAAATCCCTTCGAAATAAGAACTTCGTGGGCTATAACCCCTTCGTTGCTGGATGGGGAGCATTGAAATTTGGTAAGTGATATCAATTCTATGATAAAATTAAATAGTTTCACTCTTAAATATCCTTCCCATTTTCTTTGTAGATGAACCATATACTAACGCATTAATGGAACTACAACTGCCAGTGGTTACCAATGCCGTATGCAAAAAGGCTTATGAGGATTTTGACGCAACTATCACCAATAAAGAAATATGCGCCGGCGGAGACCCTCGGGGTGGAAAGGATACTTGTGGAGTAATTACATTACAAATTTACTATAAATTATACGGTGTCTGAGGGCACGTAAATTCGAATCAACGTCAAATCGAGCTCTTAAACATTAAAAATAGTAGATAAATTCTACTTAATGCCCATTTCTCACGCATCATTATAGAATGTAATCTAATTTCTTTCTAATCTTAGTTTTACTCAAAACATATATAACATATACATTATAAATTGGAATATTTTAATACATAAGTATAATTTCAATATAATTCGATTGAAATATTTCGGTAACTATGATTAAAAATTTAACGATCATTTCAGGCTGACAGCGGAGGACCACTGATGATACCACAGCAATTCACTTACTATCAAATAGGTATTGTGTCTTATGGTTATAATTGCGGCGTACCTAATTATCCGGGCGTTTACACTAGAGTCACATCGTACCTCGATGACTTCATTCTCCCAGTGTTGCAAAGTTATTAGTACTATAAATATCATTTTTTGTGCACGAAAAATAAAGTTGGAATGTATTATTGTGGAGATAAAAGGCAGCTCAAATTTATATTGTTTTGTATTGTAGAATTATAGCCTTAAAATACACGAAATGTAGTTTTGAAACGACATTAACTTTTTACGTACGCTAAACCTACACGACTTAGATACGTAAAGATGATAAACGAACATGAATTAAATTTCCACTAATTATATTTAAACTAATTTTGGTAATAATAAACCAACTTTGTGAGAAGTTGTGTAAATTTTGTTTCTAATGTATCAAGAGAATAATTAAATATCCCACTTAAAACGTATACTTCTTGTATGTACATACAAAATTTCGGACTACTCTGGACATCTTATTTCATAAGATGGAGAGCTTCTAGAGGTTCGGACACAGAAAGTCCATAAAATACAAGATAAATCTTGCGGGTTCCAAAACTATTTTTTATTCGTTAAAAACTTCCTGTCTATTCATGCAATCACATGCATCCTCGGAACTTTACTTATCTTTTTATCACTTTCCAATTCCATACGCTGTTCCTACATTTTTTACTATATCTAAGAGAAATTTCCATTCAGCCAAATGTATACTTACAGATTACAGATTCCTATACGAGGATCAGTAAAAATTTATCCGCTTACTCCAGATATTTAAAACTTCTGTCGGCCGTATCGTCCCATCTGCACTCTTCGTATGACGTCAGTATCTGTTCAGTGACTGCTGTGTAGGTTTCATTGTGTTACGTCAATTCATTTGTGACCGCTGCGAGAGTAACAATGGCTGCCCCAGCTGTGATTTGCACGAAAACAGCAGGATGCAGTGATTCGTTCCTTGTGGTCGGAGGCTATGTCTGCTGCTTATATTTATCAAAGACTTCATGCACATTATGGAGAAACTGTTTTGTCGCGAAGTGTGCTTGAATGGACACAGAAGTTCAAAGAAGATCGCACAAGCGTTATGAAAAAACAACCGGACATTCGTCCACATCCATGATGATAATATCGAACGTGCTCATGAACTTATTCTGTGAAATAGATGAGTGACACTGGATAATGTGGCAAATCATTTACAAATCAGCCACGGTTCTGCTTTTGCAATAGTCCACGACAGATTTGGGTTTCAAAAAGTTTATGCGAGATGGGTGCCAAAAAAGCTGATGAAGAAGTAAAGACGACGATGCATTCGTGATTCGCAGTTCAGCCGAAAACATTGAAGCCGAAAACGTTGAAGGTTCTTCAACAAATGGACAAAGCGTATACAGGAACTGGGCGATTATGTCGAAAAATGATGTATGTCTTTTCTGACAATTGCTTAAAATAAATTCTACACCGACAGAGCAGGTAACTTTTGACTCACCCTTGTAAGGCACTTAAATTTCCAATCTATCATGACGAATAAAAAAGCTTATACTATTAGATCTGATTATATTTTGTTCCATGAGACACGTACATGTGTACGTGATGTACATTACCTTTATATCCCCTTGAACGCTTTAATGTTGCGCATATATACTATATTTTGTACAGCTTCTGTAAAACTTTGTATGTTTGTTTAAACTGTTAATTTAGAGGCTGATGTACAAAGAAGAAATGGGGTACAATGATGTGGTCTGATGACATTTATAAATATCGAGGAATCACCCCTATATTCGCTCAGGTATATATCTTTGACTATAATATATTTAAAATATATTATTGTTAGAATATGAATAATTAATTTTTAATTCTCTCAGAATTTTAATGGAACTGTTCCTTGGGAAGGAAGAACTGATACCTTGATATCATGGTTTGCACGTCCTATATATATAATAAATTTTGAAATATTATATAATGAAGAGCCAGATCATCATGACCCTTTAATGTGAATAAGAGGACCTGAGTTTGATGATATTTTTATAATGTTAGATAATATAACTAAGTATGTTCACAGTAAGATAAGATGACATGGTTTACATGATCTTAATGTTGTTCACTGAGTGATCATATTATAAGGAAAAGTATAATTCACAGGTAGAATGATTCATAACTTAGAACTATTAACTCAGGTATATATTAAAAATTAAAGAAATATATTAAATTTTATGGGATATTTACATTTAGTAATCAGTAATTCAGAGATTGGTATTCATGGTTATTATAATGAGGCTTTAGAAAAGAAATGGTCCTGCATTTATGACTAAGTCGAAACTGGAACCTCTGAATAATTTAGATTTATCCTTGTTATTTTCTAAAATACTTGATCTACAGTATCCCATAAGGAATGATACTGTATCACACCTAACCAAGTGTCTTAAGAAACATCAACAGTATATCACAATAATCGCGTATCGACTGATATGTAAGAGAAAGTTATATGTCATTGTTATAGATAGTTCTTTATCATTTTCTATTAATGCAGTTGTAGTCACTACAATATCTATGACACTGGTAGTAATTATAGGAACAATAATGTTTTATAAGAGGAAATGATGATTAGAAACAAAAACTTACAGGTAAGTCAAAGTATATGTTATTTGCCATTTGAAAAGAAAGTTAAGTTACTAACTTAGAATTTTTTGATAAATAATAATTTTGCAAAATATATTGAATTTCGAATTTGTCAAAAATTGGAATTTAAAAAGCATTGTAATAATATAACACTGATATCTTGATTTTTCAGGAGATATGGATGGATAATATGTAAAAAATATCAAGCAGTATATGAATTTTCATATTGCGTAGAGATAACAAAATGAATTTTAAAAAATGTCGATACAGTAGTAACAAATAGCATCATGACAAAGAATATATAAACACAATTTCAGTTTTTATAAATAAAGTTTCATTGTTTCAGATTTTGAAATATAGTGGAACGTTTAATTAGTATCTTAATATCTTTAAACAGTTATTATCTTAGAAACAATTGTAATTATATCATATGTACTTTTGAGTTCGTGCAAGAACATATGTAATTTTGAATTAGTTATTATTAGGAAATTGTTAGATACGAACAGTACGCGAAAAGTTGTAGTGTAATAATTATCAATCAAAACACAGGAATTAAGTTCTTGTTTTTCCGAAAATTGACTCGAACGACATTAATTGTCCTTTTATTTATACGAATATCGCAAATACAAGTAAAGCTGGTACAATAGTATGCAGGAATGGATTATTTATTATTTTAAACCAAATCATAACATCATATTCAGAATGCACAGTATTATTATGAAATGTAAATGAATCATTTGTAAACGAACAGTTTTGCTGTAAAATCATTGCCTCCTTTCTTTCACCTGAAATATAGTAGCAAGTACTCATTCTTTTAATGTATAATAAAACGAGATATTTTTATAAAGTAACATATGTCATCAGTGATAACTGTTATCTCGTATGACACCAAATATACCATTAGTGTGCAATGATATTTTTATGACTATATACTTTACTGATAAATTTGGGGAACGTTATATAAGAAAAATTATCTCTTGTTATTCTATGAAGTATAGTAGCTAATGAAGATTAATTTTACGAAGAATTAGAACAAAAGAGAATTAAAAAATTAAAAAGATCAAAATAAGACTGTTTGTGTGGCTTAATTATTTCAATTCTGGTATACCACTTGTTACATTCTAACTAATTAGCGCTAAACAATAACTTGCAAATATTAAAGATATTAACATCTTAATGTCCATTTTTCAAGAAATTTTGTAATATTTAATTACTGTATATCTAGTCATTGATAAATAAAATTTCTTGTATAAGCATAGATCGAGGTTGAGGTCATACACAGGTTGCATTACAGGTATCGTTTTAATTTATTATATGACTAGAATCATTATTTGAATAATATACGAATAATTATTTCCATTCGAACGATTAATATATCACGTACCTATAAAAGATATATTAAGAAAAAGACGTCACGAAATAACAAATATTGGAAATTCTACTGTCATTAGATCAATTATTTTTGCGATGATTTTTATATCTATGTAATTACATATGAAATGGGTAATCCACTAACATTTCCTCGAATCGAATATAATTTGTTACACTTCGCAACGATTCAAATAACGGACGGGAAATATATAATAACTTTTTCGTCCTTGCGTTAAAATAGTACTGTACAGATCAAGTAATACAGGAAATACCCAAAAAACCTAATTACATTCAGATTGCATGACGGCACACTTGCAATGGATTTTTGCGATTTCAATGTCACAGACAATGGCACAACTAATCAGAACACGTTCGAGGCTATAGACATTGAAATTACCGCGTCTTTGATACGTGTAAAGCATAAATATAAATTTCACGCGATTATATCTTTGTACACTGTGAAACTTTGAAATCATCTTAATCGAATAAATAATCTTAAACGTCTTGAAAAGGATCTGCAACAGAAATTCGAAGGATAAGAAATCCTAAAAGGAACTAATTCTAAAATAACAGACTTCTAAATAATAAATAAATAATAAAACCTGTTATAAATAATAAACCATACCTGAAATAATCAAATGCTAACTAATCGCAAATAAAATAAAGCAAGCAATTTTTAATCTTTCAAGTAATTTTTCCAAAAATATAGAAAGATAGAGAAATTAAAAAGAAGCAGCACAAAAATAGAAAAGTAAGAAGATTTAAATCCAAGCAGCACGATTAAATCTTATATTGATAATGTACATAATATACATCACAATATATATTAAAGATTTATTACGTTTATATGGAATATAAAGATTCCCAGAAATATTCGTTTATGTTTTTAATAATTCGTATATCCCCAGCTTTCTGAAAACTAGCTATGCAAATGCGTCTGATATAAGTTGTTATGCGACACAGGATTTTCAATTTATGATGTAAATAATCTGATGATCGTAAACCATAACTAAGGATGTTTTAATTAATGGCATCGTAAGGTATCCCCGACTGGAAGATATCCTCAATTCCCTGAACGTGGCAACAAAGGAAATTCCGTCGAATAAATATAAGAAACTAAGCAGCATCCACGGTAGGGATATAATAAAGAAGAGGTTGGTTGCTGAAGAAGGGATAACGAAATGACAATTTCTCTCTAGCGCGTAAATACTATATACAGAGAGGTATCACTTACTATTGACATATGATAATTGTCACGCCAGCGTGAAGCACCACTGTCGAAGCATTACAAAATATTCGTAAAAGCGAGCATCGTTGACTGGCATCTCTCAGTTCACCATCAAGTGTGTAAGTAGAAGGTTCGTAAGATTGGCCGTGATTGGATTCTGATAATTTCGTGCCTATAGATCAATTACTTTTAAGTTCAATTAAAGTTGTACGTGCCACACGAGCAAGCAGTTTTTATCGTGCAAGTAACTTTTATGTGATGTGTTATGTGCAAAAGATTTTATTTCTGTTACCACGTTAGTTTTATTTTATAAATTTTAGTACTGCATTTATCGGCTTGTAGTGTGCGACTAAATATACTGCATAATCTACAATTGTAAGTGTAGGGACATGATATAAATAGGTACTTAGAGGGAAGTTGGTACAATTGTATCTTTTTTTTCCAATACTGGTGTGGTAAGTAGAAATCGAAACACGATAAGATTCGAAGTTATGTAGAGAATTTTGATATAAATCTCTGAATCTGCCTATGTACGTATAGAAATGTGTTTTGATATTTACAAGTATCCAGATATTTCTATTAAAAGTCATCTTTGATCTTCCTATTTGTACTTCCCCTCTAAGTTCCTTGCAGTCATCTTACTAACACAACAAAGATCAACGTTAATTTTACTAAAATTACTATGCTGCTTTTTAGTAATTTGCACAAATGAAAGGTACAGAGCGATAAATTTGATCGCTCTAGTATTAAATTAAATAATTCTCAAAAGCGAAATTACGCAGAAACGTATGTCGATGATATTTGACCTTCCTACGATCTATTTCGCGTGATCGTGCTTCTTTTCTGATGCAAATTCAATTTATAATACGAACTAAATTTCCTTTATTGTTATCAGTTCCGCGTCTTTGTCATTCGTCTCATTTTTCAGCTCTTTATTTCAGAACATTGGATCATAATGTGATCCAAGTTTCATTAATTAGATTCATTGATCGTTATCAGTCCTGCGTCTTTTCAATTCGTCACTTTTTTTATTTCAGAACAATAACGGACTCGAAGATGCTGTTCACATGTTTGGCGTTAATTGCTTTCCTGCATCCATTAGTTCACGTGGCGTCAGCTCAAGGTTTGTACTTTTAGTTGTCTTTTTCCATGCACTTCGAATTCCAATACGATCTGGTCACGTAGCCTTCGTACAATTTCGAAATTTTATCTGTTTGTTAATCGTCAATGAAAAAAGAAATTATGCGTGACCTCAAGACATTGAAACAATTTTCTATGATTTTTCATTTCCCGGTTGGTCAGAAAGTTAATGGAAAAATTCCACTTAACTATTCACGTTAATTTCTTCCGTTTAACTTTTGGAAAATGCTTCGTTAGCTTCAGGAATATTCCAACGATCCGTTTTACGTACAAAATAAGCGTGATAAATATTACATCACGGTAATGAAAACTATTGGCGTAATACCTAAGATAAAGATACAAAGACATTTTTAGAATTTCTAATGACACCTTGATTGATTTTTAGTTTAATGCCACTACTACATTTGAATAACCTAACGGTGTCATATAGTCCCGTTGAACATTTTTCCTTAAAATGATCACTGGAAATTTTCCTAAATTTCTAAGAATTTTTTTATCGCAAGGCGAAGAAGATATGTATTAGAAAAATGAGATTGAAGATTTACCTTATTTTCAAGTATGGCTAACGCAAAATATAATCAATTAAAAGTTTATATTTTCACGTTGGAAGTTTCTGCAAATAATTATTATCCAGATGATGACTAACTCTTATGGATTAATGCGTGTCTGTAGGGCAATCCGGTTGACTTGGTCGGCTTTTTATATCGAAAGTTGAGTAATCGGGAACGCGTTCTTATACATGGAACCGCGAGAAGCAAAGTTTCATATGATCTCACCAATTTCGGATATCAGTTAAATCAGTCAAATTAAATAATAAATTTGCGTTAATATACACGTTTGACTTTTGAAAAGCTTGTTCAATTTAATAAAAATCTTGGTAACAGGCTTATGTTTTTGCACCTAATTGGTCATTTTTATTTACAAGTATGTCATGTTAAAGTATACTTATAAAATATACTTATATCATGACATTAAAATTAGAAAACTAATAAGAGAAAGATTATCATTTTTCCTCTGTGATAATCTACATATAACATAATGCAACTAATATGTCACGATTAATGCAAAATACATAAATTATTAATATAGACATTCTTTTAGTAACTTGTATAATCGTGAAAGGAATTGGACTTTTTAAAGATGAATCTTAAAGGAAACTTGGAATTGATTCCAAACCAATCACGAATGTTATTTATACTACTTATTTGCGCAGTTTGAAGCGAATCTAATTGATGAGGGTTTCTCTGTTACATGCTAATTTACGTTTTATAAGACACAACAATATGCTAATGAGTTTACTTAAGACAGTTTCGAGATATCAAGTTAGACGCGTTTCCATGAAATCATATCGATTTTACGATGATATTTTTCTATCAAGCATGCAATTATAACCGTATAGTTGATTAATACATGAACCACGTACATACAATTATCTATGTACATTCGTCTTTCCGAGTACCGCGCTTCAATATTGCTAATTTCAAATTCGTTTGGGAATGTAGCCTGTATCTTGGACAGGAAATTGCGCAACGAAGTTTACACAAAGGCAAATACGTATCCCTCGCTGTATGTTCTGAGAAACCAGCCGATGATAATATTACTTGATGAGAATTAACATAAGCGCTTTGAATGTTTAGGATTACGTTATTCCGAGGTTTCAGGATTTATCGTGCATCTAAAGGTAACGACACAAGAGAACATTACCAGAAATTCTCATTTGTATAATGTTTTGCAAGCTTTTTATTTATTGGCTAATGAAGTTAATTATAATACAAGAATACTCCAAGGATACGCTACATCCTTATATCCTGATTTGCTACATGCTATATGCTGATTTCATAGTTTCTATTTTTGTATTGTCATCGTGCTAATAACTATGTTGTGCGAAACTTATGAAGACGAACGAAGTATCCGCAATGTAACTATGTTAATTCTAGCCGAAACACGTAACCCAATTGCATACAACGTGAACGAAGTATCAGCAGTAACGGTTAATATTACATAAAATATATATATATATATATACATTATTATTAAAAATTTTATTTAACAAGTTAATCATAGAAGACGAATTAATTCGTCACTCTATTGTCAATTTCTTAGATATAATAATTTTTTTTTTCATAAATGTATTATATCAAAATTGTTTAATCCAGAATGTGCCACACCGAACAATAGAACAGGCAAATGTCTCAGCATCAGACAATGTAAACCGCTGCTGGAAATGCTGCAGACACAGGGCCATGCAGCTGCCGATTTTTTGAGACAATCAGTGTGCAAATACGAAAATAATGATCCGATCGTTTGTTGTCCGAACGAACAAAGCAGAGAGGACAGAGGATTTTTGGTAGAAAACGAGTATGGGCCTTTGCATCCACCACACTGTGGTTTTAGCAACGTCTCTCACACCAGGGTGGTCGGTGGTAACCCAGCTGTACTTGGTACGTTTTATCTCTTGCTTTCCGATTAATAGTAAGCGATTTGCTAAGCATTAATTTTAAAGGTACTAAACAGCACATCAATGTACATCAAATGCACACCAGTGTTTCAATTTGACTATATAATAATACGATTTCATCGGTAGTAGTTTAACTTGAATTATTTCTTTCTTTTACTTCGTGTTAGGAAGAGTATCTTTTTACTTGAAATTAAAAGTCGATATCGGAATAATAATATGGATAGAGATCGAAAACTGTTAGGGGAGAAATTACATGTTTGAACTTTAGAGTTCATGGTAGTTCAAGTAGAAATTATATACAATTATCTAATAATTTTTATTCCATTGAATTGAAAATTTAATTTCTCCCTTAATCAAGTCTCTATTTGGGAATATTTGTACGTATGTACTTATCGTCTTCTGCATTATCGAATATCGAACGGATAATAATAGTTTTTACTCATTACGCGAGAAGAAGTTACGTATATTCACAACTATGACTATTGCATTTTAGGTGCTTGGCCATGGATAGTTGCATTAGGTTTTCGTTATCCCCGAAACCCTGTTCTTGAACCACTATGGAAGTGCGGAGGTTCCCTGATATCGTCTAGGCATGTTTTAACCGCAGCACATTGTGCAGAAATCAGTGAATTGTACGTGGTTCGTGTCGGGGACTTAAATCTAATACGAGATGACGACGGAGCGCATCCTGTTCAAGTGGAAATCGAATCTAAGATAATACATCCTGGTTATATCTCCGGGGTAACCAAACATGATATCGCCATTCTTAAATTGGTGGAGGAGGTGCCATTTTCGGGTAAGTCTTCAAATATTGTTGAGTTGCCTATATTTATACTATTGAAGATTAGCAAAGTATCATTTCCTCAAATTTCTTACTGTTTCATATATTGTATCGTAAAATATGTTGAGTTCTTTCTCATACTTTTCGCCATTCGTTTCGCTCACTATCACTTATTGTCTTATTTTTCAGAGTACGTATATCCTATTTGTCTTCCCGTAGAGGATACCCTTCGAAATAAAAACTTCGAGCGCTATTACCCCTTCGTTGCTGGATGGGGATCACTAGGACATCGTAAGTGATACCAGTTCTCCAATAAAATGAAATAGTTCCCGTCTTAAATATCTTTCTCATTTTCTTTGTAGATGGACCAGGCAGTGACGATTTAATGGAAGTACAAGTGCCAGTGATTAGCAACACCGAATGCAAGAACTCTTATGCCCGATTTGCTGCTGCACATGTCACCGATAATGTATTATGCGCCGGATACGCTCAAGGCGGGAAGGATGCTTGTCAAGTAATTAAATAAAAAATTTACCATAAATTATACAGCGTCTGAAGATACGTCAATTAAAATCAACGTCAAATCGAGTTCTTAAATATTAAAAATGTTAAAGTTAATTTTATACTTTTGTCTATTTCTCGCGCATCATTGCTTATCAATGTACTTAATCTCATTTCTTTCTAATCTTACTTTTTCTCAAAATACATATAACATATATATTATAAATTGGAATATTTCAATACATAAATTAATAATAGATTATTATTGTATATAAGTATAATTTCAATATAATTCGATTGAATTCAGTAAGCTTGATAAAAAATCTAACGACCGTTTTAGGGTGACAGCGGAGGACCACTGATGCTACCAAGGAAATTCACCTTCTATCAAATAGGTGTTGTGTCTTATGGTTATAAGTGCGCCGTAGCTGGATATCCCGGCGTTTACACTAGGGTCACATCGTACCTTGACTTCATTCTCCAAGCGATGCAATAATGCAATTATTACTGTTTCATAAATATCATTTTTCGTATACGAAAAGGAAAGTTGGATTTTCTTATTGTGAAGATAAGAGACAGCCAAATTTATATTATTTTGTACGACACAAATTAGAGCTTTAAAATGCACGAAATGTAACTTTGAAACGACACTAATTTTTTACGCACGGTAAATCTCCACGACTTAAGTATGTAAAGATGATAAACGAACATTAATTAAATTTCTATTAATTTTGGTAATAATAAATCAACTTTCGCAAAGTTTCTATAAATTTTCTTTCTGATGTATCAAAAGCCTGATTGAACATTCCACTTAGAACGTATATTTCTCATATGTACATACAAAATTTCGGACTACTCTGAAACATTGCTTAAGACAAAGAGCTCTTAGAGGTTCGGACACAGAGGGCGCATGAAGTAAAAGATAAGTCTTGTCTTCCAAAATTATTTTTTATTTATTAAAATCTTCCGGTATATTCATGCAATCACGTGCATCCTCGAAATTTTTATCACTTTCCAGTTAAATATTCTCTTTCTGCATTTTTAGTTAGATGTAAGAGAACTTTCCATTCAGGGAAAGGTGTAGTTACAGATTACACATTACACATACTTGCAAGACACTTTAATTCCCAAACTATGATGATAAATAAAAAGGTTTATACTATTAAATCTGCTGGTATGTTATTGCATGTAGATACATGTGTACGTTACGTACATTACTTTTGTATCGCCTTGAACTTTTCAATGTTCATAGGAAAACACTGACATAGTTGATGAATCACTAAGTAGCTTTCGCAATAATAGAGAATGTAGACAATATATATATATATGTTTGTGTTGTGATGTTTGTTTGATGTTTGAGATAATATGTATATGTATACATATGTTCATAGATACAAAAATGCACAGACGAGGCTACGGTAATACATTTTTCCGTATTACGATCATACCGACCTTTTTTCTTGTCATTTTCAATGTTACCGACTTAGCGTAGAATAAGATTCTGACACTGGTGGTGGTAATAGGAATTAAAACTATATTTGAATAGATAATTAAGGGGCGGGATAATCAAAATATCATTGGACTAGGTGCGTTTGTACAGCTGTCTATAACAATAAGTATTTTACGTTTGGTCCATTAGAGATTATCTATGGACTATGACCACGAAGAATTCATTGATACTATTCACTATCGATTATCATTATACCTGATTCATTGTTTAAAAGATTACAAATTGGAATTCTACATCCATTGTAGTCGATATTAATATCAATTTAGAATGGTATATAAGTAAAAAAGTACCATGATATTGTAAAACTTCTATTGGAATTGATCTCTACCACTTCATTGTCTTCGAGGTAAAAGATATACTATCGTGATAATAGATTAGCAGAACTTTATTACAAAGGAAATTCTGCTACGTAATATAGACGTTAGATGTCAGGATGTCGTTGATAACGTCGCACGTGTTACGTTGCCGTAGTTTAAATAAACTTGCTACTCCGCTCAGATTAGCAGCGACCGGTACTGTTAGTAAGTCACGACCGTATTCTCTGTTTGAAAAATACGTGAGGAAAATGTCATACACGACGATCGAAAGGGGTGCACCGAACACCATTGATTACAGAATATATTTCAGTAAGTATGGAATAACATAACCTTACAATTAAACCGTGGTCTTTCGACTTTCTCAACGACCGTTAATATGTCGTCACCGGATACTTCGCTAAAATTTTTGAACATATCATCGTACGACCTCGCGTTCTTCATAACATGACTCTTATATTTTGTATCATTTTCAACTTGAATATTGAAATTGCATATTTTAACACACTGAGTATGGAACACGTTTCTTCGAACATGTATACGTTAGTACAGCTTTTTAGGCATTTCTTGTATCTTAATGTATAAAAAAAACCAATGTTTTTCTGAACGTATTTACATTCTTAGAGTAAGAATTTCAATAGGAACGAGTTCCGCGTAATATGAACGTGATATCTAGCTTTGGTGAAAGGATCGGATGCTTTCAGAGAGAGAAAAATGTTCGATTTCCTATTTGTCGCATATGTTTATAGTTCATTCCTATTTTTGCTAGTGTTATTTCAATTCTATTTTATATTTTAATTATTGAAGGTGATCCGTTTGAAGATGCCTCTAGTTTAAGGTTTGCGTGTTCGTCTTCATTTTTTTTAATACGCGTTGCGCAAAAAATTGCACGCTTGTCTATGATCTTTATTTATCACGTTATTACGTATGACGTAATTTCTCTGTTAAGATTGGAAAATCAAGTCTATCATTTAATATCAGTTTAAATTCCCCCATTACTCCTTAGAGCATTCTATTTATATATATCAGATCTTTGTTTCTAAACGTTAATTTTTTTTTACAGCCTTAAACCTTAATTTTTTCGAATACTTACTTTTCTCGTAAAAAGAAAATCAGATTTATGAAGAAATATATTTCTATATAAGAGTTATATAAGAGTTATGTATTATATGTATTATAGGAAATGATACTGGCCCAATTTCACCCATGCATGATATTCCACTTTATGCTGATGAAGCTAATAAAATAGTGAATATGGTTGTTGAGATACCAAGATGGACAAATGCAAAGATGGAGATCAATCTTAAAGAAACATTAAATCCTATCAAGCAAGATGTTAAAAAGGGCAAATTAAGATACGTTGCCAATTGTTTTCCTCATCATGGATATATATGGAACTATGGGGCTTTACCACAGGTAGTTTAATCTTCTGATGAAACTATTATCAAGGCATTATGTTATCAATATGAGGAATTAGAGTACAAAGAGATTTGTAATTACAATATGATAAAGATGATGCATTTCCCCTTCTGTGACATTCTCTAATGGTTATAAAATGATATCATCAATTTTATTGGTTCTAATCTGAAGTAAAATGAATGATGATTGCATGGTATAGACATATATACATTTTTCTATCCATGCACATGCACTCAAGTGTGTGAACAATGTCTTATCATAGCTTATGTAAACTCTTAGTCTGGGTTCAAGACCATATTATCTGTAGTGGTTATTGTACAATACTCAATTTTTCTCTATTTAGTTTTATATATACTCTCTATTAATTTTTTCTTTTTTATTGAAATATTTTGATAAATAAATTTGTAAGGCGTTTCGCAATATAAAGTAGTCACAAGAAATACTGCTTTTTAAACAGACATGGGAAAATCCTGAAGTCTCTGATGATGCTACTGCGTGTAAAGGAGATAATGATCCCATTGATGTTCTTGAAATAGGATATAGGGTAAGGAATTTTTCTCAAAAGTCAATTAATGAGAAATTTTACATTGCGCTTAATAAAATGCTTCTTGTCATTAGATTGCCAAAAGAGGAGAGATTTTGAAAGTAAAAATTTTGGGTTGTGTTGCACTCATTGATGAAGGTGTGTAATATTGAATAAGTAATTAAGAATTATTTTTTCAGATATGTTATCTTATTTTTGCCAATTTTAGGTGAAACTGATTGGAAGATTATTGTTATCGATGTCAATGACCCCTTAGCTGATCAAATGAATGGTAAGATTAATATTCTACAGCTGATGATTAGATTAATCATACTCTGATTTATTTACCAATTTATGGTATTTTTTACAGATGTATCTGACATTGAAAAGCTTTATCCTGGTTTAATGAAAGCTACAATTGAATGGTTCAAGATTTATAAGATACCAGATGGTAAACCAGAGAATCAATTTGCATTTAATGGGGAGGCAAAACCAAGAGACTTTGCTTTGCATGTAGTAGAGGAAGTAAATCAACATTGGCAGAATCTCGTTAAACGAGAAGCTCCTGCAGGAGGAATTGCATGGTTTGTAAATTCCCCAAATATTTTATTCGAACAAAAATATTCATTTCAGACACTAAATTACACAAATAAAAACAATTTGCACAGCACTAATACAACCGTGATAGGCAGTCCCTTCAAAATAACTCCAGAAGCTGCTGAAGAAATAGTGGAGAAGGCTCCAGGAACATTGGAGGCTCAAGCAATAGATCCTATTGGTAAGTTACAAATATTCGTTTGTTTATGTCAATTATTTAATTAACTTCAAATAACACGCAGCTTTGATTTACTTACAGTTAATAAATTTTACTTCATTGAACTACTACAACATAAATTATAAACACATTCAAGATATTAATTCTAAAAAAGTTTTGTTACTTATTCTCTATATGTGTTGTTGATTGTTATATGCATTGTATACGATGATATTAAATGATTGCTATTAAAATATTTTGCTATTTGATTTCAGTCGATAAATGGCATTACGTGCATCTTAAGTGAGAATAAAGGGGTATTCTCACATGAATACATCTGTTGATGCTTACATACACTTGCTTGTTTTTATGGCACATAATGGAATATCGCGTATTGCTCCCACACCATAAGTTTTAATACATTCGATAGTTATAGATAGTATTTAAATGCTGTTGCTTACAGTACAGAAACAAGTAACTTATACGCGCAGTCAACCGTACATGTATCTTATTATTTATTTTAATATGTTTGTAATTATCAAATTGGAAAATATGTGTACAAAGTTCCTTAAGTATTTTTTAACCACGCGTTGAAATATTCTTGTTACTGTACTGTACATACACACAGATGTAATGGGCAGTAGGAATTAAATATACTCTTGTTAAAGGTTGTGACACAGCTTTTCATAGATATTCAGGAATAAGGTATTCTAAACCAATAAATTTATTTTTCACCCACAATTTGTTATATTACAGATCCAATGTGATACAATAAATTAGTTTGCGACTTAAATTTCATATTTTTTATGAAAGATCTCAAACCTTGTATACCTATTTCCTACTTCCGAAAATATAAAAAAAGAGAAAAAGAAAAGAAATGAACGAAGAGACTATATTGTGAAAATTTACATAATTACCTTGAAATCTATACTTAGATTAATAGATTTAAAAGATCGATGACTAATCAACTGAGTTGGAATTAAATTATTGATATATCTAATAAAAGCACAAATGCTGTGTTAATTATAAAGAGAACCTTACTTATACTACGTGATCGTGTCGAAGATGCGTGTTTAGTTACTACATTCCGCGATGGAGTAGTCTCTGAGGAGACATTTGAGTCTGTTTCGCAGTATACTAAACATATGAGCCGTGAGGAATATACATCGTCCTGCAGGACACACATCTCCGAACCGGGGAGACGAATTGGCCCTTTGGTACAATAAATTCCTAAGAGAAGCGAGATCTAACATCGAAGTGAGAAATCGAACCATGTCAAATATTAAAAGTAATTTTAAATTAAGTTATCTAATCTATCAATAATACATACAGAATCTCACAAACATTTTTGCTATAACGATAATATTTAAATCTCTTTAAACTTTTCCAAAGATAAAAAAAAGATAAAAAATTTCATTAACATTTCATAGAGAAAAGTTAATAGTTATAAAATTGTACAGTATTATAGTTCTTTGTTATAACTTCAATCTCTATTCAGTTTATTCGTAAGTGTTGGTATAAATGTAAAGAGTATGAAAGATGAGATGGGTAAATGAGCGAGCACACATTGTACTATGATTATTGTAAACCAAGCCTTATTTCTTCATCGCGAGGACAAAGTTAAATAAATATCACAAAGAAAGATTAATCAAGTAATATTGTAATCCCGAGATTTCGCTGTAGCAAATAGCGATCAACGTAGCAAGACAGCCGCAAAGTAAGGCAATATTTAACAAATATGTATAAAGTAGCGACCCCTTCGAGTTGGTTTAGTAACATCTCCCCCTTTGTATTTCCCGGTGATGCGATATATTTTATAGAGGAGATGTCTGCGCGAAG
Source organism: Bombus haemorrhoidalis (assembly GCA_014825975.1). NCBI lineage: Eukaryota > Metazoa > Arthropoda > Insecta > Hymenoptera > Apidae > Bombus > Bombus haemorrhoidalis. Next base: position 6,539,506 of record CM026164.1, on the reverse strand, counting down.
TTGTCTTCCTGGTTTCTACTCTCACGGGAAGTGTCCGTACACTTCCACCCGAGGAAAATAGTTCAGCAGCCAGGGAAGTGGGTGGGGGTTAAGATATAGTCCAGGTTGCACGGTAAGAAAATAGTAAGACAAATTACCACGACAATTTTTCATTCGAAATACAGGCCTGTTTTTATGTCTTTAAGTACCTTCAAAGAAAGGATGAAACTTAACGAAATGGTAGAAAGTACCTGTCACTTGTATCCCGCGTTACTAAAATCTCGAACGTAACTCCAGAAAGTACAGCCACCATAACGTAGATACACACCATTCTACTATTACTCGAGGATCTCGTTGAGCTCGTAGCGATAATATTAACTTTCCTTTAAAAGTTCAATAACGGTAACGATTTAATTTTACGGTGTCGATTTTAAGTCGTTTCAGAAATTCGTCGCGCGATTTCACTCAATTGACAAATAATTTAACTGTTGTTCTCCGATAGGTTGTCCATCTCGACTTTTCATCCCACCCTTCCGATTTCTTCCCGCCATTTTTTGCATCAGTTCGAACGACAGATGTAATAATCGATGTCAATCGTCATCAAATCCAGTTCCTTCCACAAATTGTTTATAACATCTAACTTCAAGCATTAATCTAGAAAGTAATGGAAGTAACTAGATTCATTTATAGCCGGATCATTTATTACGGAACTTTTAATTCCACAATTTTGAAAACGAAAAAGGTGTTTCCATCTTCAGATTATTTTCAGGTAATACGTACATATTCTTTTCTCGCTCTTATATCTTATATATTATTATATCTCTATTTCCAAATAATACAACAAAACACCTAAGGTTTTTGGCGAATATCGGTTCAACTCCTATCAAAACACGATATGTCATCGAACGTAATGAAACCTCGAGCAAAGAGGTGTCGAGTTAAGGAGATTCTGGTTTAGAATCACTCGTCAAAGAGTCTCTAATCTGATGCGGGTTCTTGAAGAAAGTACATAAGAGGAAAGAAAAAAAAAAAAAAAGAAAGAAAACGGTACAAAGGAAAAAAAAGAAAGGAGAATCTTGCCAGGTCAGTTTGGACGAGTATCCGATGCTGGATGGGGACTGGATTCTTTCTTGGTGCCCTCCTGCCGAATTCCCCGCGCCCTTTTTTTCTCTTGTCAACTCACTGGCGATACTGGCTAGGTGAACCGAGAGAGCAAGTGGAGGTATTGACTGGCGCAGTGTACCACGCGCTCGCGCGAATCTTGCTACCGGAGACTCGCCGAGGTAGACGTAGCTGTACCGTAGCTCGTGGAAAAGGAACAGAGTGAGAGGGGTAGTCCCGCTTATATAGGTAACCGCCCGCAGCCCCCAGCGTCCCTCTCCGACATTCGCCGGAATCCGACCAATAGGCGGCCACGCGTCTGTGGTAGTGCGGCGTCGCCTCGACTCAGCTCGCGCAGTCACAACTCGTTCGACCGTCGAACTGTACGCTTCCGCTTAGCGGGATACACGGGTAACACAGAACGTGTTGGAGTTTACGTGCGCGCCTTTTCAACGTCGTTTTTCTGTCATCGTTTCGCGGACACATTCTATTATTCTTAGTTGTCGAATCGTGTGACGGTGCACGTGTTTTGCGGGAATTTGCGCGGCGTCTCCTCGTTTCGTTGGTTCACGGTGGACGGTGCTCTCCCGCGGGATCAAGAGCCATGCGATTTTCCTGGATGTTCGTGGCCACGGTGCTACTGGTTCTAGTCAGCGAGGCGAGGTGCAAACGGAAATTCGACGGAGATTTTGAGTTCGCCGAAGAGGTAAGTTCAATCATATTTATTTACGATTGTACGACGTTCCTTGGTTGTCTTTGTCGCGCAACGACCGCCACCGGCTAGCTGACATGTCACGTCGCGTTTTGGAGATCCGACAAGCGCATTAATACACTGCATAGTGGACCATATAGCAGTTCTGGTAAATAAATAATGAAATCGATCAGGGGCGTATTCCTGTGCTTCTTATTTGTAACTGGCCATCGGATCTTTATGCGTTTTTGGGGAATATACGGGTGCAAAAATTTACAGAATGCATATGACATTGTCAGTGGACAAAACAAAGTTTTATTTACATCCTATTTTCTTAGTTATGTTCATAGAAATATAAAATTGCACAAACATCCACAGTCTATTGAAGAACATAGAAAGTGATGTTTATACTTGTGAAAAGTACAATATTCGATATAAAAATAATTTTATTCAGTAATAGCTTAAATTCGTTTTTTAACCAATCAATGGAAAAGGCGCGCTGGGTTGAAAAGCAACCAGTGCTGGTTCTTGTTTCCGTGTAATGATTCGAAACGGAAAAGCATAATCGTGAATCGATCGGTTCTCTGTTGTTTGAATCTGTGTTGCGTGTTGTTTACGCGATATGCTTTGTTTTATTAGTGGAACCGAAGACGCGGTAAAACGATTCTTATTGAAACGCGTCGGTTGGCGTTCGTTTATCGATAGGACGAAGATCGAACTCGCGATTCTCTCGCGAGGTGGTTATGTTTTTCGCGAAGTTAGTCATAAGATGTAACGGGACAGTTTGAAAAGTTGGATCGAATTTGTTAGTTAGAGTCGCCAAGGATACGATTCATGTAAAACGGCTGTCGAAGGTTGAACACATCGTAAAGCTGTCGCTGAATGAAATAATACGTTGTTTTTGTTTCCATCTCGCGGTTCAGGTATGTCTTATGGTTTGTTTTTCAACACATTATCCATCGAATGTGAATACAATCTTTCGATTCTTAAACCGAACAAATTTATAACAAGGTATCGAGGATTCAACGAACAGTAAATTGTCTGTTATTTTTCGTTTATATGTATATAAAGACCAGGTATAAAATGTGACCGTCTTTTAGGGAGGAGCAATTTTAAAATTCAATATGTCGTCAATCAATTTCACCTTTTCATTCGATTCTGGAATCGAATATGCGTTTTTTTCAGCTTTTTGAACATTTCAGAAATATTAATAACATTGCTTGTGTGAATTAATATTGATATAGTTAAACTAACATAAGAATTATAGTAGTATTATTCGTTTCTTACAAAATGTTGTGAATTTATCACCTGTTTTCAAAGATTTGTATCTTTCATTTCATTTCGTTTCATATCGAAATACTTCTCTTTTATTATCAAGCGACATAAAGGCCAGGAAATGAGCAAAATACCTTGATATTTTTTTCGTGCGTGATCTTCACATATTCATAACGAAATATGATTGGCGGCAACCTTCTTTAACAGCGTCTATAAAATACACATTTATAACCGCAGTTCATTAGGTGGCTAGAGAGCACGCAATGCAGCCACTTTTACTTTCACGTAACTGGATCAGTGGTCTAATGCGATTTATAGGTCCAATTGTTTATTTTTTTTTTTCCTGGACCGTGGCGTGGTCGCTTTCTATACGTCTGATCTCGGTTAGATAAACATCATGATTGCAAATAATTATGCATGTATAATATACGCGTGTGCATAAATACGTACATCTTCCATTACGTATAGTGTTTCCATGGTGCGTGCACCATATGCCATTGAGTACATGTAAATCTTTTAGAGTACTAGCCCGAAGTGTGCTTTCGACTGCAATGCAGTGAGTCGAGTAACAAAGACAAAGAAAGAAACACCGTGTAACTTAGCCTTTTTTATTTTACGTACGAACGACTGTATCGCTGGCTCGCTAGACGAGTGACACGTTTTACAAATCGTTAATTGTCAGATGTTTGCATAAATTAACACTGGAGGCGTGCTACTTATGAGGATGATAATGTTATAATTATTCGATAATAGAATTATTCCGTTTATTGAAAATGTCGTAATTCAATGTAGGATTGCTTTAACATATTTCTAGATGATGTAATCCAAAGCCAATTAATTAAATCGTAAAAGATAGAAAACATTTCCAGCGCTAAATAATTGAATAACTAATAATTCTTTATTTTCAATTTTCTATTGTAAATCAATGTCTGGAGAAGTTCACTCTTTTTACGTTGTATCATATCGCTTTTCTATAGCAAATTGACGTTATCAATGTAGTAGGAAATTTGTATTGCAACTATAGAATTATTTATACCGTATAAGGTCAACTATTTTTCACATTTGAGTACCGCCTACGTGCTACGGAACATTCCATGCAGGATGTATCTTTATCGACGAAGTCCACGTTAGGGATGAACTTGGAACGCCATATTTGATTTTCTACACGTTCAAACAAAGAATCCTATCAACGAATCATATATATTCAATCGAAACTTCTTTCTTTCAATATTTCCACACGATAGAAGCATAAACGCGCCATTTCTGTTGATCATTGGAACAAATAATATAATGGCATTAAACTACGCGTTCGGCGAGATACTTCGAACGTCAACAAATAGGAAAACTTTTTTTGTTATTTACTCGTATCATATTACGCTGCGTTTCAAGCTCACGCTTCTGGCCTTGGTTTCAAAGTGTAAACACTCCAAGACACATGGACATATTCGCAGGATCGTTTCGTGTTGCCCGGCCATCGTTTAATATCCACAACTCGAAGGAATTGGAAAACAAGGTCAGGAACAGAGACTGCACGTGTGCATTTATCTTTCCGCGGGACTGGGCCAGTTAGCGTTATTGTTGTGGAGCCTCGGATCCGAAAAAGGTTCGTTTCATTGCGCGCGCGAGCTTAATATCGCGCGCACTTTAAATTTCTGAAGCGGCGTTTTCAACGGCGTGGCTCTGCCCCAATTTTTCCCATTGCTATAACGTTATAACTCTCTGTACCCGGTGTTGGCTGTATGCACCACCCACCGACACTTGACCCTCTTATCTTTTCTTCTTTACAATCCGCATCGCCATTTTTCGACTCGCGAGCAACGCGCGCGCGAACACGCGTCACGCATCGCCTGCCCTCCGTGAGAAACTGTTGAACCACTTACCAATAACGCTTCGCTTTCACGATAATTGCGTTTTTTCCCCCCCATTGCTTCCCCCTCGTTACCTCGCGAGCAACTCGCGTTTTCCACGTTAGGCGGGCAAATACTGCATTTCCGTTCGTGGGAATGCTGCAGAATGCTATATCAAGCAGTCGGTTATTAGAGTTAGGTATTTTTTGATTGTTCGAACCTCTTAGAAGTCACATCGATCAACTTGTGACTTACTTCTTGTGAATTTCACAATTACTTTATCTAGGAACGTAATTGGTATAGGACTTCTTCAGAAACAACTGATTTATTTCTGTAAATTTATTTGTCCTAACTTTTGAAAAGTGTATCAAGTTTCTCTTGCAATTTGGTCTGCAATTTATGGAGTCGATCGATATGGCTTTTGAATGGTTAAGTTTATCTTGAGCATTAGGTATTTATTGAAAGATAAAATTAATTATCTAATAATTTAGGGTAATTAAGGTTGATTGCTTCTGGATTTAGGGTAATTTTGAGAGATACGAATTTCGTTTCTAAATGTTTTCAAGGTATCGATTATCATACTTGGCAGGTCGTGCAATGAACTGTCTTTTAGAATATTTAATTATTCTGCATAGCTGATTATATTAACTAACGATTTTTATGAACCCCAGCTTCCATATATTATACTACTAAAATACCTAGACCTATATCTTATAGAAGACGTACTGTCACTTGTATTTTGTTACAAACGAATTTAATTATTTTTATTCAAATTTTGAGAGATTAAATTTTCACGTAATTGGATGTAAAGTTAAAATTAAATTGCAATGGCGAATAAATATAAAAATTCTTGACCCATCCACTACTTACACAGCAGAGCTCTCTTTGCCAAATTAGTTGTTTGGCTGAATCGCAACAATTCTTTAACGATTGTACCAACACACAGATAGATACAGGTATCTATGATCCAGCTAATTATGCTGATACAAATTTCGTTTCTGTTTATTCAGACAATACACTGGCTAAAGCGTAACTGGTTGGAACGACCCTAGTCTCTAATTAGAAGAAGTCTGTATTTCATCGTGTTTGTCGATTCACTAGCAAGTTTATTCGAGCGATTTTTCCCCCCGTGCTTTTTTTGCTCAGCCAATTTGTATAAATTAACCCTCGTTTTCGTCGACGTTTTTACACGATCAATCCACGATCGTAATTTCTCCGCACGATCGTTTGTTTGCAGTCTCGTTTCGAAAGGGGTGAACATACGAATTGCGTTTTTTTTTTCACACGGTCATTGATTACCAGACTATTAGAAATATACTCGCGAACTTATTCGAGCATTTATCATAGAAAACACTTATATCTATTTTATATGTACATATTACATATAAGACATTTACAAATTTCATTAGGATTCTAGTAAGACACCATTGTCATGATTACATTGTTCAAATTTGTTGAAACCAATTTGAAAATGTATATAGGAGTGACAAGATATTTATTGCACACATATATTTAGTAAAAAATTAGCATACAACATGAATACGATGAATGTCGAATATGATCATAATGGATAATTGCTTGTTTGAACACGTTTTGATTTTTGTGAAATATATTTGAGTTTCTATCTTATATTTTCAGATTTTTTCCAAATGTTATTAATATGTAATCACCATAGTCGTGTTTCATTACAGTGGTAATGAAATTTCAAAATGCATCGTACAGCGCATAATGTATTCATAAAAGATTTCTACAAGTTTCTGCAACCTTCGTTAAGGTTCCGCAACTTGATGATTCAATCAAACATAGTTCTTCTATGATATAATTACAGATACACTCACAGCAATCGCGCAATGAATATTTAAACGATGAATATTTCACTAAAGAAAATTAAGATTTATCGAACAGAGATATTAAAGAGGCAAATATGAACAAGAGTTGTTTTTATCGCGAGCCCTTCAATTTTATCGTTGGTTACGACATGATGCGCAGCAGAATCGATCGCATATCAGAAATGGTAACTTTGCTCTCCGTCCCCCCTGCTGCTTCGGAGGAACTTCTCGATGCGAATTACGATTATCATTTATTTACCGTGACCGAAGCCAATCGATCAGGCTTGATTCGATAACGATTGCCTCGATATTCCGACGTACTCAAGCGGAAACTTCTCTTTTGTTCTTGCACTCGCAACTTGTCGGACTCGGTTGAAAATGGAAGTAGAATCGAACATCCGGGCGGAATCGCAATTCAATTTTTATTCGCCTCTTTTTGCGGCACTTACATTTTCTTGGCGCTGGAAACAAAAGCTCGGAAGTTTAACACTCGACTGAAAGTGGAGATTAAAAGTCGAGTGAAAATTTCAAGATCCTCTTATCATTATCGTGACATTAACACGTTCTGTGTGGAGAAGCGAGCGTTTTGGAAAAATGTTGAGTGGGAAGGAAAATGGTAGGTACTTGTATTAAAATTTCAGTATTTCATCTTTTTTTTTTAGGATTTCTTTCAGGATATCAGGATTGACACGGAAATTGTAAATCAAGAATTAGGAATTATTAATATAAGATTAATATTTACCGAGAGCGACACACTGTGTATATGCGATAGTTTCTAATTAAGTTCTCGCCATTCGATATCTGTACTCGAGGTTCGTAATGAACTGCATGATTCAGCATTTCTCAGGAATTTGAAATATCCTGTATGTACATTTCTTCGCAATTTAGGAAAATACTTATACAACTAGAAGGTTTATCGTTAAAATAAAATCATACAAGATATTTCCAATTATATTAAATGTTCATATCTTTCCATTGCGTATGACGATGAACGACAAGTTGAATATACAACTGAAAATAAAATATTCCATGTATGGCAAATATTTATTAATTTTCGGTTAAATATCTTCCACTTAAATGTCGACATAATTTTAGCATACTATGCCATGAATATCTTCCAAAACAATTTGTACAGTATCTTCAAAATTATACCACCGAGAATAAACAAAATGAAGCACCCTATCAATCGATTACAAACGTACGGAAATATATATCAAACCAGGAACTAGCGTAAATTAGGGCCTATAAACTATCAATTTCCTTATTTTACAGTAGGTGCTTATGGGAATTGTAGGTTAAAGATAGACGATTGGAATCATGCACGATCTACGTGAACAGGTGTTCCATTATACGAAAGACGGGCGGCAGAAGTCTGCCTTCACCGAGCATGCTACGAAACGACGTTCATTAAAGCCACGTTATTGCGGATCGTGCTACTCCCGTTTTGTAATTTCAATAATCGAGCCGCAGCCTTGTCGCGAACCACAATCTCTCTCTCTCTCTTCATCTTCTCTTTGCTTTCTGCTTTCTCTCTGTTTCTTGGTGGGATGCGGTTTATAGGCACACACACGTATATATCAGACGCTTTTCATCGTATCGGAGAGAAAATCGATTATCCTGTGGCGTAATGGAAAAGAATTCCTCGTATCGATCGTCACGAGGAGAGAGAATACCGTGTGACCTAGTGGCGCGAAGGTAAACGAGCATACCGGTTGCACCCGCTCTTTTTCACGACCTATTGTTCCTCATAAATTACTACTTACCCCAGCCACCCCCTCTCTGGTCGCAGTAGTAATGTCTCTTGTTCCCTTCGTTCATACTTTATGACACGAGCAACGCCACCGTCACGAGAACGTAATAATAATAATAATAATAGATATCGAATGATGCATATTTGATCGAGGCAATTGCAACTCTACTTCGTTACCATCCTGTAATTTTTCCAGTTTGTTTTTACTTACAACTCTGTTTTTCATACGATGTATAACAGTGTTTCGCGTTTGGTGGTTTATGACAAAATATTTGTATTTTCTTTCTTTTTTTTTTTTTTTTTGGGATCATAGAATTTCTCTTTTCAGCGATGGTAGGTATCTATCATTCGAATATGTTTCACGTACTTCGAAAAAGCAATTTATTCCATTTACAATTGTTCAATAATTTCTTTGCTTATTATTTCACTGTTTAATGGATCGAAGAGATTTGAAGCTTCCTTTGTCCTGAAATGACGAAACGTTCCATGTTTTCCTTCGTTGTATAATTTCCTCGACACTCAAAATATCCACCGAAAGTTCAACATCTCTGCGACTACTAAAATTGATAGCGCGTTCCATCCAGATGAAAGAAGAAGATAATTCCATCGTGTAATCTTTCCGGGGCACGATTTCCATAATTACTGTTATTTGCACGTTTATTCAGCCGCGAACCTTGAACTTTCACGGCCGAACAACGTTGGAGAGATTGAAACGTTCTTGTCCGTGGATATTTCCACCCTGCGCAGCAACCCCCGGTGTTCGACTTTGTCACGCGAGTTCTCGTTGCAACGCATACATTTCTCGCATGTTTTCCGCGCTTCTGTCTCTCCCTGTATAGTCACGGACCCACTCGAGATCACTCGATTATCTCCTTTGTCCTGGAAGCTACTCGACCGAGTGTGTTTCGTGTTCCAAGCCCCTTTTCCTTTACAACCCCTCTCAGTTGTCTGCTATTTGAAATCTGAATGGCTATACTATGCGTTAGGTTATCATCGCGCGGTTCGAGGACCCTGTAGTTTCCTATTTATTCTTGTTTCACGTAGTCACGAATTGGAGAAGCGACATAGTTTTTATGGATTTATGTATCTTTGTAATTGACTAACCCAGTTAAACGTTGTGTTTTATCTTCACGGATTTATTCCTTTAATTAAATACTAACGGTTAAATGTTAGGTAATCAAAATAAAATTCAAAGATCGATCAGTTTAATTAGTTATGCTATATTTCATTGTGCACGTGGATTCTATCGTGGATTATCGTTGGACAAAGGAGAACTGTGTTTCTGCGGTGGAATTTGATTTTAGTTTAGATTTTTATTTTTCCATGCCGGATGAACATTTTTGAAACGATAGTTATAAAATATATATATATATATATTTTGAGAGGATTGAAGATCATTATAGTGCGAGATAAAATTTTATTGAAGTGAAAATTAGAATTTTAATTGCGTTATTTTAACTTCCAGAGGTATCGTTCATTTAGCAGTAAATCACCACGTTTAACAGCCACCAAAAATATTAAGTAAGGTGTAGATTAGATTATTCGCATATTCAAACAACGATCTTTGACAAATCTCTTCCAGCTCTCCAAATGTCCGACCATTTTTCACGACCATTTCAAGCCTAGAAAACGGTCTTTTCCCTTTTTCCATTGACTAGTCGCTAATCTCTGCTTGACGTAAAATTCCGAGAATCAGCAACCAGACGCTCCGTTGTTTCATTTGCTTTACTCCAGATAAGAGCAAAGCGTACTCTAACGAAGACAAGAGACAAAAAAGAGAGAGTCAAAGTAAGAAAGAAAAAAAAAAAAGAATGAAAGGAAAAGAAAAGAAGAGGAAAAATTAGAACGGTGGTAGACGATAGTCCGACAGTTTTACAGGGGTAAAAGGGTCATTAAGAACCCTTTAAAAACTCAATACGCTTTTCATAAATTTCGAAGCATCGCGGCCGCATCCTCGCATCCGCGTAATTCGAATACCGGTTCTGTTGGGTATTTATGACGAACACACACGCTCTTTGAAAACGTGAATACGCCCTTTATAGGTCGCTCCGTTACGCGTACCAAGATGCTCATAAAGTCGAATTTATTCGCGAAGGGAATCAAACGGCTAGAAAGGCTTTCGACTCTGTTGAAGCGTTAGCGATAGTTAGCTTTAAACCATTAGTTTATTATATTTACGTGGTGTCTATCTTCGAGTTTTTTATTTTCTATACGCGTATTTCAGATGAACGCCGTTCTAAAAATATGTTTTAGAATTAAACGTTTTGAAGGTACATACTGACTGTTCATTCCTGGCGTATAACGAACATTATTATCTTTGTTACATTGAATTGATACATTAATATACATTACATGGCGTAATAGTACATGGTGTATTTTCCGTACAGTGAAGTGTCGTTTTTAAAATATTGAATTTTTTATTTATGAATGCTGATGGAAATTTGTATCTTTGTAAATATAATTAACGGAATTTAAATAGAGATTTCTTTCGTTTATTAAATATCGCTGTTGGGTGGTTGGCACGGACAGGTCCATTCCCTTCTTTAGGAAATTCCGAATTACGCGTCCTGCCCAAGTTGTAAACCTAATGATTCCGAGGTCAGGTAAAAAATCCCGGGAAAGGACCCGCCGGAAGAGTACGAGGGACAGACGAAACCCAACGGTTGGTAGAGAGAAACAAAATGTAAAAGGACAGTTTACCATCAGACATCGTACCGTAAGGCTGAAATACTTCACACCCAACAAGATCTTACCACCACCGTGCATAACGTCATACTCTACGTTATACAACAAGTGCAGATACAGTGCTGGATTACTCTAACACTCGATCCATTAAACCTCCTTCACTTTGAGCGTTAAGTCATTCGAGGTACACGATATCGAGCGGTCGGTTTGACCTGACCGGTTGCTCTTTAGTCGATAATTCGCAACAATCGCGAAAGGTGAAATATTTCGTATGTTTTATATAGGTAATTATGCATATTATGTGCGTTCTATGTATTCTAACATCTTCAAATTGTTCCATAAGCGCGTAAGAATTCTAATTGTTGTTTTCGCGTTTGAAAGGAACGATCTATGAGGATGTATCCGTAGTGAAAGAGTTAAAGGTTGCGAGTACTAAACTTGCGCGAGATGTAACTACCATGAAAGCTTTTATAAACCTCTTAGCGAGGGATAAAGTGGCACCGAATGCTACGAAATATCTCGGAGAATTTCGTTTCTATACAATTTTCTTGCCACCGGTGCACGGTAATTGGCCGCGGCATCCACCGGAAGTCGCAAGCAAACCACGCTTGTGACTTAAGTTTTGCTACCTGTAGTTCGTCTCTCGAGGGCTGCAAAGGAGTATAGCGCAGTCTTCGGTGGTTTATGCGTTTGCGTGCTTTATTCTCTCACGGTTCCTGCTTCTTAGATGTTAATTCAGATAATTTTGTTTGTTGTTACGCAGGGTAGAAAGGATTTAGAATTTTGTTTGAGGTTGAGGTTTTACTCCTTGGCTTTATGATCTTCTGCACGTGTCTGCGTATTAGAGTTAACTCCTTGTTACTTTGGTAATGAAATGTTCGCATGGACTTTATATTTTGCGACTATGTTGTGTTTTCCACGTAATTCGTGATTCAATTCGTGACTCGATTCTATTATGGTAACGAGCTGTGCGTGAATTTAGTTCTTTTTTAAATTAGTTAACACAGTGGGTTGAACGATTGATTTAAGCAGAGGTGTACACGTGAAGGATAATAAAAGAGAACTATATCGTTGATTGATGTCAGATGGAGGATTCTGTTGGCCATTTTACAATTCGTGTCCTGTAAAATGAAATCTGACAGTACTCGAAGCGTTTAAAACGTTACACCGAACAAGTTGACACGAAACGTTTTATCGTCGACACAATAGCGATCGATTCGAGAATCGTTCCCCATTTAAACTTTATTCTCGAACTTTTTGTTAGTGTCGTTTACACGCACTTTCTAACCTCTGATCTTTTTCGTTTCTTCGTTTACATATTTTCTATACGCTGTTATTCGTAAATATAAAATAATAATTATTTAGAAATTTACATTTTTCTTAAGATACGAAATATCGGAGAAGCTACTTTTCTGTTTACGGACAAGCAAAACTCTTTGCAATACGAAATTTCCAAAGATCGGAAATCTGTTATCTGTAAATCTGAGGATCTACTCTTCGGTATATCAAGCACTGTAAAATCCACCCTTCAGAGTATTAAATAGCCGAAAACCATCTCTTCAGAAGTTAAACCTTCAAAATTACCCTAATCCTATAAGCCCGTACATTCGCTCCAAATTTCTCGCCTCTTGCAAAAAATATCTCGCCGGTTACACGCTCGGTTCCACGTATTTCCATCGGCGACCGTGGGATTAAAAAATTTCAGCTCGCGGCTGCTCAGCACTTGGCTTTTCCGCGAGTAAAGCGAGTCTCGTACGCGTCAGGAGAAATCGTAAACCCGTTGGACGATCATCGACTATGAAAGCCGGGGCTTTGTGTGCATTGCGTTCTGGTGCAATGCAGCAAAGACAGGTGGAGCAAATCGGCTCGAACGTTGCAGGTGGCAGGAACGCCAGGAATGCCGACCGACACCTTTGGCAGCATTTGCCAACTCTCCTCCTCCGGTGTCACATCCATTCACCTTGCAATCCGGCTTTGCCGATCGCTTCGCGAGCTTATTGTTTATGGCTGCGCGAAACTGCTCCGGGGAAGGCGTGGCGAACACGATCCTTCTTAGTTTGCGCTCATTCTCCCTGATCTCGTTTTTTAAAGGCTTGTTTGTCTGCTTCTTGCTTCGTTCTTTAATTCCATTTTGACGATTGGCTAGGAAGATCAGTTCGTTCGAGGCCAAGCTCTTGCTAGAAAAATCGGCCCATCTTTTTGGACAATTTCAACTGTATTTGTTGTTCATTCTGGAGTGTTTTCCAATTCCACGCTGGTCAAGTAAGTTAGATAGCACGATCTATGATAGAGACTTAGGCGACAACAACGGTAGTTTAGAGAAAATTTGCTACTTTTTCTTTTTTTCTACTTACGGCGTTATTGACGCTTGGAGGATTTGGATATCTGAGCAGCAAAGTTATTATGACATCGCGCCTTTCTCGACAGAATTTTCAATTTCTTATTCGTCGTTAAATAGGTCGGATTAGGTATTTTTTGTTTTAATTGCAATCTTTAGGAAATTTGAATATTTACCATATGATCGTAAAGTCTAAACGGTTCACGTGGTAATACGTAGAATTTGAATATTAGGCACAAGGTATATAGTTGCTGAGAAATATTCCACCTTTTTATTGACAAACGAGTCTTTCCATTCATAAAATCGTCTATTTTCAAAAAATTATACTTGCGCGTCTAACAAATTCTCCGTGTCACGTTAAAATCAAGAAATCAATAAAAATATAGCTCTAATTAGCTCGTATTAAATCTTCGAATGAGTTAACATTAAATCAATTGTTATTTTCATTTTTACAAGCATTTCTCTATTGCCTCTTGTTTGTATTTATAATGTCATCTCCTGGATAGTTCTTTGGACATTAATGTCGATTTATTCCTAAGACACGTATGCGTCATCGTTTGCATTAGACAATATATGATGTACCTACTTGCTTATTGTGTCATCGGTTTGGAATGGGCTAGAGTGTATGGCGTATGATAGAGGAGATTGTACGGAGTGGATGAAAGGTGGATTGATAGGGTTTGCAGTTACTTTTTGCGCGTGTGAGCTGACAGGATTATTGATTTGCATGTGAGTAGGGAGTAGGCTATGTGGTTATGTGTGAAATGTGTAAGGTGCACGGTTTTAGAAGCTTGCAGGGATATTGTGTTGAACGTTGTGCACTTCTCATACTTTATTCCAACTATAATCTAACTCTGGCCACATAAAATCCGAGTTTTCCAGCGAAGCTACCTAGTTAAATGCTTCTAAATATGAACTTTTTGTAACACGCTTTTACTAAGCTTTTATTCTTTTTTTTTTTCTAAATTTATTATTCAACGTAGAACAATCCGTTGTGTTATACGTAGATCACGAGTGAAAAACACAAGTCAGATTTTCTGTGTTTTGCAGAAGAGCAATTGTAGAGTTCATTACATGGCAAACCAATTCTATTTGTTGGAACTTTTTACTTGATTTTATCACCTTCTTGAATATTTAAGAATAAATTCCAATTACAGAGAGTCACACAGAGTAATATTAATTAAGTTAAACTAATCTAAGAGTCTCGAACTAATATTATTCTCTGCTTTTTGAAAAACATCGTGGATCTCTGTCATCTGCTTTCGAAAGGTTATATAATGGTAAAATAAAGGTTATTAAATTATATAAGATTTTCTATGCGTATGTGGAGAATGATAAACGAATTGATGGAATGCGATCGCCAGGCAGAACTGCAGATTCTCTTTGTCAAAATTATAGCTTGTTAACCAGGGAATAGGCGTTGTATCTGTGATTCGATAAACTCGTTTCATTAACCTTATTTATTTATTCATTTATTTATTTATTCCTCTTTTCTCTAATTTCTTTTTTATTTTCTTTCCACGCGAAGTTGCAATGAGTCACTACCGAGCCGAACGAGATTTTGTTTTATGTAGGTCGTCGGATTTATTTCGTCTCGGGGCGTTCGTGCGGCGGAAAAAGAGGTTTTCGGTCGTGGAAATTAAAAAAAAAAAGAAAAATATACAAAAAAACAGAAAAGAGAAGAAATAAAAAAACGAAACAGAAAAAGTGCATAAAAAACAACGAGTACAGGTTCAATCTGTGAAAAATATTTCGAGCAATCTGGATGTGCTATCACGCCTCTCTCTCTCTCTCTCTCTCACCCTCTTTCTAGATGATTTGCATTTGTATTGCTTTATTTATCGCCAACTTCTCGTAGCCATTTTTCTTAAATTAATTAGCCATTGCCCATTTTATCTCGGATATTCTTCTTGCCCTAGCATGGAATCAGTTATCGGTTCTATTTAAATTCTCTGACGTAATGACGAGAAACTAAAACGCTGCCTATTCTTCGTGTATGTATATAGGTGTTTCATACGTGTTAATCAGATTACTCCCGTTGACGTTTAGTATTCGTGAGATCTAGATCGCCATGACCTTGTTTCACTCTCGTTTGTGTAGTTTTTAATGAATATCATTAAAATGTTATTTTCAATTGCTGAAACTTTTCTTTGATAATAGTATGCTTTAACGAGAAGTACTTTCACTTAGCAATAAAAAATGTTAAAGCGTTATATTTCTATTTTTTATGTAGCATGCAATATCTTTGACGATAGTATTTTGTTAAAAAATTGAGAAACTTTAGGATTGCATGTACTTGAAACGGCCGTAGGATTGCAGAAGATGTTTAAATAGGCAACGTTGTTTATTAATGTAGATTCTACTTACGAGACGCAGTTGGAATCCTTAGTAGTCAGTTGTAAATGCAGCTTCGCCTTCTTAAGACCTCCGAAGGTTTCTCTGCATTTATCAGATATTTTTTTCATTAAAACTCGCGACACGACCATAGGCAATCCATAAAAAGCGAAAAAACTTCGAGAGACAACTTAAGACGTTTTGTCAATTATTAATAAAGCTAGAGAATTTTTTAAGAAATGCAAAGATGGGCCAGAGACGTAAGATCTATCTAGCAGTTTCAACGCGAATAAACCTTACATTTCATAACCCAAAGTTACTAGCGATACGAAGAATCCCACTGTTTCTAATCGATGTCGTTAGCTCGCGATTTTTCGAAAAATATCAAGCGAACTATATCTAGGTCAGTATTTATACTAGAGAGATGCTGGTAATCCAGCCCATAATCCTTTCTCCGAAGTTCGTTTTTAATAGCCGTTAAAGCCTCGGCCGAGTGTCGTAATCCGCGATTCGTTCTCACGCGCGTTCTTCTATCCCGCGTGGGTATCATCAAATGACTCAACCGTCTGTCATCCTTTAATTATCCCCCGTGTCCACGCGTTTTCAATTATCGCTTTTGTTTGCCGCTACGGTTCGCGCATTTGCTAGGCCATGTCCACGCCCTGCATATTTCAAGATCTTCGCTTAACCACAACTCCAATCGCTTAACTTGTTATTACCGAGGTTATGAATAATTTTCACTGAAATGGGCTACTCTGTCGATTACTTTCCGTTTTTAAAATCTTTTAGCATAAAAATTTTGCTGTGTCGCGAATAGAAGGTTTACTTACTTAGCATATCTTCGCTTTAATTTTTTACTATGCTTATCATTATAGCGTGTTGTAATTTTTGTTAAGGAAAGGGTCCTCTTTTTTTTTTTTTGGTAATTTTCAGAGAAAAGATTTTCTCTTTAATTAATTTTTTAATTAATTTAATATCTTATCAGCCGATTGTTCTTCGTCTTTACTTTAAAAATTCTCAGGGAGAAGCGTTTCTCGTTTGGAGTAATTTTGTCTTAAGTTTCGATTTGATTTATTATCGGTGCGTTAAGGATGTTAGGGATGAGTGTTTCCGTCTGTGATTGTCTGTTTTTAAAAATTCTCAGGGAAAAAGATATTTTCATTTACGTACCGATTCTTCTTCTAAATTTTCTACTTTAGATATTTATTATTATTATTTGTACCGCGTTACAAATAAGATCTTTGAAAAGGAGTTTCAAACATTTCTCAAGGAAGGTATGATGTCATGTCGCGTCGTTGAACAAAGACTTTCTCATTTGTATATTAGCTTCTCTTTAATTTTCTGTATCTTCCCTAAGCTACCTTGATGGTATCTACTTAAATTACTCGAGATATATAGAAGAAGCGAAGAGCGATCTTCTACTTTACACTGGCATTACTTCGAACGTTTTACTATTTTTCGAGGTTTCGCTCGTTTTGAGAAGATACGATAGTTTGTACGGTTATTCGAGTGCGTAAGAGGACCGACTTTAGCGTTTTCAAAACGAGATCCTTGTCTTTCCTACGTCTTCTTAATTCGATCACGCTCCTTGAACTCGCACCAATATTTTCGTGGCACGTGTTTCCTTGTATATGAAGCTTATGAATAACGTTTCAGAGATTCTTACATTCAACGAAATAAATATTACAAAATTTCGCTGGTTCTTCGCGTAGTTTTCATGTCGTTTCCTACGAAGCTCGTCTTTGTTTTTTCTTTTTTTCTTTTTATCGAATTTGTAGTTTCGAGAGAGTGGAAGTTAGGATCGGTCTGTTTCCTGGGAATGTTTCCATTGGAAAGAGATTCTTTCCGATCGGGAGATTACGAGAAGTAGAAAGAGGATTAGGAGTTGTAGAACGTTTCTTTATTTGTGGACGAGCCCATGAAGAACCAAAAATGTGGAACCAGTTTTCGAACGCTAGGTTTCCCACGACTATCCTTTCCTGGCTAGAAATAAAAGTGGAAACGATTTTTAGAAAAGTACTAGCAAAATTGCAACGTTGTAACGTTTGAAGAAATTATTAAAGAGCATCGACCAACGAAGAAATTCGAAAAAATTGTCCTATTAGGATAAATTAATTTTCCTACCTAAAATTTAATTGTCAATGTAAAAAAAAAAATGTATATGATTAAGTATAAATGAAATTTCTATTAAATCAGTATTAATAAAAATCTGTATTTACTGATGATCATCGCTTTGAAAAATTGATGCATTTTACCTTGGCCTTTTTTTAGAAATTCCAAAGAATATCTGCACACACAGAGATGTACGCACACACGTACACACAGTGCTAGTTTCTTTGAAAAGTGCATAACGTCCTCTCGTTTCACATGCATGGAATTTATGCACTTGGGAGTTCTTTATGCCTGTTCGAGTATTTTAGTCAGAAAAGCTGCTTTTTTGGTTATTTTATTGGAGGAATTTTTACTCGACATCGTATTCAACGTCTACTTTATGGCCTCGTGTAACCGCGAACGGGCCAAATAGACATATTCATAGGTCACTTCTTGCTCCGTGTACCGGTGATATTGCAAATTTGTTTTTCGCACAGACTTTAAAGGAACCGAGTATCCGCAAAAACTATTTAGGAATAAATGGGCGAGCAGGCATGCAACCACTAAATATAAAAGCGACTAGAAAATTTTTCGCTATATAATATAACGTATAACATCAGCTAAATAAAACGAGAGTCAAGAAACGCAGGTATACGTATAAAAGTACGTAACTTACAAGCTACATGATGTTCTATGGTTTAGAAAGTTTCATAAATATATACTGTTTAAAATTAGCCGCGATATTCTAATATTTAATTTTTATAATATAGCGAATTGGGAAATAAAATGACTCGATACGTAATAACTTGGGAAATTACACGCTCGTGATAAAAGTCGTATTGTAAAAATGTCCTATTGTTACGGTACACAAAGGTAATATAAATAAAATATGCTAAAAATCCAGATGTCTATAGTTGAGGATTAACCTAATGCAACCTAACTCTCGTCTGAATTTCCAGAATAAAAAACAAGATCTAAGTGCCATTGTTCTGTAAAATGAAGTAGCGATTCAACATCTCGCTAAATTCCCATTCACTCGAGATCGCCGGAGATTATCGGATCCTTAGGTAGCTTGGCGAAATCCGTAAACCATCTCCGTACTAGGTAAATCCTTGAAACCTCAAGAGAGAGAGGGAGAGAGAGAGAGAGGAGAGTTCGCGGTGGTACGGTAAGTCGAGGGAATCTCGGAGGTGTCAGGTGCACGTGGTTGCTTTTATTCGCCGCGTGGCTCTTCAGCGGGCCGACAACCCTTAAATTGCCGCTGGTACTTCCGATGTCGAAGTTTCACCCCGGTTTCTTTGTCTTCGCGATCCATATCGTCGCTAGACCGATGCTTTTCTAATTTTCCAAAGATTTGTTCGACGAAGACACCGATTTCTGTGATTTTTAGATAGCAGACATGTGATTTCATCGGTATCTTTATAAACTTGATTGAACAAATGGAATCTTAATATTATAGCAGGTATTATACTTTGGATATTTTGTATTGTGCATTTTTGTAATTTTAAACATAAACTTAAACGCGTGTATATTTCCTTATCACTCGATGCAAACAATCTTTACACGCCCGATAAAACCTTTATCATGACAATAATTACGAAAACATTATTATTAACGCGATTACATCGCTTTTATCGAGTTGGCAACTAAGTGATTGCGGATTTTGTCATTAGGTGGTGTTGACAAAATGCTGCGCAATCACTTAGTTGGCAAGCCAATAATTTATAAATTGAAGA
The DNA here is from genome assembly GCA_014825975.1 of Bombus haemorrhoidalis. Lineage (NCBI taxonomy): Eukaryota > Metazoa > Arthropoda > Insecta > Hymenoptera > Apidae > Bombus > Bombus haemorrhoidalis. The sequence continues at coordinate 6,519,850 of CM026164.1, read as the reverse complement.
CTAAATTGAAGTCGAGATGGAAAAATTTAATATATCCAGCAATTTAATACGAACTTAATGGTCCGATATTACAGAAACTTCTATCGTATAAGGGAACAAAAGTGAGAATTTCTTTTGTCATGGAAATCAACGTCAATTTGTATATTCCATTGTGCAAGCCTTTATGAACCATTGTTCTGTGAAAACCTTCGTCAATCGAAGTTTATACCGTGCAAAGGTATGATCTTCGATTTAATATCTATGGTGTTTTCAACCATCAACCGCGCCGAATTAACGCGCTTATCCTTTAACTATCTTCCTTTAGCGTTTTACGTTTAACGCGATAAAAACTAAGTTCGATCGTCCTATGCAGAGTCGAAGATTGGATTTTAAGATGTTGAAACGTAACTGGATCGAATAACCTCTACCTGCATTGATATACGTTGAGGGATTAAATAATATCAGGAATATTTCGAGAGATATGGATTTTTATCAGAAAAGAGGAATTTGATTTGCGTTACCGGTGGCTCTAGCGCAAGGCTTGACAAAAAGATCGCCAGCGTCTGATTGTGAATTTTAAACGTTCAGTGATATCGTCTTGCGGGATCAGCTTTCCAATATCGTGAAAGTGCAGGGGAGCCGTCTTACCTGAAACGTTCTATTCATAGTATGTAATCTCGAATGCCGCGGAATCAGTGCTCGATAGGATCTCGGGACTCCTCTTATTCGCAATAAGCCGGTGTATTTTGTTCGCTAAGGAGAAACCAATAAACTTGGCAAGAAAATATCCGGGATCATGAAAAAGAAAGGATCTAACCAATCGTTAAATATCCAATCACCTAACACGGTTTTTGAACGTTATGGAAGAAAAAGAAAGCTGTTTGCAACTCCGGAGTCAAATTATTTTTTATAGTAAAATTGATCAATTATTAAGATACTTTGTACGAGTGTATAATAATTATTCCAATAGCTCAAGAGACTGATATGTCATTTAGAACAGCGAAATGTTCACATTTAGTCGCAATTCACAATTTACGTCTAACGATAAGTGTCGTAATATTTCTCTTGTCTCTGAAATATTTCAACGTAATCGACTGACTAATTAATATGCTACGTACGAGATTTGCTATCTCTAAACCTTCGAACAGTAGAATTCCATTTATTTTTTTTCTCCATATCGACAATAAAAAAAAGTATGTAAGGTACGTGTACGTATTGGTATGTACGTACGTATGTATATATATGTGTGTATAAATATATGCTCAAGCAATGGAAGAATATATATGCATATGTAGATATGTACTTCAGTCTTCAGTGACGGATGAGGGAGGATGTTCTCAACTACGCGGATTTCCATCTATGCGGACAGTCTGCGTCCCTAACCTCTCCGTGTTGTTCGAGCCAGCACTGTAGAAGATCAAAGAAAAGCTGATTGAATTTTTCGTATCAAAGATACATTATGGTATGCATGTTATAATATAGTCTACGGTATTATAATACACGTATTCGTATTTGCCTAAGAAGACGCGATCGTTTCTCGAAGAAAGGGGATAAAAGGAAGGCATGAAAAACACGGAGCACATAACTCGAACGTTCTGGAAACGAAGATCGTTGCGGAAAATGTTGCCACGCAGCATCATCGCAGAGAAAATTTTTCGTGGAATCTTGTCGATGTGCTTTGGTCGCGACGATATCGTGAAAAATAGCGTGCAAGATGAAACGATTTGTAGTTAACGTATCCTCAGAGTTATAGGAAAATGATCGTAATCCGATGATTATTATTTCTAATATTATCGAGTTTTCTCGATTAGAAGTTGAAACTCGGAACGACGTTACCTTGATCGTTGTATTTTTTATTCTTTAACAATAAACGAATAAATCGAGTTCGATTAAGTTGTCGAACTTAGTCTTAGAGAATGTCACGGGAATGGTTGGTGGTACAAAATGAAATTGAGGGGAATAATCGTGGATTAATTTACTGGAGTTAGGAAGGAAAAAGTTTGAAAATATTGTTGACTGGCTGCTAGAACTCGTGGAATTGCTTGTACTTGTTGAAGAGTAAAAGGAAGTTCTAACGAAGAAGCGAACTCCAGGCTTGGAATTTGTTAGGACGGGAACTTCGATAGACGATGTAACGCTTGTAGACACTTTCACGTTGAGCTTTGGTAAATCTTTGCCATCCTTTCCAATGTCGTCGACGAACCACTGAAAGTATAGACAGGAACTTGTTGCAGATCGATCTCATGTAACACGAGATCACGTGAAATCGATTACACCGTTATATAAAAATCTGAACTGTATATTTCCGTAGCTTATGATTTTATTTCGTTGCCATCTACCTCTTTCGTATCGAATACAATCGCATTTGTATCTGTACAGATAACTTTCTCTTGTTTATTCAATTTACTGCAGCTTATCAGACAAATGGTGTAACTTTTGCACCTTGTAGTTTCGTAACACGTGCATGAACCTTCGTAAATACAATAAGATGGTGAAGTTGCATCTGGAAAATACGTAAATTAAAGTCATAAATCTTTGTTTATAATACATTAAGAGCTAACGCTCTATTAATGGCTTGCTCCTGAATTTTCAAATTTTTAAATATTCGAACAACCAGAAACTCAAATTCTTCAATATTGAAATTTCAGAATTTGTAAAAATCAAACTACCTAAATACTTTCATCTTACGAATTTTCAAATTTTCAAATTTCCAAATCTTCGCTAATTATATACATATAAAATTTCCATTAAACATAATTCCTTCTATAACATAGCGTGACCAGAACTTTCACGCATTATTTCACCGCTTCACCCTTAATCGCTTAACCCGATAGAAAAGAAAAAGAAATTAATATCACCGCTACTACAGCTGTCTCAGAATCGCTTAATAGCGAAGAGTGTACGAAACTTGTGAAATACACGGCGAAGTCCCAGCAGTGGTTAGAGGACGTTGTTAAATTTCCGCAAGAAAATAACGAGCCGGTTTTTAAAAAAGCAGCCAGGGTTGGTTTGCAGGGGTTGTCGCGTGACAGAACGGTGCGTAAAAGAGGGGTATAAAAGGACCGCCTTCCTCATTAGAGAATATAATCCGCGATAAAATTGTAACATGGTCGACGCGTTGATGGTAACCAACGAACCAGCCCAGAACGTGATAAGTACTCCCCTTCCTTGTGCCGCCGTGTTACCAGGATAGCGTGACTACCTTCGTGAACACGCAGGTGGACACGCACCTGTAAATATTTTCGACACCCACGCCAAACCAAAGAATCTCCTCGAATCGTGATACCTTTCGTGTTATCCTTGGTTGAGCCTTGTATCTAACGATCGAAACGTTAGATAATCGATGGCCTTGGATGGTGCTTCGATTTCGGAGAACGTACGCGAAAATATCAGTGATGGTTTAGAAACGAGAGAAATTTGATACTCCAGGTTTTCTTTACTTATGTAATATTTAAATATTTTCAAACCAGGAAATTAGGATTCTGATTGATAGTTTGAACTCGATGATAGTTTAGATATTTGTTCGTTTGATATTTCTCGAATATTTTGAAAAATTAGAAATTTGGAAACGTTTGAATCAAAATGTTGTGACTTGTGGTGCTTCTTAATTACATGGAAGGCTCTAGCCAGAAAGTTGAAGCAAAAGGAGGATTTAAGAAAGTTTGTAGTTTACAACGGAAAAATGTGGTTGATAATTAGCATGCAGGCTGGTGAATTCTCACGCTAGAGAATCCATAATTAGAGAAAGTATCAGATTTCAGAGTCAAGGCTCGTTTAAGAATGATATATTAACAGTTTTCTAGAATATCTTAGGATCCTATAATTTTATGGGTGAAAAATAGAAAATAAGTAAAAATTTCGAAAATAAGTAGTAGATGGATAATTGTCCATAGATACAGTAGGAATCGTAGAATATAGGAATTTGTATGATTTTTATACGATATTTTACAGAATTTTATTATTATTATAATTATCAAGTAATTTTTATACAACGCTTTATCCAATGTTTTTATACAATATTTTATGAAATATGTAACAACTATTTTTTCTCCTCGGATTATATATATACTTTTTGATATGTTATTCCTTTTAATCTCTCCCATAAACTTGTTACGAAATCTTAGAATTCGCGTAACTTCCACTTCCACTCACCATATATACAGTCGCTGACTGTTTGCGATGAAAACTCCAGGCAATAATCTTGGCGTGCAATCGGGCAAATTCTCGAAACAAGCAATCGATAAGGAAGGGAGTACGTGAACGGTGTACACGGTGCAGCGTGTCCAGGCCGATGCACGGACATATATCGAGGATGTACGCGGGTATATTGAATTATCAGGAATTTAGGTCACGTTCACCGGGCAGTATCGGAAATTCGTCGTGGGCGGTCGCGATCGATCGGGATTGATTAATTTTGGAAAACTGCCGGAGGAACCATCGTGAAAGGACCGGTCACGTCGAATTTTCCACGGGTCCCACGGAAGGGAAGTTGAAACGCGAAGTATCAAGTTGTCCAGTCGGTGAGCCGCAAGGACGCACTTCATAAACTTTGCCAAATACATTGAGAGCTAACGTTCCATTAATGCCACGTTTCTGCATTCTTAAATGTCCAAACTTTCGCATATATACATTTTCAAATATCCACATTTCCAAGCAGCCAAGTTTTTAAAATGTTTGCCAACTTCCAAAGCTTTTTCCAAAGCAATTTCAAATCCACGAACTTTCACTTTTTCGATCTTCTAAATTTTCGGATCTCCGAAACGCGACTTTTTCCTCGCTGTATCTACGCCATTATGCAAGAAATTGACTTTCGTTTTAAGAAAGATCGAGGATGAGTTAAAAATTTCTAAAAATACAGGCGAATACAAATTAATTATTCAGTGTACCCTCTTCAAACCATATTTATCTACCCAAACTTTTTTACTAGAGTTATTAATTTGTCGAAGTAGTTCCTGTTCCATCCCGTGTATTTTATTCCTACAAAATGTTTCTTTTTTTCTGTTCATTTTTTATCGTAACCAGCGTTACAGACCAAAATATAAGAGCCCTTCGGCGATCATAAAAAGTTGATCTGAATCCTTAGCTCGTGAACTATAACGAAGAGCCCGGAGGGAGTCGTATCGACGGATTAAGGATGTTTTAATTTATATTACCATCGAACTAGCCCAGCGTACGCGTTACGAGGGAAGCACCGGGAGTGTACTGGCTATGCGGGTTAATTGAAAGCAAACGCTTTCTGCTATTGTTTCAGTCTGGCGAAGCTCTATAGTATTCGTCTACAATGAAAATCGCATCGATGATATCCAGTAGTATTTCGGGATATTCGCGAGCCAGGGAAAATTATTTCGGAGCGCAGATGTCAAGGAAGATGGATCGGGTGATTAGTCGCGAGCGACCAGGTTTTGTCGAAGACCGTACGGATAATCGAGCGATGGGCGCACTTGGGTGCATCAGGGAAATAATTCGAATTAAGAAACTCAGGCACCGCCCATCCGAAGAGAATGCCGGATGGATGAACAAAATGTACTTTGATGGCACTACGGAGAATGGGAGAGAAGCAAAGGTTCGAGCATTTAATCGAAGGGTTGCAATCCTGAATTTGCCTCATCTTATCGGTTTGTTTCAAATTAAATTTTCTATAGAAGGAAATACCCTTGATAGCGATGAAATGAAGTTGAACGTTGTTATAAATTTAAGTCGATACCGGTACATAAAAGTTTCATTTCGTGACATTCGGATTACCGTTTCAATTATTCAGAAATCATGATACCGATCGAATCTACAAATTAAAATACAAAGAACAACGACGATTCTAAATACTCTATTCTTTTAAATTTATCTGGAAATTCGCAATTATTTATATTATCTGCCTCTAACAGATAAATTTATGAAAATAAGTGTTATCAGCTCCAACAAGTATCAGTTTTTGTTCCAAAAACCAGATCGCGTGTTACTTGCTCGTATTGGACAGGGAAGTGGCGAACGAAAAGTTCATTCTGGTGCATCCTGCATCATCGGCGATGAGAGAAGAAACCGAAAGATCTGGGGGCGTTTTCATCGAGCGTTCCGCGCAACCTTCCCTCGAATTTTCTCCTTTTTCCACCCCTAACCACACTTTCCGGTATTCTCTATCTCATTCGGTCGGATTCGACTCGTTTCCTCTTTTTCGCCGCCATTGGCCACGCCACGGGAAAGAAACGGCACGGATAATGGTGGCGCGAGGGGTGGATGCAGAAGGGGTAGTCAGGGGTGGCTGGTGTTGGATAGTAAAATATTGGCCAGACCGGCGGGCGCCACCAACGACTTTTTCATCGGACGACGACGACGACGTCGAGAATGTTCGGTTCTCGCCCTCTTTTTCCAGCCACTGACCCCTCCGTCCGCGCATTCACCTCTTTTCCGGTCTCAACATCCCCTCTATGACTCTCTGTCTCTTCCTCTAGTCGTCTGCATGGCGACGCTGTGTGGTTCAGAAACTTTCGTATCTTTCTTGCCCTCCTATCTTCGCTTGTTAGGTGTTGCATTAACGTTGGCGCATGCGAAATGTCGCTTCGACAGTTTGTACCTGACAGTTTGATATCACATTAAATTATGCTCTATCTAATTACGAAGATCGCAAGCTGAAAACATAAGTCGTATTCCTCGTTTTTTTTTTTTTTTAAATAGAAAAACGACTTTTAAAATTCAATATGTTATTTTTATATTTTTACGAACGTAGTTAAAGGAATAGAGCAGATAAATGTGATAGAAATAGAAATAGAACAATATTCCACTATGGATAATTTAGATATTGTTGTATATTATACAACGTATAATTATCGTGCATAGAAATCCGCAATTTGGATATCAAACAATTCCATATCAGAACTATCTTTTCATTTGATTGTGGGATTAAATATATGCCTCTGTCAGTGACTCGTACATTTAAAAATTATTGATAACGTCAGCCGTGTAGATTATCGTAAATCAAATTGAACCAACTAAACAAATATTATTAGCTTGTTATAAATATCGTGGGTTTACCTCTTGCTTTTTTGAAGTTTCATTTTTAAAAGCCTTTCATCGTAATCTTTGAATTTACCAGGTTATTCACTTTTTCCATCGTTCCTCTGTTTTCTCGACTGTTTCTTTTCGTACGTCTGCTGCAGTCGAATGACGTTGCGGTACAAAGGGATGGTTCGCGGAAAGTGCAGCGAAAATATAAATGCAGACGCGGAGGTTAGAGGTCGGGTTATGGAGCGATCCTTCGGTCGATGGCTTCGCAGATCGCTCGTTCGATCTGTTCGCCCGTGGAATTTCGAATGGACTCTGCGGACTTCTCGGTTCCCCTATTCGTCCATTCTAGTAAATCTCTTTTCTTGTGTTTTGGAGAATTTACATTGATCGTGGGTATTCTTTTTGAGAATTTTCGCGAACGGTTTTATTCATGTATTCCGAGATCTTCAGCTATGCAAGTAAATAAAGTTTACGAATCTGATTTTAGTAGAAGGTTGGAGTAAAAAGTTTGATGCGAAAGCGCATATAGATTCGAACGTGATAGAAAAATTGAAGAATATTTTTTTACGAACGAACCTTCTTATACGATCGTGAATTAAATAAATTTTCCTTTATAAATTATAACTCGAGTTTCAATACGTAAATTATATTTCTATCTAACGAATGTCGAATGTTTCTACCTTCACGGTTTTAAGGTTACGAATTTATTTGTCCAATTTGCTTATTTTATTCTTTCGTTTATTTTTCATAGACCATTCCTCTCTTCCCGTTAGAGTTCTAGTTACATTTCTCTTTGATTTACTCTTATGGTTTACCTTTTCAACTAGCAAGCTTCTCTGAACATCTCTTGTTAATATTTCTTAGCATTTAGACTTAAAACCTGCAACTTAAATTCAACCTCAGTGTGTCTCTTATATTCTTTACACCTTTACTACTTATGTGTGTATATTCTGGCAGTGTATACTGCTCAATAACATACAAATGCAAATAGAAACATAAAATATGAATCTCCGACAACGTAAAATCTAAAAATACAGAAATATAATATAAAGCTATAAGTATACAGCTATTCTCTATTCTTATTTGGTCCTTCGTTTCCTGTTCTCCTGTTCTCTTCCACATAATAATTCACATCTTGATATACAAACGACATTTTCTTTTCTTTTCTACCGAATCTTGAATGTTTCCTGACTTACGATTTTAAGGCGACGAATTGATCTCTACGCGTTCGCCTGATGAATTGCCTGTTCCTTATCACAGCGTTAAAGCATGTAGATTAGATGGCGGTATAATAGTATGATATTGTCCCCGGGAAGGGCACGAGATAGATAAAATTTTGAAATTTTTATTCCGCGGTACACTTTTATTACCTCTACACCAAGTCTATTACTTGTTTCATCTCCGGCGCTAAACGAAGTTATAAGGGGTGCCCGTGGCCGTGGCAGAAGTTACAAAATAGTATGTAAATTTTAAACTTATCGCCGTATAAATTTTAATATTTTTCGAAAGCCTTTGAGGCGGCACCTGATGAAATTGTGTTCGCCACGGCAGTCGAGTGAAAATTTCATTCAACGCCGTTCAATTTCGCTATATCCTGATGAATTTTATTTTTTCTATCTCGTCAAACATTCTATTCACGCGGATCGTAATTTATTCGCTGACAAATTTGTATCTACTCTTCCTTTATTCTTGTCGATCGTATATTCCAAAGAAAAACACGGCGCAATATTATTACGAAATGTCGAACTTGACAGAACTATAGTTGACAGAACTGATGTAGCGAGATCGTAAATTGAAACATCAAATAACAGCGAATGATGTGTATTTAGGATGTCTCTTAGGAGCGATGCGAATATCACATTCCAAAAATCATTTACGAAGTGTCTCAGTATCCTGACACTGCTAATGCAATATTGTTAATATGAAAATTGTCTTTTACGTCATTTTAACGGATAACAAGCTACATTACTACTATATAAGTTTCCTTTCTGAAACAACATGTTTTGTTTGAAAAGCTTGAAGTTGATCGATCGTATTATACAAATTTTATCAGTGTACAAAGTTGAAACTTCTTTGTAATATGCGTGCATTAAGTAAAAGTAGATAATTATGTATTTATAAAACCTGTTTATCAAATCGTATATCGTACACAATTTTCTAAAATACTTTCTAAAGAACAATATTAAGAAAGATTTTTGAATCGATACCGTACGACTGAATCTTATAAATGAAATTTGAATTTCCACCTAAGTTCTATGTGCTTGGAATCGCTGCCTTTTCTTTTTTTTTTTTGCTTTTGAATGGTGTTTCGCTAATTCTCCAAGACCAACTTGCGTCCAACTTTCACCGACTGTACGTTCTCTTCGTTTCCTTTCATTACATCAAGGAACGGAACGAAAAATCGGAAAAAGCAGTGCGAAAAGTCGTATCTTTCCCTCCGCGGAAGAAGTTCCGCTTCATTATTCCAGCGTTTCACAAAGCGTCTCATCCGATCTCTTTCGCATTGACTCTCGAGGGCCGAAAGTAAGATGAAACAGTCGCGACAGTTGCACATTTAAAAGCACATTCGCCATTGTTACTCCACCTTCTGTCTACTGGGGCGGTTTTCACGTGGGTTGTTTACGTAGACAACCGATTTGAATTGTGCAATCTCCGCGCCCCATTTTCTCTGGATGCAGAGAACCGTTTCTTTCGATCTTTATCCATTGCTCTGGTTAACCAGACCTACTATCGAGTGCTAAGATATTTTTTTATGTTTTCAAACGTTACGAGAATTCGCATAATTTCTCTTCCTTGTCAAATTATTAACAAAGCTGATTAAAGGCTCGTGCGAGAATAATCCTTGTTCAGGTCTGCTTTTTTTTTTCTAGAAAAACGAAGATTATTTTATAAGAATGTTTTATATAACGCATAGAATGTATGCGCGAATTGTTATTCAAAAAGTAGGCAAATTTGATCGTTATTATTTAAAAGATAAGGAAATTTGACGAGAGCTGTTTTCGTTCCGTGTCCCATAATTTTTGATTACTCTTTCGGATGTTCAGGGAAATTAATTTTTAGTAGGATATTAATTTTCTTGCCGGAAGCATGAAAACGCAGCACGTGCTGCAAATTCCCTGGAAGCACCTTTGAGCAAGTTAAAGTTACATCGTGCGGGATAAAATAAAAGTTGAGAGGAAACACGCTTCGTACGTGATACATTTGTATCTCGAGTTCAGCGTAGCTTGTGTATACAGCCAATTCGACCGACTGAAATGTTATTTAACACTGCAAACATTGCGGCCGCTATTCTAACGCGAATCCACGTTCGGTAAAGAAAAATGGAGGCTAAAATTTAGATCGCACACTGGTTTCAACTACTTCCTGGATAAACTTTGCATCTTTTATAGTAACGGTTCAAGTTAATATGTTACTCGAATATGGACCGCTCTAAACGTTCTTCAGAGATTATAAAAATAGGAAACGTTACGAGAAAAGATAATGAACTTTACCCGATACAATGGCTCGTTTGGTTAATAATTACTATCGGTATTTCTCTGGAAAATATTATTCGTCTCTAGCAACGCAAGACTTACCTCGGTAAATAATTCAAAATAGATGTATACTCGATAAGAGAAATTCAAAGTGTATCAATTCCTGCCATTATAAATATTAATACGAATTCCACTCAGACAGAGACTGGACGAAAAGTGGCAATGACGAAGGAAATATCTTCAATCGTAAATCATCCTACACGTTAAAGACAATTAGTCTTCGTCAGAGCGTGAGAACAAACGATTTTTTGTCTTACCATCGTCGAATAGGCAGCCAGGTAAAGAATATCGTCGCGACACAAAGCTACGCGTCCCAGTTTCTTTCTCGGCTGGTCGTTTCGTGGTAAACGAGGCTTGTTTAATTTCCCCCAGTCCCATTCCGGCAGGGGAGCAAGAAAAAAGGAAGAAAGGAAGAAAGAAGGAAAGAAGAAAAAAGAAGAGAAACATTGGTGTTGGCGCAATTCGCACGCGCGCGTGCCATTATTGCGAAACTCGTAATACGTGCGAACATCCCGTGGAACCGCGGCCCTTTTACGCCTTGTGATGCAACCAGACTGGCTGTCCCGCGAAGTTGCCGCTACTCGACTGACCGCCTAATGGTCGCGACAATTCCGAATTGCGGCTGAGTCCACTAATGCACTCCACGTTGCTCTCTAATACCGCGTGTTCCAGTCGATTTTCAATCCTATCGAAAGACGTTGTTACGGGACAGAAAGAGTAGAGAATGAAGCTGATGGGTCGATTGGCACGGTGGTAACTGGTGGTTGGTAAACCACGTTACTAGACTCTTTAACTGCAGTTATTAAGCAATTAACTGGGTGTATACACGTCAATCGGAAGTTTTATTTCGGTGCGATTGACGTGTATATTCATCGCGTGAAATAAAAAATTACCATTTACTATGAAAATTGAAAATTTTAGTCAAAAGTAATATAAATGACATTTAGTGGTACGTTTCCTTTATGCTTTCAGTAAACCTATTATGTATTTTATGAAAAAAAAAGTTTGATTATTTGATTGTTCTCTTTGACTCGTATATCGGCTATTCCCCGAATTGTTTTGTGTTTTATACCGGCTGATGTAACTTTATACCAGCTACAGCATCAAAATCGAATTCATTTCAAAGATATACCGTCCGATCAAAAAATAGAATCCGTAAGCAGTTACGTTATTGGTGCTCGACCTGCGAAGTGTCGCTAGGTGTGCTACCACTGCTTTGAAAAATATCACACTGAAATCAATTTCTCCAAATTTTCTTCTTCAATTTTTCTTCTTTCCCAATTTCATTACTTTTCGGCAATTTTTAAGTTTCCAATAACAATATACCTTTTGCAACCGAATAAAAATGTGATGCTTCCTCGTTTTGCTTTACTCTTTTCGTAAAATTTATCATAGGATCATTTGTTCTGCGTTCGACCAGTATATACTCATCGTTGCTTGATTTTACCTGCGCATCCCGTAAAGGATTTCAGAAACTAAATTCCGCAGTTAATAGGTTAGAGCGGGATAAATTTTATGGACTAGAAGATCGTCAACAATGTCAGACTATGCGGGTACTAGCGACAATTTGTCGCGCAATCGTTTCGTCGTTCACGAAAAGACCATTCGTTTATTTCGCATCGTAGAGATATAAGAAACGAGTGCACGAGTCATCTGTTAATATGTAAGTGGTTCAGATGTAGGAATAGAAAGAGAACGCTGCATATAAGCCCCTTATACGCAGGTCTAATCAGGCATGCACATTGAGGTCGCTCGTTGCTCGCTGTTACGTTTACATATTTACTGTACGAATACGCGTGCATTATTAGACAAGGACACAAAGGATCTCTATGCAGAGTTCTCTTTCCATTGCTATATCGGGTTTCCAGCACGCTCACGCTATATCTCTATGGTTTATATGGACGTATGCGCATTGGATAACGCGACTTTAGGACGATCTTCTTGTCTTTAGAAACCGTGGTGGATGGTATGACGTGTTGTTGGTTAAGATAATAAGAAGAAGAGTTAATTTAATTAACTACATGATAGTATAGCTTGATGATATTCGTTGTGAGATTGCGCGATAGTGCGGTACTGATACTAATTGTTACACTTATCCGCTCGACTGACTCACTGACTGACTGTTTCGATACTGATATTAATTCGTGCGACTGATTGTGTCTGGAGGACATGGTCGTCTATTTATACTGGCCTTTAAACCGAAACGTTTGAACTTGTCGCCGGTTGTAGGTTGCACGTAGCAACGAAATTGCTTTGTCCAGAGTTTGTTTCTTACATTACGTGCGTCGTACAGTGTTAATCCTCTGTGATAAAACAACTACGTGAAGCATGTTGGTATCGAAACGACCTAAGACGCATATGCCGCTACAAAATTTTTGATCGACACGAGCGAGAGCGGCGAAACTGTCGCACAGTAAATTGCTGCTAGTGCTCGCATAGCCTTAGATAACAGAAATAATATGGTCAAAGGCAAACCACGGGATGTAACATTTTGTAAAAATGAAAAGTTACGACGTAGCATAATTTCAATCGAACAGTTTACGTATTAAAGGATCTCCTGAATATTCGAGATTATGAAATTGCAATCAGCAACCCTCCGGTAAAAGACTGTATTTCTGAGACTCAATTTTACCCTTTTCTTCTTCTTCTTCTTCTTCCACAATGTCATTCACCCTAATCTAGCGACAGATACACGAACATCTGTTAATTTTTTCTCCACGTCTATCGAGATTCGCCCTTCCGCAGACAGCACAAGGACATATCTGCGTCTGGCCCTTGATCCGCTTTGATCGAATATCCTTTTCGCCTCGTGACACAGCGAATAATAATCCCCTCTTACGGGATCACTTTTACGGACTCTCGTCATAATGGCGTCTGAGTCTCGTCTTTCCGACGACCTGCTCTTCTTCTTCCATCTATTACAAAATAATATTTAAAAGCCAATCGAACGAAAGGAAACTTACGTTAACTTTTACGATCCTATTGACTTTTCATTGGCCATTTTGTTACATTCACATTGATTTCTCTAATAATTTCAACATTATACATTTGATCTTTCTGTGTTCTTTGTGTCATTGGTTCATCCAAGTTTGAGGAAACTCGCTATCGATACGTCTGACTTGTTCCTTTTAACTCTCTGCCAAATATTTTCTTCCAACATTAAAATCTCTTTGTCTATATAAATATCGTAAATACTTGGATATAGTTCGCATGAGGTTCCAAAGGCTTCGTTCAAAAATAGGCCAGAACAGGTACGTAAATTAATTAAACAATTCAGAAACCTGGTTTTTCATTTTCGTCCTTATCTAGTATCTTATTCCGCAAACCTACTGTTAAAATACATTTAATTTTTCTCATACGTTTAATATCCCCATTGTAATTGTAGTTCGATTGACAACGTATAACGTTATTGCGCGTAACGCTGCAAAATAATCTCCACGCGGAGATTCCAATTATCTCAAATAAAAAAAAAGAGAGAAAAAAAGGAAAAGAAATTCTTTCCCTCGATCGAAGCGAGGTTGAGTTGCAAAAAAAAAAAAAAAAAAAAAAAAAGGAGAATCCCAATAGGGATTCCAATTGATATGAAATCGTCATTTTCTCCTAATTTTCGTACTTTTTGCTGGAATTTCAAATTTGCAAATTTCAATATTTCCGCGTGCATTTTTCAGCCAGGACGCGAGTTGAGGATGGAAAGCGTAATTTTTGCAAAATTCGCCAATTCGAAGTGCAACGTAGACTTGGGATGGAGACGTGGGGAGAGGTTTGCAAGTGGTGGGCCGAGGCGATATTTCATACCAGTGTTCCGTATATAATTAATGGCAGGTTCTTCCGCTTCCTCGGCCAATTCCGTGGTCCACGAACGCCATTAACTTGGTCTCTTTCGCGTCACACCGACGTAAATGATCGTATTGTGCCGTGTCGTATTCATTTACCTTCTAAATCTCGATTATTACTCGGTTCTGAAGCGGCGAGAGAATTATAAAGAACCCCGTTGCTCTTCGGTGCCATTTATGGCCAATAAAAGTTCCTCGTGCTTCACGGTCCCGGCAATCCGTGAATTTATCTCGACCCGTAATTGTCTCTTTTTTATTGCTATTACGATTTTATTAGTTCTCACCAACGGATACTGGTATTTTCATTGAGACCGACAAGTTTCTATCTTGCTAAAGGAGCGCGCTAGAAAATAGCCAGTTTCTGAAATGAAGGATTTGTTCGGGTCATTAACCTTTTATGCCCCGAGGATACTTTTAGAGCGCCGTATATTTTCGTTAGAATGATATCATGAATCAAATATACTTGCAGTGACTCGCGGCAGTATTTCAATAATTATGGTGGAAAATTTTTGTTCATATACAACGTGAGTTATGCGAGACGTTTTGAAATTTCAGTACTAGCGTAGCGAGACACGATCGTCGTAATTATATTGCTAAGATTCGGAACTAATGTGGCAATGCACGTAAATAGAAATTGCAAGATATTTACTGCAAATATACACGCACTTAATATGGCCACGATTATTATCAATTACATGGTACGTAACCTCGTAACTCGTAGACGAATTGAAAAACAAATAGTTTTTCACGTAATGGCATTCAGCATGGTATTTAAGTGGTACGTAATGGATTTTTTATGGAGTATCCTCGTTTAAAAAATTTCATGTAAACGTTGTTTTACCTGGATATATTCGAAGCATCAACGTTTCTTTGAACGTGCGCGCACGTCACATCCCACGCCTCTGTGTAATTGTACACTGTACACTCTTCTAGTTGCTAGCTAATGAGTTAAATTGAAGTTAGCTTTGCGTTACACGTGAGTCACACTCTTACGTTAGGCCAGCTTTGTCCCATTAGATTAATGAATAAAATTAGTTGCGTCTTCTACCGTAGCTCGCCAGCGTGCCTTCATCGCGTACAACATCGTTTGCATAATTTATGCCTGTCTTAACAGTAAAACGTTGGCAACTAAGTGATCGCGGATGTTATCATTAGATGGCAATCACAAAATCCGCAATCATTTAGTTGCCGACCCAATGGAATATACCGTCATAGTTGATCGCGTAAAGATCTTCGTGTGGAATTACGCCACTTAGAAATATTCCACGTTGATTAATTGTGTAAATCAGGAAAGTGAAAGAAATAATTCTATTACAAACGTTTGTTTTCTTAGAATTCAGCTTGGAACTTTCTCAGAGAAATACAAATATTTCTAATTTTGTCGCGTTGGTCGATAGACTGCGGATTTTCATGCATTTCTGGGAAAATGCAGAGAACGTATATAACATGCAGTATATGACATATAAATTATCAGAAGCATATTTATTACAAAATGTAGCTTACATAGACAAAATTACAAAACAATTTTTCCATCTTTTTTTTAATTGACTTCATAGCAACATGAATTTGTATAAATATACGCGATCGTCGATCAGCTCTTATAAATAAGAAAATAGACAAATGCATAGCATTGCAAAATTAATCACTTAAACAGCGTTCGGTAATTTATAATGAAAATACATCGTTAATGAAATACAACTTGTTAATCGTAACAATAAAGTTTATTGGACAGGTATTTGGATATTTATCATCGCGTTATTCGCACGTACTTTTCAGCTAACCATTCGTGTCGATTTGTTCGCAAAAAATGGGGAAAAAGGAAGAGAAAAAAAGAGAAGGAAGAAAGGAGAAATGCCCAGGAAAGAGGATGGTAGGTGAAAAAAATGGTTGGACGAGTCTCGTGATTTCCATTCAGCTGGCTAGTTTTCGTATTTGCTTCCCCCTATCATGAAATCGCGTTTATTAGAGCGCTTTTCATTCTACGCGTGTAATTTTTACGCTCCGTTGATGCAACGAGCCTGACCCGTAATTCGAAACCGTGTTTTCAGCCCGGGAAAGGCCGAGCTTTTACATCGATACTCGTCGCATCGACAAATCCAGCGTAAAGTTATCGATACACCACAGCACCGTCGGTACCCATTAATCAGTTCCCCGGTTACGCGCCTCGAAATTCTCGAAATTGCTCGTAATTGGTGCTATTATGGCACCGCACCGTATCGCCAGAAAGCACACGATCAGCCCGAACCGAGAATTTTCTATTCCGTTTCACTTTCAGTCGGTTCGTTTCCTCTTTCGATACTGTGCTTTGATAATCCGGCAAACAGATAAGGTTTCATTTCAATAGAACATCTCTTAGATCTGAAGAATTCGGTTGAAAACTCTACCTTTTATTTATTTCGTTAAACCTTTTTGGAAAAAAGTTGATAGGATCTTGTTTGGTTAGTTTGTCAATGGATCGAATTACTTGTTATTAGATGATAATTTTGTAAAATATCGTAGAAAAACATACAAAAGTTTGTATTAAATACTATCGTTTATATTCAACGATTCTGATTGCAAATATATTTCTCTAAAAAAGACTGAACCTTTATTTGTTACATATGGTAACTATCTGTTTGTGATGGTGAAGGTTTGTTTGTACGATGAAATATAATTAAATATATTAATAAATTATTGTACAATATCTTTGAATAATTATTTACAACTATGCCTTCGTGTGATGGAAAAATATTCAAGGAAACTCACACCGTTATGTAGGAAAATTTATTGACACCGATAACTTGTAACTCGCAGCTTGGAGAATCTCACTAACAATGTTGCGCAAGGATAGCCAACAAACTTCGATTCCACTTTACCAAATTCAGACGGCGTTCCACAATTACTTTACTCCACATAGAATACCACTACAGCCCTTTTACCTTAAAATTCTCCGCAATAACCGTCTCACGAACTCATTTCCCATTTCCTGATTAAAAGCAAATAGGCTTACTTCCACTTTACCTTGCCTTCCTCTAACCAACTTTTATTCAAACAATCGCCAACTTCCTCCAACCTTGTCCTTCCTCGATACACCGCGTAATTGAACGATACAGCGTTAGGTATCGAGGCACGAAGGCGAAGAAAGTCATGTGTAAGGGTGTTTGAATGGGGTCGATACGTCGAAGCTCGGTCTTGGGGATGGTAAGAAGGTGGAGAGGCATGGCAAGTGGTCGATTACACGTTATTGCTCCGTGTGCTACGCTTCCGGGTGGTTGCATCTGCATAAACACGATGTCGTTGCCGAGGCTCGGTCAGAAATTCCAACTTGGTTATTTTGCTAGGGAGTGGCGTGAGCGTATCGATTTTCCGCGCTCACCTCCCGAACCACCGTAAACGGAAAACACCGCCGGTATCGTTCGCGAGTTACAGCTTATACATCGTCTCGGATTCGAACGCCACCTTGTTTTCACGTTGCGTTTCCACGTGTGATGCACGTGTGTTCGTACCGATGTAGATTACAGTTATTCTTTTCGCTATTCACAGCGTTATTCGAATCGAAGGTTTCGTAAATTGGAGAAATTTATTAGGCAAATACGTTTGAAAAGGTTGATTCATTGTTCGTGGTGGAAGATTTGATTGGATTTCAAACTGTATAATTACGCCTGTAGGGAATTTGTTAGGATATAAATGTTGTCTGCATATCACTGTGGTTTTAGTTATTCGCAATTGTATATGTGATTGAGTTCAAGGTTTCGTGATCCGCGGGATTTATCAGTTTCAACGGATTTGAAGAAGTTGATTTATCGTTCGCGGTGGAAGATGCGATTGGATTGAAAGTTGTGTGATTACATCTATAGTGGATTTGTTAGGATAGAAATTTTGTCTTCGTACGATTGTGGTTTTGGTTATCCCGTTATTCGCAATTGAAAATGTTCTGATTGGATCCAAGGTTTCACGATTGCAGGAATTTATCAGCGAATAGATTTGATTGACTGTGTTTGAAAAAGAAGAAGTTCATTGTACGTGGGTGAATTTGGATCGATGGTTGTATGATTGTATAGGGGAATTTATGAGGAAATAAACTTTGTATTTTTATGGATATAATTTTTGATTACTTGTGATCGAAGGTGTCGTTACTAGATCGAAGATTATATCATAAGATTATGCAGAGAAATTTATTATAAACCCGATATATCCCAATCTAAAAAACGTAATTTTATTCGCATAATTGAGCTTCGAGCTTCAACCGAAAATCAAAATTCCCTTTGCGTTTTACATAATAATTAATGGCTACTGAAATATTTTTACAAGGTAATTCGATCAAGACACTGAAATCACTATCCAACGAAATCAGAGGCGAAAGTTGGAAATTCCGTTTGTTAGCTCTCTTATTTTCAAATGGATTTTCAGGCTCGACCGTGTTTGAAGCGCATTTAAATTGGTCAGACGTAACCAAACAGATTACGGGCCGTGCAAAAGCGTCGGATGGTTTGTCCGTACCGAGTTTTAAGGGAATTAGGTTTTTCGATGCGATCCCGACCGCGTCGATCTCCAAATTGATATTACAAATTACCAGAACAGTTAATTAAAACTATGCCGTAGTCCCGTCCCAATTAAGCTTCTGTCGATTCTTCCGGAGCAGTAACTCATAACTCTGTGAAATCGTATGAAACTCGTTTCAGTTATACAAATTGTTTGAATAGTTTGTTATTCCCGCGTGATTACCTCTAACATTTACAAAAGAAATGCTCTATTAACTTTAATTTCAATTAACAATGCTGCTATAAAAATAAAAGTTGGACGTTTGATTTTCTCTTCGCCTAAAAATCCAAGAATCGATCCTATCAACCAGTTTAGCTTTTCGAAAATACCTAACATGTGTCGTCAAAGGTATATTCGTCAAACACAGTACGTGTGGCTGTTACGTTTGTGGTAAGTTGTAATGAAACGATTGTTTTGTTTCCTAGTTTTATTGCTGACAGGGCTTGTTATAACACAAAATGTTGCCATTTCTTCACGACGAGTGTGACATATTTTCACGAGTATACTCGTTAAAAACATGTAACTGGTTAAAAATATCAAAATAGTATGTGATCTATCGACGCTATCGACTCCAAAGCAAAGATCTTCAATAGATAAGTCAAAGCCGAACGATGAAAGAAACTCAGGCATCGTCTTGCTAGTTTTAATCCAATCGCCGGTCCCGCAAAGTTGATGCGTCTAGTTCTATCGTTGTATTTGTTCTCGGTTAGTAATCCGCATCGTCGAGTCTCGACTTTTCAAGTGAAAACCTTTGGCAATCGCGTTCGGTACACAAGCGTGCCGAGAGTGGATGAGTTGGAAACTGCGCTCGTAACGAGGCGACGACGCGAGGTTGACTTGCAGGAACCTCTGAAATTGAAACTTGGACCTGTTCGAGTGCTGCAACGTTACAACTTACATCCTCGTCCGGGACTCTAATTTAAGAACTTTATATGGATTCCAATTTCCTCGCGCCGGAAACCGTCGGCATGCGCGACACTTTCTTTGATCCTACAATTCTTTGTCTACCCTGTCTACCCTGGCGACCTGTTTAAGCTGTCGCGTCTCGACGATCGATCTTTCTTCAGGTTAATCAGACGCGGTTTATCGGGTTGTTATTAGAGCGATGGTTGGATAGACTGGAGCGTAGGATTTCCAAAGCTTGTGTTTTTTCCCAGAGTTCCACTGTTTTTTTAATATACGAAATAAAACAGAGACGCAGAATTTTTACAGCTTTTGCCTTTTTTCGTTGAATCACTGTACACTAATATTGGGTTGGCAACTAAGTGATTGTGGATTTTGTCAATAGGTGGTGTTGACAAAATCCACAATCACTTAGTTTACCCAATAATAGATTGTATTATTATAAAATATTATAGCTGAGCAAAACCTCCTTATTCCGTTCTGATACACATAGCAATTCTTTGGAATTTTTAAAAGGATTACTGAACACACCTATCACAAACTCTGGATGCAAGAATTTATATTTCTTATCATACATGGATATAAAATAACAGAAATTACAAAATAATGAGGAAAAGATAAATTTATATAAATTATAAACATAAATTGTACGAAAATAATAGAGCAAAATACCTGATCATTAAATTTCTTATTATAAAAGTCTTTTAATACTTTGACAAGTTTTCCGATCTGAAATTCCATAATATTGTTTCAAAATATTGGGTTTGCAACTAAGTGATCGCGGATTTTATCATTAGGTAGTAATAACAAAATCCGCAATCACTTAGTTGTCAAGCCAATATATAAAATACGATAGCGGGTGTTTAATTTACTTTGCTTTCGTTTTAAAATATGGAATTTTCAAGGTTTCTATTTTTCCAATTGTTATACAATTGTGTATACAATTTTTAATTTTCCATTTTCGTCAAGTATTACGATGCAAAATACAACAGAGAATAGATAGAAATATAAAATTTTCCAAGCTTCTGTTTTTAGAAGATGTTGTACATTAAGGCACGGGGCAAGGAAGTAACTTCTTTTAATTAAAGGTACTTAACAGTTTCTTCGATATTTAAACGATTCAAATTGTGCTTCAAAAATTGCATCGAAATCGATTAGCCGGCACAGAACTGCATCTCCAGTTTCAAAGCTATTCATCATGCCAAAGCATCGTTCCGTTGAAGGTTCGGTCTATCCACGCCAGTCGTAGATAACCAGCACCTAAAGACACCCAGCGCTCTAACGGGGTGATTAATCGTCGACAACCGGCGTCTCCGGTCTCGTCTATTTTCTTATCTCTCGATTAATAATCTGCAACAGAAAGAGCGTTGCTCAGCCAGATGTCGATGACTACAGCCCTGTCTCCTCCTCGTTTCACGAGAGTTCAACTACGGCTCGGTTCACGGTTATTAAAGCACGATCGATCCGTGGAATGACTTACTTTTATAATTCGTTCATCGCAAGAACATCACACAAATAATCGTAAATCCCAAGAAAAATTGAAGAAACACAGCGTTTCTTAACATTATCGCCTCTTCAATTCGTGCAATCGGTCAATATAGTTTCCGAGCGCCTCGTTCGTACTAAGTTCAAGGCAACTGTCCATATCAATTTTTGATTAACCAGCCACGTGTTTGCAACGAATTCCTCGTAACTTGCGATCGCTGTAATCTCGACAATTCTATTCCGCTATACCACCGATGAAATTTCAGAAATTTTTCGTACGAAGCACATGACGCACCCAAAGAAATTGTCCTACGGTAAGCGTTCCAATACTTTCGCGATTATCAGTGTATCTCGCGGTTAGTATTCTGAGTTTTAACGAGCCCTGTGGGGCAATTATACCCGTGTTCTGCTGCTCGTCGCGTAATTGCCTAAAAATTGGGTGAACCTTTCCAATGCACGCGTCGCCAACCGAAAATCTATGCGGAAAGTTTCGCGTTACGGTTTTTCCCTTGGCCACCATTAAGGGAAACTTCGTCGTTGACGATGTTATAATGCGCTAGACTCAATGAAAATTCCAAGTTCCTTCGTTCTTGTTCGAACGACGGCGAAAGTTATACCGGTCGATCGCCAAGAACTTGCTAAATGCTGACAAAACGCGGCGAATTTTTGCGGCTGCCAAGATCATTGCGAATTCTCTCGGTGACCTTAATTGACTCGGGCAGACGGTTCAGAACGTCGGTCGAACGCTTCGACGAAAGAAATTGTTTGGCGATTGTTCACTTCGTTGATTTTTTGTGGAATCTATGCAATTGCCTTTTGGATAGATGTTCGAAGAGAAGCAACTGATGCTTCAAATTGCGAAATTGATTTTTTTCAAAGGAATCTGTGGAAAATTCAAATTGTCACGATAAGTAGCAAAAGCGATAACGATAATATTAGAAGAATTTTGTAGAATATCTACTAGAAAACAGTAAACGATTCGTACAAACTACTGATAGAATAAATTCTTAATTGAACTTGGCTTAGGAGTTGATCGATTTTTATACTTTGTGATAGGATTCGACGAGTAGGATTGGCAAATAAATTGGCTACTCGAGAGTCTAAAAATTTCATAAAGGGGAAGAATACGCGAAAATGTAATTTATTATAGTAGTAAGTAGACGACATAATGAAATACACGATATATTTCAAAGAAATTCATATACATATACATTAGAATTAATAAAACTGCTGGCGATACAATATCTGCAAAATAAATTCTCGAACATCACCGAAAATATCGGTGGAAAGTTCATTTAAAAAAGTTCAATTTATCGAGCTGTCCGACTATGACGTTGCGCCAGTGGTAGAAACTTAAAACAAAGCCGGCAGTTTGAATCATTCTCGTGGCGTTTCTTTTCTATAAAGAAGAATGAATTCCCAATTGCACGCTGCGTCTCTCACTGCACGAAAATCCTCTCCTATCTATCAACCACACGCACCAGACAGTAACGAACTTAACGAACGCTTCCAATCACGCATAAATCTTCAATCGAACATCGTGAAAAATCCACGAAAATCGATTGAAAAGAGACACGACCGCTCTTTCAGTGTGCTATGCGACTTCGTTTTGAAAAAAATACTTTTCGCTACAGGCCCATTGTTGCCGCGTATCTGGTTAACGTCCGCTGCCACGGAGAATACGTACTCCCGGGGTTTATTGTGCGAAACATCCAACGCGAGAAGTTGGCGATAATTCGTAGCCGCGCGGATATCGAGCGGATGTTCTTTCCCGACGCGAAATGAAATTTCAGTGAAAAGTTGTTCCCGCGTGGTTCTTCCTGTGCCGCGTCCACACTCACCACGAGTTCTCCCATTAAATCGTTGCAACACGCGCCGCATATTTACCGACCCCCTTTTTTTTTCTCTCTTTCGTTTCATAAGAGAGACGTACGCGTTGTCGCGGTTGTACAATAACTATACCGAATGTCTAAATCTCCTGGATTTATAGATCCAGAGGAATTTCGTTTGGAAGAATGGTCCCCCTGAAAACTTGTATCACCCGTGATTACTTTCGTCCAAGAGAGACAGTTCTGGAAATTATTGTACTCTAATTTAGACGTATTGATTTGTAAGAATATCAGAAACTCCGAAATTATACGTATGGCAATTGATGTATACGGAGAAAGTTTTTGCTTTGTTGAAAATTTCTATAATTTTGTTAATTACAGCGAACTATTTTCATGAATTTTTACGTTCATCGCGTGACGGATATTTTTCACGGAAAGTGCAACTTATTGTAAAGAATACCATGAAATTTAAGGACAACTTTTTCTGAATTTTGTCAACTACAGTTCTTCTTATTCAATTCGACCATTCTTTGTTAATTTTCATTTTCGTTATAAAAAAAGTATCTTTCTCAACTAAACGTCACTCTGTTAAGCGATTTAAAGATTGGCCTAGGTGGCGATGATTTATAAGCGCAACAAATTGCATTTGAGAAAATCGATTCGCGAAAAATTCTCTCACCTATGACTCTCTTCATTCGTCTTGATTCTACCAATTTTCATATTCGTCATGGAAAGCTTCGTTTCGCGACAGAACTATTAACTTTTATAAAGAATACTGCGAAATTCGAGTTATTTAGTGAATAACAATGTCGACATTTTTACCTAGCGTGTAGCTGATACCGAAGGGAACGAGAGAGAGAGAAAAAAAAGGAACATTTCAGCAGAAATTTTAGGAACGTTCCGGGGATTACAACTCGGCGAAGCCATTTATTTTAAACAATATCGATCCGCCGGCCGTTTTAATTGAAAATTCAGTCGCGTGTTTGGGGGTGGTTTGAGCGAATATCAGTTATCGATGCTTTTTTTTAACTTGTACATAACAATTTCGAAATTTTACGAACGATCAAACCGTTTGTCGTTTCCCTTGGACAAACAGACCGGACGAAAAATTATATCCGAAAGGATATGAACATTTTATGCACGGCATAAAATGCTCGCGTTTACAACGTACGAACGTTTCGCTGTTTCCAACGCGTATAAAAAAGATATACGTCCGGAAGAAGCTTATTTCGATGCAGTACAGAGTCTGGCGAATTAGCTTCTTTTTTTCAACCGGTCTCATATTTTTTTTTTTTATGTCGACTAAACTCGTCCACCATACGTTGGATCGGATCTCGTTCAGAGGCACGAGAAATAATGCGCGACACTCGTAATCGCGCGAATAATTGCGGCGTGACATAAATTAAAGGCATAATCTGTGGCCCGTGTAATATCCCCTGGGAAAAATGCTGATAATAAAAAGTGCCTCGGTATAAACATTTGTCGGCGATGTTCATATAAATCTGCAGATTTTGCTTGGGATTTTGTAACGCAGACAAGGGGCCGAGAAGTAATATTTTTTGAAAATTAAAACATCGCGGACGTTCTCCCAGTTTTTTCTTCGAACAAACAATCTAACTACGATAAATTCAATTCTTATAGCTCAGATTGTGATGTAGCGTTCCGAATGAAATTCCGCACTCTTTTGTTAAGTTTTATCTTTACCGTATGAAACTGATAGTGTTTATCCCGAGCCGAGATACGTAAAATACTTCTCTTTTCTTATAGTTATCGCAAATTACAAGTTTCTTTCGCCGTATTTTATTATTTTAATAAATAACGATAAAGTATGATTTATTCGTGATACTCAAACAGCGTAATCTGTCTGGTCGTTAATAATCTTACGGTTAACGAATATCTCAGTCTTAAATTTCATTTTTGCACACATTTCAACGTTGAAGATTTTTTTAATCTGCCACTTGTTCAACTATAAAATACGATATAAAATATATGCAATGTAAATTGATGAATGAGATATACCTTTGTATCTCTTAAGGGTCGCAGAGTATTTTATTTAAAGGTTTTATTTATCGGAGACGTTGGAATAGGAGCATGTTAATTTTAAGGTCGCACGTTGCTGCACTTCGGCTTACAAAAATTCACGTGAAATCGCAAGCTATAGCAGGGCAAGTTAAAAGAATAGGAAGAAAAAGAAAATGACTTTGGAGCGGCTAGAACAACGTCCGCGCGTAAAACCCTCCGAAAACCGAAACGCCACATGCACTGCATCTAAAGTACGCGAAGAATATACAGGGTGTTTCCGCTAACAATCTACGGTCGCGTCTAGTAATTTCAATTGTTTCGTTGCGACTAAGTTTCGTGACTCGCGTTCGAATTACGTTTCTCCGTTTCTCGCATTAAGAGGGGAAAAAGGAAGTTATTCTGAAAAAAATATTTACGGATTTTAATTAAAATATACGAATACTAATAGGAAACCAAACTTCGTAATGAAAAAAAAAGAAAGAAAGAAGAAAAATAATACGTATGAAAGTTGACACGTTCGTTAATTAAAAATATATCGCGAGGATCGTTATCGGAAAATCTATCGGTTGATCTAAACTAAACGTCAAGCAACATAATTTCGTATTTTAATTTTCAAATTCTTCGTAATATCGAACTTCAATCGTTGTCAATTTGTTAAGTACAGAAATGAATTATATGAATTGTAAGTTTTTAATGTATGAAAGGTTTCAAATAAAATAGGATGTACGTTTAATAAAATAGAATCTATACAATGCTGCCTCGAGCAACGGGTTATTTTTTTTTCTTTTTGACAAATTTCATTTTCTATTTACATTAATCACAAATTAATTCATTTTACGACCAGTGTGTCTCTGCCAGCTACAGTTTCGCTGTGCGTACGCGTCGAAACAAATGAATTTTTATCTTTTTCTTCCAATAATTGAAATTTTATCTTTTTCTTCAAATAATTTGTCAAATGTTGGAATTCGATTTTGTTGCTCGATACATACGGCGATGATTTCAGAAAGACAGTCGCGTCTAATGGTTTCGTAGCGAAGACTACAACGAGTGAATTTAACAGACGCACATTTTACTGTAAATGTACTGGAAATATAGAAATGTGCGTACGTATGTGAGTATTTCAGTTTTCGCGGAAAAGGAAGAGGCTCCGCACCTACGCGGATTTAACTCTACGCGATTAGCCGACGTGTCTAACGCTTGTTTTAAGCACCGCTGTCGAGCAATTCTTAATTCTATTCTCGAATCGTGAATTTCATCTCCGATCACATTCTTCTATCCTTTATTTTTGCCTAAGAGATTTTTTCTAAAAAAAAAAAAAAAAAAAAAAAAAACTCAGTAAAATGATATAAACGACAGAAACATCGAAATTTTTAATACTTAACTGGATACAGTTCGGTGTCTTAGAAGCTGATACAATTCGATTCGACCAAACGAATGGTCGCTGCATCTTGAAACCTTCTTGTCCTATCGATTTTCTGAATCTGATGATATGAATTTTCATTTTTCTCTTTCTCCATTGTCGTTTAAAGAATTATTAGAACCAAATTATCCCCGTACGTTATACCCTCCATTCGAATCACCTTGTAGACTGGAGAGTACGCCACTGGATAGACCTTCGCGTGTCACGTACAGAGAGAAAGGAAGGGACCGCATTGTACGTACAGGTGCGATGCACTTTTGCGGACGTGCTGCATCTCCATTGTTGCGTCGTGAACACGGACACGGATTTAGCGCGTTTCACGCCACGGAGAAAAAGGAGCAGACAGATCTGCCCTAGTTTGCATGCGGCAGGATTTTGCATATTATGCGATACCCAGGACTTTGCTTCTATTTCGTTACGTTTGTACCAAACTGACAGAAATCTTTGCTCTTACAACGGTGTCTCCTCTGATCTCACGTTCGTTTGATTATTTCACCGAGTTGATGCGAGTTTCGAACAGAATTTCGAACAGAATGGTAAAAGGCTTGATTGTGCAAAGGTTGAAAGCTTCCAACTTTTTATTCGAAGGCATTCGAACAAAAGAATTTTCTTCTAAGGGAAAACTGGGCTTTCGGCGTGTTGGCTGGTCGTTAGTTGGCTGCAGATGCTTGTAGGAAGCATATAAAATTATATATATGTATATTAAAGTATTTAGAAAATTCTATGTCCGTATAAAGTGTTTCTTCAGTGTTTCAGAAATTTACTCTAACAAAGTATTATATTTTATTATATTTTTCCATTGAACCAGGTAAAATGTCCACGGATATTAAAAGGTACACAGGAACTCGTTACACGTATTTTCGCAGATACTCCATTTTTCCAATTGAAATAAACTTTTGTTAAATTTTGAAACGCTTAATGGGAAAAAGAAAATACAAATATTTTAAAGACCATCGGTGAATGACACGGATATATCCTAAATGTTCCTGAAAAAGAAATCACAACTTTAAAACACGAACCTCAATATGTGTACACAATATAAAATTCTCGAAACAAATAATTTATAAATCAATATACTTCCTATACCAATATTGAAAGTTCTGCGAAAGTTCAGGCGATACGAAAGTTTCTTTACTCTGCACGTAAGAACACGAGAGAAGGGAAGTTGGTATTCTGCGGTATTTTTGTGGCGTTGGTACGTCGAGGACGGAGAAATCGATGGACGTATAACGCGATGTCAGTCGCCGTTCTTACACCCAACTAACAGTCTAGGCTTCCTAATCTGAGCAGCTTAACCTGGACAGAATACTGTCTTAATCGCTCGTGTTTCGCTACAACGCTAGGCTGCAGCTACGTCGATAGATGTCGAAGTTGCGCCAACACTTGGCACGATACCGTGGGTCCGCTAGGCTACAACGACGTTATGTTATCCCCATCGCAAATTAATGCGATTCAACTTGCCGTGTATAGCCAGAGCATACAAGGTATTGAATTATTTCGACGTCTCAATCACTCTGTTCCACTCTAATACGATTCTAATACACGTTCCATTACAAATCTGATACATTGCGTATCAGCACGAATGTAGTTCTTTTGAATGCACCTGTATACGCATATTGTTGATATTATTCATACGTAAGCTATTAGGTTGTCCGAAAAGTTTCTTTCAGGTTTCACAAGGTGATAATAGATGAACAAGAATTTCTGCTTTATATTATTTTATTGAATTAGCTATGATCTATTTCGTTATATTTCTATTATTATGTTCGTGCATAATTCAAGAAACTAATATAAAACAAAAAACATTGTACGTCTATTATTTCCTTATAAAACGAAAGAAACTTTCTCGACAACCTAATACATACTCGAAAATCATGTTACCATTCCTCGCGTATCTACCGACTATTCCAAAGCGGAAAACCCATCCTGAAAGATCGTTTAGCTCGATCAGACTATACCAAATCAATCAAACGCAAAAATCCGTGACAGACTAAAATCCCTTTGAAAATTCCCGGAGGGATAACTAACGTCCCGAAGAAGTCAGGTCTCGTGTTCGTGTACATCAATCGCGACTACCGCCATTTGTTAAGTTACGCAGTAAAACGGAGATTTACGATGGCGCGTGCGGACCAAACGCTGCAAACAAACGAGGGAAGGAGAGAGAGAGAGAGAGAGGCCTGAAACTTGTATATATCCAGTTCGAACGCAGATTCGAACGTTTTGCGGCTAATCTTTCAGAGAATAAATCCACTTTGTTCTTGATAAAGAACTTCAAACGAGTGCTTAACTACGGCGAATCGAGCCGGACCATATCGTTACTAATGCGCAACAGGGGAATTTCGTTGGGCCTCTTCCCCTGTTTCTCTTGATCGTAGCGACCTGCAGGTACAGCTGCGCAACACTGATTCATCCCGTCTGGTTGCGGTGTAGTTTACAATTGGCGGATCTGTAAACACATTAGCCCCAGAGGCAACGACTACGCGTCCTTAATACAACGAATTCCCCAAGCCTGTTTGTACTCGTGACGGTGGTCGTGAAATCGCGATTCCTGGCACGTCCTGCACCCGCGCAATACGGATCACTTTCTGCATTCAACGGCGCTGAATTATCGCGTAAGAAACTACAGTGACTACGAAAGCCAGCGACGCGCACCTTTATTTTCCACCAAAGCGTCCTTTAATCAGATTCTGACTGTACATTTTGTCAAATTTGTATAGTTGTCGCAGCGCAACGGTACGATCATGAAGCCGTCGAATCAGTTTATAAGCAATCGACGACCGTTTATAACGAAGGAAAACCCAAGGACGCGGTATTTTTTGGAATTAGCATACTTTCCCTCCTTTGCTTGAAGACTGGTCACTTCAGAACTCGTCGCTACCTAATGTGACTTTCTCCTTCTTCGAAACGTGTATTCGCCAATTGCTTATTCTCGGCATCCTGTCCATCTGAAGAAAATGCCAAGTCAGGCAATTCCAGGTCCACTCGCAGCCTAACTTTAACCATTTTTCCTACCATCGCTATGTAATGGAGTCTCGACAAGTGAACGCGCATTTCTTCTGCAAGTCTATGTGTCCATTATAGCTATTTTCTCCAGCCATCCTTACGCTTCAGAGAAACTTAATCGCATCCAGTTGAACTTCGAAGTAATCGAGCGATAGTTCGCGCGAACGATCTCTCGTACTGCAACGATAATTGCGTACGAAATTGCTGGCGAATGATGCGAAATTTAACATTGGTTCTAATTAACTAGTACGTAAATATTAGGATAAATACAATGGTGTGATAATACTTCTTGTGGCTACATATTCTGCTACTATATACTATTGTTGGGTATTGTCAATACCACCTAATGACAAAATCAGCAATCACTTAGTTGCCAACCCAATAGTACGTGAATTATCAGCGTAGTTTTCCGATCATTTGCTCGAAAATCTTTGGTTGTTTCGAGGTGACGACGAGAGGTATCGTGACTATTGTCGGCGATACGATTGAATTCTCGTCAGAGGCGAGAGGATGGAATGTTGAGGTAGACACGTGTCTACACGAGTTTGTGTGGCATTATGATGGGACGATGGGACGTGTAACGAGACACGAAGCGTTTTCATAATCTATTCAATCGATTCTCGCTATAACTGTATGATTTTTAGACAGATTAACTTTTATATTGGATCATTTGCAACGACAGTTTTCACGGACTATTCGATTGACTCTTGCCGTGACACGTTTTTATTGGCAATTTTTGGCTTCCTTTTTCATCACTGCGTTTAATGGTCAACTAACTTGAGGTATTTATATTGAATTTCGTTTTATCAATTCGAACGCGAATATGAAAGATATGTGGAAGCGACAAGAACTTGAAAAAAGAAGATAGCCAATTAAAGAGTTGCATGCAAAGGAAGCCAGGTAAAGTGTTAATGAGAAATCATTCGATAGAAAATTCAGAAAGCGTTCGAGAGAAGAAACGAGGAACAGCCGGAGTAACGATCGTATCAACCGACGTTCAAAAGACCCTTCGCGTAAATTGCAATGAAATTTATCTTTCGGAACTTTTCGCACGTTTTGGGAATTCATTATCTTCTTAAAAGCAGTTCAAATGTAATTAGTTTGGCGAACTATCATTAAAAGGACCACCGTACGTAATTAGCACGTTGGGATTTTCCCAGTTAACGAAGCGTCTTAAGTTTCTTTAATAAGTTGTCGGCGATCGTACCGAATAGACAGAAAGGATTCTGTACTAACAATGACTTCCTTTTAATTCTCTGTTTCAGGTGAGTATCTTTTGAAGTTTCCACTGTGAACAACCGTCCGTTCTTCAGCTATTATCTACGTCACTGTAAGTTCTTTTGAATCATGTTCTTGTAACGAGGATATCTTATTAGCAAGAATGAAAAAAAAAGAAAAAGAAAGAAAAGTCGATACGATCCTCGATTATGACTTTTCACGGAAATATTCGCGAACTTATAGACACTTTTTATGAATATATCGGGTGTGTTGTACGAAACATTTTACAATTTCGTTAGCACTGTAACGAAACTCGACTATCATATCGGTATCGGTAAAGTTTGGAACAAATTTGAAAACGTACATACGGAGAAGCTACGAGATATTTGGTGCAAAAATAATATATCGGGGAAAGTCTGAAACAACTCTACAGTCTGTTTTTGAGGTAATACTTTGAACTTTGCTATCTGGTTTTCGTGACATCTAATCAATATCTGTCTTTTACGCTTCAAATTGATAGCAGAAATACTCTGAACTATTTTCGATTTGGAAATGCTACAAATTGAATGGAATATCAAACAACGACATATATCTACGTATTTCTCAGAGATCATAAAATTATTTAACCAGTCAATCATCTGCTATATTAATTAACGAGCCTCGTTATTTTATATTATCGCCATTAAGATAGATATCTATGTCATATCTTAATTTTCTATTAAATACACTTTTCATCATTTCAAATTTTACTATTTTGATCGTGACAGTCGTGTCTCGTATTACGCTGTATTGCTGATACAAAATATTTTATATGATCAAAGTTTTTTCTATGCTAACTGTTATACAAATACTTGTTTGACTCACCAAACTTGGATATTTACATTCTTCGAAGAAAAATATGCTTGATCTTTGGGAAAAGAGAAGCAGCGAAGGTATCGTATGAATTTCAACGCGAATAACCAAGAATGTATAAATAGAGTAATGGAGGAACAACGCTGGTCCCCGTAGAGAATCACCGATGTATATATATCTCGTCGAGAACTTATTAAAAGTTTTATCGAGAGGACCGTGGATGGGAGGGAGGAAAGTTGAGGCTCAAACACGTGGAAAACATTTTCTGGGGAAATATGGAGACGGTCGTGACTTTCATCCATTGCAAATTGCACGACCTATCGCGAATCTATTGGTTCTCAGTATTTTATTTCGGTCATAATTTTCCTCTTGAAAGTTGCAAACTTACCTCTGCCGACTGAACGGCGATACTCCATTAATTTTTCTTAAATCGATATATTCGCATTTGAAATAAGAAGAATTTTGTTCTCAGGCTGTTGGTTGATTGAATTTGTATGTAAAGAGTGAAGCAATTAGACGGTAAAATTAAATCGAATAGTCTTAGCTACATCATTTTCACTCTCTTGAGTATTTACAGGAAATTTTATTTTTACTAGAAAAATCGACTTAACAAATAATTGCACGTTGAACAAACCAACAATGTCCTCGGAATTTGTATAAATTTTCCGAAAGCCCACCACGGTACAAAGGAACTGTACTTTAGCACAAGCGAATCATTTATCGACGAAACGTAAGGAAATAAGTAGATACGATCGAATGAAAGAAGTGAAAATTAAATAGGTAGCAAAGTAATAAAATACTTGGAAAATAAGCGTTGAATTATGTATATTTAAGAAATTTATATGCATCGGTACAACGTATATTTTTCTTTAGCATTCAATTTTCCTAGATTTATTTTAATACCATTAATGGCGTAAAAATCAGCGTGCGTAACGACCGTAGACTTTCTCTTCCCCTTTCACGTCATCTGAAAAGTTTAGCTGCGCGCGTAACGCCGGATAAATTCTCTCTGGCTCCCTTGTTACAACAGCTAGTAAGTATATTTCCCCTTTTCCATCCCTTATTTGATTCACGAGCGAGAAAATAGCAGTTTCCACGGTCTATCGTGTCCAATGCGCTTCTCTATGCGCGTTCCACAACCGGTTTTTATATTCTAACGCGGACAGGAGTTGGCTTCGGTGGCGTTTTTACGTCCGAAACATGGCAGTATTTTAACGAGACGAACTCCGAAAGTACCGGCGTTCCCGCTCGGTTGCATAGGTACACACACGAAACGCAACGCGGCCTCGTGTGTATCACAGCTGTAAGAAACTCGGTCGCGGAGGGAAAAATATGCACACGTCCGGCACATCGTTTCCCCGCGTTATTTGCGAGCTTTCCCGCGCAAAAATACCGACCCTTTCGGCGCTTCGACAAAAATCCATTCATCGCGAATTCTTTCATTAAATTCTGCTTCTTCAACTCACTTCCAATTCGAGACGAGTATAATTGTCGCTTGAAGGAAGAAACTTCGAGAAAGGATATTGGATGTGCAGCTAAACTTCGATATAAATTTGATCATCGATCGCCTTTACTTTATAATGAAATCGCTGTTTTAGAAGATTGTTTTTATCGCAAGAAGGAAAAGCAAATCAGAACGGTGAAGTATTCAATCGAGTGATGAAAAAGAGACAATGACACTTCTTTGAATACAAAATGCTCTACACTTAGTCAACGCCGACCCAAATAACGTTCGATCCCTGTGACTTTCTAGTCGATTTTTGGTCCAAATTCTCTACCACTCACCTGCTCTTATACCAATATACCAATATACCAAAAACGATATTACGCTTGACAAAATTTATCCCTATAGCCAATTAATTAGGGAAGATCCTTAAAGAAGGAAAATATTTTCACTTTGAATAAAAAAATTCCCTCTCGGCGTATCTAGAACCGAGCGAAAAAGTATTTTCAACCCCGTCAACCTCCACGACTTTTCAATCGACTCTACCGTTCCTATCCCAGCCCTGTCGTTTCGTAATAGATCGAAAAATACGTTCGATTCGCGTTGACACGTTTCGTGGCGATGGTGACATAGGCGCGTCGCGAATTGTTTCTCGGCGTGAAGCAGGCCGCGATGTGTAATCCGCCGGCGGTTCTGTAAGGAAATTTGCACCGTGCCGGATATGACTGACTCTGTGGAAGAGGGAGACTAGTCTCGGGTGAAATTTTTCACCGCGGAATTTCACGGGGTCGCGGAACCGCCGTGGGCGTAACGTTGGCGTGAAAATGGAAACGCGATATCCGTGCGAGTTCTCGCTGCTCCCTGAACCACTCGCTCTCGAAATGCGCGTTTCCCTTGCTTATTCTTCGCTCGAAAAATATTTGAAACGTGTATCGGCCTTCGTGATTCTTGCCCGTAGCGAGAAACGCTTGGGAATTTTACCGTGTTTCAGCGCGCGCGCGCGCGTTCCTTTAGTTCGTTTGTGTAATCTTCTTTTCTTCTTTTATGTAGAAGGATCTTGACTTTTTTTTTTAAGTTATTGTCAAATTGCATAATTCCCTATTCCTTGATATTTTCTGAATTTTGTATCGAATCGTGGACAACAGAACGCTGACAGTTTTATCTGTCGATCAGCTTGTCTCTTAAGCGGAAGCTTTTATACACCTGCAGAAAGTATTTTTACAATTTTAGAATTTTTATGTTTCAGAAGATAACGAAGTGGTGAGAAGACGATAGATATGATATGATTATTTATATTAAATTGACAATAGGAATCGCACATTGTTACTATAAATTGATCGATTATTTACCATCAATAACGATCTTTATTTTTATCACGAACCAGACAATTACGTTATTGCTCGTAAGTAGGGGAATTTGTGAACTGCGTAATGGATATTTTATTATAATGGCATGAACGATCGAGTATGCGTATATAATATTATCGATAACAGTAGTAAAATTCTCGACGTTTATTACATGGAACGATGAGCTTCGTATTTCAACAAAATATATTAATATTGGATAAATATTCGCGATATTCACGCGCACGTGTTCTATGAATTACACTTTGGAAGTTCATTACGGGATATTGCAAATTGTGCGAATTCACAGTGAACGAACTGCTTATCGGAATATTAATTAACATAATGTGTCAGCAGGACTCGATTTTGTTAACAGCCACGTTAATCGTTCCGTGTAATCTGAACTTTTCAATTACACCAAAACTCGTTTCGCGAAATCGTGTCGTACCTCTCAACGTTCTGCTGGAATTTGTATAATTCGCGCAGATTTATTCTGTTTTACAACATGTTCGGTTAATTTCAGAAATTATTCTAAACACGCTCATCTCTCTATATTACCGAACACGTTTCTATAGTCGAAAAGAAAGCAAGTGTATTCGAGAAACGTTAAAATTCGTGTAAAAATATTATTCGAAGAGAAATAGCCTACGTTTCGTTAGAAAAACCGAACATAATTTAGAGAAAGGTAACAATTCTCTACTCTTCGTTTCTTTCATATTTCTTTCTGATTATTGAAACGCGAGTCTCTGGCGTCTAATTTGTTCGAACATTGTATCGCAAGATATTTGTCTTCGTCTAATGAAAATTAATTTTCGTTGGTCGCGTAATTTATTAGATGATCAAATTGAAATGAAATTCTGGTAATCAAGGATAGCGACAATTAGTATAATGTTGTGTTAAGTTGATAATGGTATTCAGTTCAGAGGGGTAGATAAGAAGTGCTTTGGCATAGGGATAGCGATAGGAGGTAATTAGGTCTTCGGTGTTCAGCATCGGTAGTCGAGGTTTGTGTTAGATTTCTCAGGAATTTGCCCGCGATTTCGATGTTAGTGTTTCCAAGTTTATCTACACAATTTTCACTGTAGATATTTCCCTTGATACAATCGTGTTGCACTGATTTAATTAGATTGATTCCTTTGTTACCATTAATAAAAGTACTTCATAATAATTAACATCGTCCTAACGTTATTATGCCAATATTATAACGATAATTGCATATTTCGTATACATTAACTAATTCTCCTTCTTTCAGTGAAAAATAAATAATTTATCTACTCAGGAAATTTTTTGAAATATAATTGATTGAACGTAATTGAAACATAGTCCGACGTGAGATTCGATTGTATCGTCAATTGTCAAGAATCGTGTATTATTTAAATATGAAAAGAGTATCGTAAAAATTGCTAGAAACATGCATTTCTAATGCGCAAATTACTCGAAAGAAAAAATTTCATTCCAAGAACTTTTGAATTCTCTAATCGATATTCCGTACCAAACAAATATTTGTAAAATTCACGCGATTGACGCAGGAGACATTTGTGTAATAATTTTGACCAAAATAAATATTTTCCAGGCTGGAAATAACTAATTTCGCCGGTTTCTCAGTTATTTTGAAGACATTTCGCTGTCGTTTCATATTAACACTCTCTCCGGACGAAGTAAATAAAATTACCACGGTAGCAGTGGAACGTATCTCCGTTAGGAAAATATTTTTCGTATGCACGACATCGACTACACCGGAAGGATAATGAATTTATTCGTGCTCCAGTTCTGTCGCAGACGTAGGCGCGCCGAATAGTTGGTGTTCGAGCTAATTAATTATCTCCTGTTGATTTTCTGGATTTTCTTGGGCAAACAAGCCTCTCTTTCCCCCTTCCCGAGGGAAGCTTTCAAACATCAGGCCCAGATTATACCGTTCGTACAAGTAGATTAAAGGCCGAAATATATATATTTCGGAATAAAACAAACGTGCGATGTTCATAAGGAAAAAGTCGAGCCTTTATTAATTATTATCTTGGCGATTAGACTGAATTAGATTTTTTTAAAACGTCGCCAAATTAAAGGTATCGTTAGCAATAAAATGGTCGATAAATGAGCTACAAAGTGAAAGTGTTTCTTTGAGATTCGATTTGGAATGTATTTTACCTTCGAATTATTTCACTGGAACATCAACTTGTATGTAAACATACGTAGCTTTATGCGATTCGCAACTTTTCCATTCGTTGTAGTAAATACACCACCTTTTTCGCTATTTCTTATCGCCATTTCTATTTCAATACGTCATACGTCAATACGAGTATCTTGCAACCATCTGTAGCGCTAACTTTATCAAGTATTGAATACCGAAATCGAATGGAACTATCGAACGAATGATTCTCTATTTTCATTTATATATTAAAATTTCGAAATAACCACGCAGAAAGAAATGGATCGCGTGGATATTACGCAGCAATTGTCTATGATTTATCTTCTCCGCGACTTCCCCTTCTAATTTTCCAAATAGCAAAAAGTATCGCCGGAGAAACTCTAAATTACGGTGACTGTTTACGCGGGAAGAAGTACGTTCTTTCGTACAAAGAAGCTACCAGGGATGATCGATAACGTTACGTAAGCATGCAACAAAGTGTTCGTTCATTCATCATCCCCTTCACCAAGCACACGGAGAAAGAGGAAGGGGGGGCGGGAATGAAGAAAGGAAATTGGATAGAAAAACAACCGGAGAACGCATCATCTCGAGCTACGAGAAAGTTGATCATGTAATAAATAAAGATTTTTCTCGTTTCGTTCATTCGCAACGCCTCGTTTGCGTAATTGCCTTTTATATCGAGCCGTTTTACAGTAATTTCGCCGATGACGTAACGAAAATCCGATTCGTCGTTGTTAGTTTCGTAAAAAAAAAAAAAAAAAAAAGAGAGAGAAAAAATCTTATATAACGACGTATCACCGCGAATTACGTCGCAACGAATCGTAGACGAGACCGAAGTTTGACCCGAATTACCTAACACGGTGGAAATCGAAGAAGACGAGGAACTGAAGGAATTGGCGCGAAATTCGAAAGTCGATCTCGGAAGTATCAGTCATTTGTCGTTCGATTCGTTAAAAATAACTGACATAACGACGTGTAATATTACCGCAAATTAATGATTCCTCGACGAGATCGAATTGCCTATCACGGTGAAAGTGGAAGAGATCGAGCGACTGAAGGAATTGGCGCGAAACTCGAACGCGAATCGCGAAAATTCCATTTATTTGTCATAATGATTCGTCGATGGGATCAAAGTTTTACTCGAATTACGTAGCGCGATGGTAACCGAAGAATAGGAGAGAGGTGGAGAGACTGGCGCGAAATTCGAACGTGGATCCTGCCCGTGGCCTAATAAAACGGGACAGGAAAACAATGGAGGGTTAACGAGCGGTCTTTACTCCGGAACAACGCCGTTTTTTTGTTGTTCTTTCCCTGTCAACGGGGACAAAGGCTGGCGTTCGATTTTTTGATCCCACGAAGCCGATGTATCTCTCCGCTCTTTGCTTCCTTGTTGCGTTTTTCCTTTGACAAGCGTTCATCTTTTGTCACGGGAATAATTGCGAAATGGATTACAAATTTTCGATCTCGATCGCGAGATATTTGTTTCATTCGTATTTTATTCAATCCTTACACGTCGTTTCCACGATTTTACGCTCGTTACACGAACTCTCTTTTAGCGAATAGCAGTTAGCGAAGCGATGAAGTCACTTACTTAACCTGATTTTCAGTTTACCAAAGAAAGCTTGTTCGCTTGGATTCGTTTTAATTTTGTTCTTTCGCCAGAAAGGATTTATCTTATTTCATCATCTTTCATCATGAATATTTATAGCAAGGATAAATATTTACGAGACATGACCAGAAACTTGGAAAATGTAGTAGCATTTCCCGTATTCCACCACGTCTGAATAATATAAATCCGGAAAATTGGTCGCCCGTTATATCGTTATATCAGCTAAATGAGTTTTCAGCTGTAAGAGCCGCTACGTTTGAAGTTGCGATATGTACATATACACGATGTTTCGTGCGTTAAAGAACTAAGAGGGAAGATCAAATAGTCGGAAGCAACGATTACATTAAAAACCTAAGACGATAATAACGTGGATATAATTATTTCAAACGCGAATTCAGTATGTTAGAAGTTGCTGACAATTAGAAACTCATAGAGACGATCCCGTACAGTGGCGGATCTGCGTCGAAAATACCAGGTTAGATCGTTAACGCAGCCTCAGCGATGAATCTAGCGAGAACGACCGAAGCGATATCAGAATTATTGTAGAAACACTAATGAGCATCCGCACGCAATACCAGAAACCGGTGTACGTGAGCCGTAGGGCTTTGGTTTGTCTCCAGAACACGCTCGACAGCCCGAAGATTATGCAATTTAGAATGACGTCTTTCGGTCGTGGGTGCAGCAATTTCTGCGGTTGAATCAATTAAACACGCTCCCCTTCGAACAAATTCCCGCGTATTTTCCTCAACTTCCGGCTTTCCAGCTCTAACAGAATTACAGGCCGAAATAAATTTCCTCGTGTTGGGACTTTCGATTATTCAAGTTCTCACACGTTCAACATCTCGCATATTTCAATCTTCAAGTATCGAAAATTTCAAATATCCAAACTGTCGAATATTAAAACATCAAAATTTTCAAATATCTAAGTTTCTGAAATTTTTCATCATCAAAATTCCAAGTATTTTAATGTTCAACCCGTCGAATCTTCCAAGTTTCATTGTTGTTTCTTCCATAATGTTGCATCTACCCAACTTGCACTGTATATTCGGTAGTTCATCGTCGAATCCTTAACGAGTTGATCAAGAAATTTTTAAATTTCATTAACAATAGTATCTCGGTGTTGGAGTTTACTATTGTCGGATACAATCTTCAGGAAGTCTTTCAACGTCTGTTTACCCGCTTATCGCTACCCGTCCTATTGAGAACGTCGAAGTTTGGTTGGCTGGAGGATCGGGAACATTCGAAGTTTCATCGAACTACCTTGTTTTCTTCGGCGGTAGTTGTTCGACGGCAAGAAAACGCTCGAGTCATAAAGAAATTCTGTCAGAAGCTCGTTCCTTTTGCCGGCGTTCCCTGAATGGAGCGCGCGTTTCTCTTCCAGAACCTGGATGACGTTCGTGTCTGAATTGCTGCAGAAGTCATCTCGGTTTTATTGTCCTCGCATTAAGTTATGAAACGTTATAACCCTTAAAGAAGCACCGTGCGAGTATCTTCCTTTAGTTCCATGGAATTCTGCCCTTAAATTTATTAAATTTAGCAAGAACACGAACCTCTGTTACTATTTCACTCGAAAT
This sequence comes from Bombus haemorrhoidalis, assembly GCA_014825975.1. Taxonomy (NCBI): domain Eukaryota; kingdom Metazoa; phylum Arthropoda; class Insecta; order Hymenoptera; family Apidae; genus Bombus; species Bombus haemorrhoidalis. The sequence continues at coordinate 6,480,140 of CM026164.1, read as the reverse complement.
GACGCACACGAGTCTTTAAGACGAAATAGTTGTGCGAGTCATCTTGGGATTCTTACAATTTTTCATAGGTTACAAGTTAGATAAAATAATGTTTAAAAAATAATGAAATATCGTATTTTATCTTCCCCTTGTGGTTCATAAATCTACGTCAACAAGATACCTGTTTTTCTTCGCCATCGTTCGATCTTTTTTTAAAGTCGTTTTATCGTTAGGATGTACTCCCACTGACGCTCAATTTTTCTAAATCCGTTCTAATATCGGTCGAAACTGGCTTGAAGCTTTTCGTATATTTAATACGCATATTTTAATACACACGTTCTGTGCAGTTTCCTTTGCGAAAACGAGAATAGCAAGCGACACAACATACACGATACCTATGAAAGCGGAAATATCTTTGTTTGTATAAGCGGCATGTGTACAATGGTACAATTTATAGGTTTTGTAAATTTCTTTTTATTGCAGTCTACGCAACAATCTTTTTACCTTCATAACGACATCCGAATATTCGTGAACTTCTTTTTTATTGTATTTCTATACACAAATTTGTCTCCTATAGTTGTATCTTCTATAACTGTAGCCATAGTCTTCCCAATTTAAGGACTCATCGCTCGAACCACTTCTACTTATTCGCTGGAGCAATTTCTGCTTTGCACCGAACTTCCTACAAAATCGTCGCCTGTCTGTAAATAACTGTGGAAACTTGCAACTATATAACGATTGGATCCAAAGCAATCTAGTTACTCAAGTTGCCAGTTTTCACGCTGCGCGAGCTTCCAGTCACATCGATCTACCGACTGGTTTCCGTAAATACACATCTGCAGGTACAAGTTTTAATCGCGAGTCCTCTCAGGCTTCGACTAGTCAGCTTCGAGTTGATGAAACGTGGACTAATGAAGCGTCGCGATGCGTAGGGAAACGCGATACGTACACCTTATGATGGTGGATATGTCGTTATTAAGGTTGGTCAGTTCGCACCCCGAGAGAAACGCGATATTGCCGATACGTTTGACACAGAATGCCAGCTGAATTCGATTAAAGCTGACGATAGTGGCAGCCATACGCGATCTGCCTCTCTCTCTTTCTCTCGTACAACGTCCTGTTGAAGATAATCCCTCGCCAGTGGAGCAGGGAGAAGCCCCGACAGGTATTTACTTACCTTCGCTGATGTAACCAATAAGGTTGACTCTATGGATTCGTTTGCGTCGCAGAGAGAGACAGAGAGGGAGAGAGAGAAAGAGAGAGAGAGAGAATGCAGCACGTGTAATTTGTAATACCTTCTAATCGAATTATTCGACGTCTAGTTTCATGCAGACGACGTGAATAATGATCGATGATCGCGATGATTGGTGAAAAATGGTTGATCTGCAGTGTGAATAAAGTGGAGAGAGAGAGAGAGAGAGATTAATTCCAGGCCGAGCTATGGATCGCGCGTTCTTAGTTTGAAGCATGCAAACACTTGCGTTGTAATCCTAATTTCTAGAACCGTAATCGCGAACGAAGGCGTCCAATTGAATTATTTGCTATCTCGTTTCGCGTCGACGCTTGCAAGACGTGGATGCCACGTGAGCGACGCGATGATTGATGAAAAATACTTGATTATTCTAGATGAGCTTCCAAGTGGGGGAAGGCACCTCGAGGTAGATTAATTCCAGACGAGTTGTATATTAGTTTCATAGTTTCAAATAGAGAAACACTTGCTTTATGATCCTAATTTCTAGATTCTTAATGGGCGAACACGGTTGAATTATTCGCTGTCTCGTTTGTGTCAACGTTTGAAAGACGCGGACGACACGCGTGGCTGTTGCAATGATTAACGAACGACCGTCGTTTGGTAGGTTCTATGAAATGGATTCATTGCAAACAAGCTATAACGTATGGTTTACCATTCTGAAATATAGAAATATTTGTATCGCAATTCTAATTTCTACTGCACGTAATTCATGTTATTCGTACGTATATACGCGCTTACCGGAGACAAGTTGATCGCGCACGAAGTCGTTCCGTATTTCTCATACACGTAACCGCTATCTTGCACTTGTAACGCGCAAAGATGATAAAGAGGAAGACGAAGGAAAGGAAAGAAAGAAAGAAAAGAAAGTAGAAAACAGGAGAAACGACAGAAAGGCAAACTACACGGAAACGTATTACGTATGCATCAGCGAGATGTTAGGGGCACAACAAGGCGCGAGAGCTTTCTAAAAATTGAAAGGAACCCTTTTAACGCTAGCATCTTTGATGCTTCGACCTTGGAACGCGCCAGTCTCTCTACCAGGCTGAGTTTCCTGTCTTCTTTATAGCTGTTTCTATCCCGGGCGACCTCCTTGGGAAGCAACCCTACAAGCGCTCACAATACACACATCTGCATACCGATTCACCGCCGCGTATAGAACCGTACGAACGTGCTGGCTCCGCTTTTTTCCACTTTTTGCATTCTTCCTTCCCTCGCTCTTTCTTACCTCTCTTACCTTCCTTTACCTTCCCTTCTCTTCCATTTGTGTTCATCATCTTCTTCTTCATCTTCGTGTTCATCTTCGTATCCTGGTTCGTCCTGCCTCAACCTTTCCCACCTATCAACCTTTCCTGGCTGCTTTCTCTTCTCGACCTTCTCTCGCTCGCTCTCTCTCTCTCTCTCTCTCTCTCTCTCTCTCTCTCTCTCTCTCTCTCTCTCTCTCTCTTTAGAGTGGTACCAGAGGCAAGCAAGGCAGAGAGGCCCTCTCTCGTTATCGATTCGCGGAAAACCTCCTCCATCATTTCTCTACCGCCCCCTTTTCATCCTCTGTGTCTCTCTTGTGCAACGAAGCGGCAAAAATCTGTCTAGAAATTCCTCGTACTCGGCGATCCTTCGTTACGAGAAATATCGGCAAAGAATCTTCTACTTATTCTTCCTCTTTTTTTCTCTTGCCTGCTCTTTCGCTGCCACTGCTGGAATGCTAATCGAAGCTTGAGCATGGAAGTTTGTTCGTGGTATTTCAGCAGAGAAAGCGTAGATGTTTTCGGGTAATTTTGCGGATCGATGGATTGGGAATTTAACATGCAATCGGTCGACGGATTTATCCATCAATTATGGAAAAGTTACAGTCACGATGCCTCAAGAGCGTCGGATCTTTCGCTTTTGACTGTTGTATTTATTCTTATCTGTAATGCAGATAGTGGGCATAGCGACGAAAAGCGCGAACGTTGATACTTAAAGTAGTACGAACGAGCAATCATCAAAGGATTATACGCGCATGAATCGTGTAAATAATCTTAGAAATACTTAGATTCCACCGGTTTATTTTCTGTAGCTTGTTCGATGCTTTCGGTAATCAATTTTCTAGCTTCTTGAATTTTAATCCGCTTAAACTTAAATTCCAATACAGAAATTTTCTCTCCATTACCAGAAACAAAATTGATCATCTTGTCACTCGTATCATTTTATCTCCGAGCCTCTCAATTATCCTCAGTGCAATAGGTTCGAGTTTTCTTGAAGATGTACCGCACCCGGTCGCGTCTTTTGAAAGCTATCGAAGCGCGAATCGCGATGTTTAGCGCGTATCGTTTCAGATGCACGTCGTACATTTCACGTTTCTTCAGGAATGGTGCACTAATCTCGATCGAAGGATCGTCTCGAGCGTAGAACTTTACTGCCCTATTGACATCCAATTCTACAATAATATTTTATGTAATGAGGTCAGCATTAATGAATGCGTGTCACTGACGCGAGAGGTACTTCCCCGAAGACGTAAGCGATTTTTGAAAAGACACCAAGTGCCACATCACATAGATTATTTCTAAGATTTTGTAAAATTCGTGCGAAAGTATTCGTTGATTTACAAATTGTAATTTCTGCAATTTCATTGATAATATTACTTTAATTGTATGCAAATGGACTGGGAATTTTTGTGCTTTTGTGGAAAATTTAAAAGTGCAAAATTATACAGAATGCAGATAATAAGAAAAAACGTATAAAATATCCAAAGTATAGCGATTCGTATAATACTTGGTAGGTAAGACAATTTTCCAGCGAGATTCTAATTTTTTCATTATGTCCTCAAAGATATTAATTTACGCAAAAATTCGAAGTTTACGTGCACAGAATCAACGAGCGAAAAAATATGGAACGTCAATTTTAACGAATTTTGAGTTTAACATTGTTTCGTAAGCTGCTATGTGCGCTCTTCGTCGCTGGCTGTGTCGCGATTTCGAATTAAAATTCTCTGAGTTTTACGGTAATTATACAAAATTGAGGCGTACAGCGGTGGGGGGAAAAATGGAGAACGTGAAAGAAAAGCAAGTAGGCGAAATATTTCGGGGCTCGCAAAAATTGGAAATAGCGCGGGATAAAATAAAGAACGAAGCGATGTTCCATTTTAATTTATCAGAAAATATGAACTCGTGATATTATATATCGAAGAATAAATTTCCGTTTCCTGAGCAATGCTATTAAAACTTGACATTCTCCCACTTTTTTCTCCCACAGTCCCTTCGTATAAGAAACTTGTGACAGTTAATTTTCATCTGAATGCTGTTAATTCGCGAAGAAACCAAAAATTCTTGCCACCGACATTTGACTAGTGAACAAAGAACGAGTTAATGAAATGCAGATCTCGCGAGGAAGTAGCTTGCCGCATGCATAAGCGATTTTTAAATTGTTACCAAGTCATCAGAGGATGGAATTACACCGTTTACACGCTTTGACATTTTTCTTTCTCCTTTTTTGTTTTCTTTCTCTCCCAAGAGTTCTTCGCTTGCGAGGATACGTCGCTTCTCGTAGAATCTTGAGTTGGATGTCGACGTCGGTTTCGAGGAGAGTCGTGGATCGTCGATCTCGCGGCCACTTTTCTGACACGTAGCAAGGTAACGACGTGCAAGCACGGGGTTGCGGCGACGTGCGTCGCATACAAGCGAGCGTTGCAGAGAAAATTCATTTCACCCCGCGGCCTGCTCTCTTCTCCTGTTTTTTACCCTCTGGACGCGGATATTACGTTGTAACGTTGCTTCATGATTGCATGGCGACGCGTGCCGTTGCGTTGCCAGGCGATCCATTACACTGACGCACTTAATTCTCCCAAGATGTTTCCTTTGGAACTTCTTCTTCTCCAATTTTATTCGCTTCTTCTCGGCTATCCGATACACGACGATAAAAGTTCTTCGGTTATTAGAATTTACAGAGACGTAGCTCAGAGACAGGATCGATTTAATTCTCAATTGGTATAGTTAGTCGCTTAATTCACCCAAGATACTCGCTTCGCAACTTCTTCTTCTTCTCGAATTTCGTTATGGTCAAGAATTTTGTCTTGTTCATTGGACAGAAGGAGATGAAAACGATTTATTTCAAAAGTATATAAAGATGTGAATTTAAGATCGTGGTTTTTTTTCGTAATTGATACCACTAACGGCACTATAAATTTCAATGAAGTCTCAATGATCAATGCTTCATCTGCATATTTAACGTATACAAAGTGTGTAATATCCCTTAATTTCTTAGATAAACACGAGAGCCGGATAGAAACTAAGACATTAATTCGTTCAGTACATATAGAAGCACATGTATTATTACCATATTTAATTATTCTTTCCCGTATAATAGCGAGGGTGGTGAACGACACGCGATGCCTTAGTGGATTTTACAGCAGATCTACCAGATGGTTGCGGACGATAGAGCAAACTGTTTTACAGCTGCTTAAATTGCATCGCGGTATAACAATATCCCGTTTATACGGAGAATTACGCGTTGAAATATTTGATCAACGTTTCGAGATCACGCTGATACACGAGTCGAGTTCGGTATGATTTAAGTCGTGGATAATGAAAATTACCCGGGGGAATCGTGTTTCTTTGTTTACTCGCGCTGGTATTTAATCAACCAGCCCATGAAATTATCTGATAGCACGGCGGTAGCGAATGAAAGAAAAAGTCTACACGGTGCCTGATTCTATTCCAAATTGAATCCAAAATTGATGGAATTTATCGAAATGTAACGTAAATGTGACTTTCGCTACGTTTGAAGATTCCGAGAAATAATTGAAATTATTGCACAATACTCGAGAAAAGGCTATTATATCGATACGTCAAATCGGCATAATTTCAATTTCTTCGTACAGACGGAAGATATTGCGCGATCTTTTGCAACGCTTGTAACAATAACAGGCAACTATCGTCGCACGATATTCATCAGAAAATTAATCACCCTTCGACGACATTACGTGGTAATTTCTATCGACGCGCAACGTCTCCCTGGAATTCAATTAGTTTTATTAATTCATCGATCGGAGAATTTTGCGGGACGATGAATCGCGTCACGAATTTCCATGGTATACGCATATAAAAGATTCGAACGTGAGATCGCCATTTATTAAAATCGTGTGTATTTCACGAGCACGGCGCTTGGGACGCGGCTTGTTCGGGCACTGGGCTTTGCGTTTCAATGCAGACATAACATTCTTCTGCAAACAAAGAGAGGGTGAGAGAGAGAGAGAGAAAAGGACGATGGAACACGGGAAATCTCGTAAATTCCAGCCGCTAAAAACAAGGTGCTTCACGTCTCGTGATTTTGTTCACTCGCTCATTGACACGCTCCTACGCGCGAATGAAAATATTCCTCGCGACGAATGAATCCTCACAAATTTTTTCTCTCGGATATCCTTCGTCCTCCGTTAAATAAACGAATTATGTGTATGTAATTGCGACCAGACTCCATACTTGACACTTTGACTGCCACGCCGAAATCACATGTTTCGCTCAGCACGCCACGGGAATATTTTTATTATTCAAAGCATATAATGGCGAAATAATAATAAATTGATGATGCAAGACAATATTCTTCCCCGATCGACTTTTTATCAATCTTATTGGTGGTCACGGGAGACTACCGTGGCGCCTTGATAACAGTTGATAGCGACATACTGTAACAAGGCTTCGTTTATTTCAACAAACCATTCACATTCGTTGCTCGTTCTATATATAATAGTAAGGTATGTACATACTTCTAATTTTAATTATATATATGATTATGAAGCAGCATTTACGATTATTTTCTAAGCTATGTTTATAATAATATTCATAGATTATCCCTCAAAGATATGGATGCAAACACAGTGCACCGTTAGATGTAAGATTTGTTCTCATTTTTTTTTTTTTTTTTGTTGATGTTCTAATAAAAATGTTTAATCGTTCAATGGGACACTTTACATTCTCTGGTTACCAATGACCACCGTGGCGTCACAGGAGAAACCGAGGTCGGTCATATTTGACCAATGTGGCAGTCAAAGTGTTAAGTTGTAATATTGGTTCGTTCTCTTATCATTTTATCGAGCCAATTACAATTATTTTTCCTTTTTTCTTTCATATTTCAGTGCTAACAATAGATTGGGTTCGTTGCTAACGACCAAATTATCTATGCTTTTTTATTAACAGCATATAGTTGAACGAAATTGATTATTTAATGAAACTGATAATTTAATGAAATTATACGAAAGTTCCTGTCTGACGCGCTTTCGAGACTATCGTCTTCATTGTGAGAGCTCTTTCGACGATTTCTTTCATCCTCGTTCTATGGCGAGACGATCAAACCCTTCACCGAGTCTTTTGTTCCACGTACGAAAGAGCGCGGTCAACTTCTTTGAAAGAGATCGTCCACGTCTTCTTCTCTTCCTCTTTGAATATTCACCTGTTAATGAAAAACCAGTCAGCCAAGAATTCTCTGTTTTCCTGACGTCCGCGGTAATTAATGATCGAACCTCCGAGATATTATTCGCGGCATTATTCTCGACGATTCTCCTTTTTCCCTTTGCTTCGCCTCGATGATGATAGTTCGTCGTTTAATTGGAAAATTCATAAAATAGGAGAAGCTCGGAAAATGAGAAATTTGGGGAAACAGCAAAACTCGAAGCAACTAAATAGAATATCGGATGACAAATTCTACGGCCCATAGGAAGGCTCTCGAGCGTCGGCAGTTGTAAGAAATTTAAAAAAATCACGAAGCTTGGAAAAATAGAAGTTTGTGAAATTTTGAAAAATTTTGTTAATTCCATTCAAAGTATATTTTTGTTGCGAATTTTCTTCTGTTAAGGGGATTGTCAAAGTGGTGGAAATAGTGATCGGAAATGCGCGTCGCTGTTGTCGGAATATCATGAATTTTCGCGCTGTTTAACAACCATTTTTCGTCGAGTCTCTTTGTGCGTCGACAGATCGTCGATAAGTACATCGAGCATTGCTCAACTGAAAATAGGAAAAGGGAAATATTTTTAGCATCGATACGAATTGATGACGTTCGAGCCGCTATTTACGCGTATTATAGGTATCACGTTTGTTCTCGTACCTCGTATCGTATCTGTTCTTTGAAATCATTTACCAACAAATAATCCATCCTTTTCCTATGTTTTATGACCTACAAGAACGAACAGGAATATATTTTTCTAAAATATTAGAACAATAATAAAAGATAGAAGAAATAGAGTTTTATATATAAACATCTTTAAAACTATCGACTGAAGCAACGATACAAAAAATTATTTATATTCACAAAGCATCTTTTATTGCTCGTATTCATAAAGCATTTTAACAAAGTTTAACAAAGCTAGAAAAAAAAAAAAAAAAAAAACAGACACACCCGACAAAACTCCATTTATCCGCATTTATCGTAGAACTTAGAATATAAATTATTCGTATAACCGATGCTCACCGATTTTCTCCGTTAGCTATAGTTTTTCGTTAACACAGCAATAACCCACATTCGGATAACAGTGGAACTTGAATCGCAGTTAATCTAGCGAGGCTTTAACTATAAAATTTTGTTGAAATAAATGGTGTTACGTTATAACAGGTTTTAACACGTTGCAAGTATATATTTATTATCCACGCTCACGTTATCCTGAAAAATAAATATATTACGTGGCGTATTACATATATTACATTATAACGAGCGAGGTTCGGGTTAGGTTCGTGCGGGTCAATTGTCGCGCGTGTCGTACATGCCATTTAATAATAACGTATAATTAGCGAGCAATCGTGGCGGAAATGTTTACGGCCATTATAACGAAATGCACGTGACTAAAACGTCGGAATGATCGTATATTCGTTAATTTCGAGTTAGTACCTAGACCCTTCGTTATTATGCATTATCAAATTCGTACCAATTATACCTTTGTAATTGCATATTAAAATTGGATTACGCGCGAAACATTGGGGAGGAACGAGCTTTTGAGAACAACTGGGTCACAAATGTGACGCTGACGCGAGAACTTCTATTTCCTATCGGAACTTGTATCGTTAATTTTTAACGTTTGTGTCTGCAGGGAATACCGCACTCGCGACCATAAGTGTAACGTACTTCAGTACGTTGCCTAAAACAGAAACTTCAAAATAATATGACGCGATTGTTCGTTCAATTAATTCTACTATTCGCGTTACAGTCAAAGAATTTTCTCCTTTTTCAAGTGCAACGCCTCTGGTTAGAACAGCTTTCGTAATACGGTTGAAAGTCAATGAGATTGTGAATTAAAGTGAACATATAGCGATACTTGGCATCGCTTGCGATATTTCACCTACTTCGACAAAGATTAAACGAAAACTAGCGAATACTCAAAGCGACCCTAATTCACGTTTCCGATGCTTATATTTTCTGCTTCCTGTTAATTCGCTCAGCGACGCACTTGGACGTCTAAGTTTTATTCCAATCGATTTATCGCCAGATTCGTTCAACTCTTTTCCATTTACTCGCTTAATATTGGCAAAATCGGATGATTAGTATTTAGAATATTAACTAAGATTCTTGGTATTTGGAACAATTAGTAGTCTCCTGGGTGCTCGTGTGTCTTATAAGAACAGTCAAATGTGAAAATAGTACAGAGTATAATCATCAGATGCTATCTTGGACTAATGATTCCTCTTGGAAACTCATGTAATGGACGATCGCGGATTCTTCAAGAGCGAATCGAATTAAATTGAACCGAAGTAAATCTTTCTTCTGATACCTGAACACTCTAAGCTATTAATTATCCTCTTGCTCGAATACTTCACGTAGATCAGCGTCTTTCTCATGCCCATCCAGTGATAGTCTCTGACGACTACTTTCTTTGAAATCATTCTTGCCAATTATTTGATTACTATAGGGATTAGTGATCAATTTAGGAATTCTCTTCTGGTTTCAGGTATTTTCACGAATAATATACATCGGGTATCAGTGGTGGGAGTTAATTCATTAGTCTACTGAATTTATTAGTCTCTTACTTCGATAATGTTATTCTAAGGCATGTCGTAGCCCAATGAGGGTGGAACTTGGGAAAAAATGGTACATTTCCGAAAATGATTTTGTCATGATGGCGGGTTCTACAGAGAACTTTAGCAAAGGGAACGTCTTAAGTTTCTAGGGGAGGAGGAAGTAAAACGAAGAAGGGTTTAAAAAGCGGTATAAGTACACCGGGACTGAGAAATTTCAGTCATAACGACGGCAAAAGAAATGGAATAATAATAATAAAAAAAAGAACAGGAGTAATAAAAGGGGACACAATTGGTAGGTAAGAAAGAAAGAAAGCTGTTCACCTATTAACGAGAAAAGCAGTTGTAACTGATTGCCAGAAAAAGGCAGGAACGAATAGTAAAACAGGTTCGGTATAATGGCAGCAAAAGAAGACTCTGAAGTGCGATAGAAACAGCGGCGTAAAGCTACTAGAACAGGAGTTACAGAAACGGAAAGAATAGCGTAAAGATACCAAAGAAAGACCCGCAACGGTAAAAAAGCTGTGCAAATTCACCGCGAGAAAGAATCGCGATAATAGAAGCGCGTGAGAAACAAACAAGCTTGTACGAATAAAAGCAGAAGAATTCTAACAACGAGGAAAATTATTTTCACACGTAAAATCATCTCTGAATCTCCATTTCTTCAAATTTCACTTTACACGTTCACTTCACGTTTTTTTAAAACTATTATTTCCACACTATTGGTCCTTCGAATATTCCCCCTTAAAATTATTGAAAATTATTGAGGTTTCAGGGTTAGCAAGCCCCACAGTATTTTTTCTACGGTGTCAAAGAATGTTCGTGACAAATTTGGTGCGTTACAGAACCTTTTACAGAACGTACACACATGTATACAAATGTTGACTTTTATATTATGCAGACATTTGTCGACTTGCTCAAATGTCTACGATATGAAAAAGCTAAATCAATGCAACACGTTACTCGTTATTATAAAATTATCGTACATATTTATTAACATTTATTTACTTATAATTCTCAATGAGAATTGATTGTAAAATTCATCCAAATAAAAAAAAGATATTTATTAGCGGTAAACAGAACGGAATGACCTGGTGCCGATTACCTTCTGCTGTCCAACTGGAAATTTCATCAAATTTACAAATTCTCTTATAAACTGGACAAGTTTTCAGATCCCATAGTCTCTGAAATGACATCATCCGACGTAACTTAATTATCGTTGATTTTCCTTGATTTTCGTTTCATTTTGAGCCGACGTATAAAAGTACTTCGTGATCTGCCGGATGTTCTTCGCGTCACGAATTCAGAATCAGTATTTCAGATGTATTAGGAAGTCTTGGTACGTACTAATGCTAAATTACAAGCTAGTGCAACGGTGTTTTGTCACGATGTTTCTGTCCAGGCCAATAACGAGACGGTTAATCAGCATATTAACGCGGCGGATAATCACGAGCGGGCAAATTGTTAGTAGAAATTCGTGGCCCGTGAACGAAGATTATAATTTAGCCGGGGCAATGTAAACGCGTTCGGTATGCACGTCGCGTGTTTCAAAGCGGACATTACGTGCGAGCATTGGTTTCACGTCACGGACGATCATCGTCTAGAATAATCGACGTGATCGAACGTGATCGAATACGAAGAACTGCATGCGCGTTTTCAACGGCCAATCAAACTATTATTTAATGATTGTCCAATGGACCGTTGGAAACTCTGCATGATTCTCGATTGTACGGAATAAATAAATGAAAATTAAGCGCCGGACTAGTGGAGAATGGATTCAGTTTAGTAAGCATTCCAATTTGATCATTTTGATTTTCCTAATGCTATTTAGGACGCGGATGATATCGGTGTTTAAGCCCAGTTGATCCGATACTTCCATACGATCTGTCCATTTTTCTCGACGTAGAATAACGCTATATAACCAGATTATTTAACATCTCATAGTTGAAATAACGATAAAGAATACTAATAATAAAGTTTCTGAGATACCGTTAATTGGAATGGTATTTTTCATTCCGATTTTGTTCTCGTTACGTATCAACGGAACCAAAAAAAAAAAGCTATCGCTTACGAAACCATGCACGGTAAAGACGTAACTTCAATTCATTAACGACGAAACAATGGAATAATACGCAGCAGTTATATAAAAGCTATATAAAGAGTTACGAAGGACGTATTAGAATTATAGAGACTTTTCAAAAGTGTGGCATTCAAACCAGAAACAAGAAAACGCCTATGATTTCTGAAAGATATAGTTTATATCATAAAATATAATTAATGCTGAAATTTATAAAATCACACAATCCACATAGAAGAATGATGGTGGCAAAAGAAAAAGAATTATCAGCAACTACTAATTTATCAATAACTACTAGATAATACTGAAACGATAACGACAATGAAAATATACGCCATATTCTTAGGCTTTGCTTTCATGAACGCCATAATATCAGAGAGACCACAGCTTCACGATATAAATCAAGAAAAAGAAAGAAAAAGAAAAGAAAGAAAGAGAGAGAGAAAAAAAGATATTGAGAGAATAAAGCGTTTGCACGAGCGATACGTCGATCCTTATGTAATGGATTAAACGAACGTAGTATCAGCCATAAATCCACACTGAAATAAATCACATTACATTGTAACAACCTCCAACAAGATATCCGCTCGCAACAATCACTTTCACCGGTTCTTTGATCGAACGGCAAACGTTTGAAATTAACCACAACATCGGAATAAATTGAACGCGTTGGAAGTTGCTGAGGAAATCGCGGGCGTTTAAATCCCCATTGAAATCGGCGGCGATTAACCTGGCAGCCAGTACGAAGATAAAGGTGAAACGAATAGATCTCTGTCGCGCATTTGTGTATTTTAATTTGCCTCGGCTCCGTGAGCCTCGATTATTACGACAGCTAAATAGAGAAATATGTATATCGCGAGAATGGCGGTAATTCGGCGAATGTTCCATTCCAAAGCCGAAGAGCTGAGCAGCCATCGCGCAATTGCCAACGATAACGTCGTAATGGGAGCGCGTATCATCGTGAATTTTTGCTACATGTTCGATTAGCCAGATTTCGACTCGGTCACGCATTTATTCGTTCGTTAACGTACCTTCTGATAACCCAGATACGGCTGATATTTTTCCAGAGGAACGGCCGTAACATTCATTTTATTTGAGGTTTCAGACCATCGAAAAGAACTAGGTAACAGCGCGCATAATATAAAAATTTAATTAACGTATCTAATTCCGACTCTCGTACGCTTTTGGAAGAATGGCTGTAAGATAATTTTCTTTGATCATTGCTTCTGTTTATATCTGGCAAAGCGTAATTTAAACACAAAGTTATCGATGAAAGAATTTGCTATTCTGTTCTTTGATATAGTTGTATAATAACATTCCTATTGTAATAAAATTATTATTATCATGATGAAATTATGATTTAGATAATATCGATTAATTATTAATTAACTTCATAAAGTTGTTGCTAGAAAATTATATTTCTAATTGGACGTTGTAGAAAGATTGTTAGATGCTGGATGGCTGTTTCGTTATTCGACGAAAATATTAAGTCAAATTATAAAATTATAAAATTGTTAATAGAGAGCGAGATAATATAGTAATTGTAATCTACAGGCAGGCAAAATCGATTCAGATTCGGATAATGTCTAAAATATGTTTATCAAACTTAATGACGTGGAAATTATGAATCTGTGCAAGACAAATAAGGCGAGATATAAAAAATAAGGATTGAAACAACGACATACGCTTTGTCATTGAGATGCATGCTTTTTATCCAGCAAGCTTCTCGATATTTTCCAACGATCGTTGGTGCGTTCCATCGTGACGCAATTCTCGTCGTGGGCGCGCCGGCTAAACGAGTTTAACTTTGTTTACCGGATCGAGAGAACCAGCGAGCGAGCGTTTCGATTAAAAGTGGCACCGTGTCGTTCATTTGAAATGGCAATTGTGCTCGGCTGCCGGAAAGAGCAGTCCTTGGAGCAACACGTGCGACTTTCTAGCGAATCGACAACTTTTGGATCGTCTGAATTGCCGACAGCTAAGTTCCAACAGTAACAGTCTGTAAATGTAACAATAACGAATTCGTTTCTTGACATTCTATAAATTTCATCGAATTTATCTAGAATTTGGAGGGCAGTTTCTTTCTTTTTGTTTTGATTAAACATTAACAAAGTTCGTGAGATCGAAATACTAGGAAATGTTATAAAAATTGTTAAACTCGAAGGAGGAATTGTTATATTAAAAATATATGTTAAAAGCATATTAATATTTCAAATTGCAATTTCCAAACGATACCGGTGTATTTATTTACAAAGATTTTTCAATCGACAACGGGTAGCTTTAAGAATTGAAAAGAAAAATTATTATAGAATAGAAATTATAGTGACTCGAAGTAAGAGAAAATTAGAAATTCGAACGATTTGAAAAATAATTTAAAAGATTCTCACATAACGAAGCATTCATCCATAAAGTATCAAGAATTTGCAGCCACGTTAAGCAACGTTGAAATGGTCACCGCTTCTAAGAAAACTCTACATCTGGTCTTTTAGTTTTGCCAAGCACTGAAGCCATCGACAGCGTATAGACAAAAGGCTGGGTCGAAGGTAAACCATAAACTGTAGACAGGCTACGATGGCTTCAGAGTCTTCAGTCAGTCATAGAGCAACACTGCTAGCGTGCGGATCTGCACCAGCTCAATTATATTGCGATTTGTATTTAAAACTTCAGTGTTTAAAATATATTTTCTACCTTACAATTTATCCACGCGTTCCTTTGTATTCATATACATCTAATAACCTCAACAAGGAACTTTAGATATTTATTAAAAAAATAAAAACTCCAGTTATTCGAAAAAGGAGGATAATTATTACACGGTACATACATAATATAGTATAGTGTAGTATAGTATAGCATAGCTGCACGATGTTTTTCGAGTATATATCCGATACTTTAAGTAATCCGAACTCTCTTGATTTATGATCATTCAGGTGGAAGTATATCTGGAACGGTGCAATTACTCTTTCCCGTGGTCGTAATCCTACGTTGGCAGCTTCGACAGGAAACTTACCCATCTGTTTCGGAGATTTTTTAAAGTTAGTAATTTCTTGGGAAACTTTGCCACCATCCTGTTCTAATTTTTATCTCTCGCGTCCGTTACGTAGACTGTCTAAGAAGGTCCGCGCCGCGAGATAAATCGAGATGACCTACATTTTTGAGAAACGACGCTGCTCCTTTTAAAATATAGAGATCTCTTGGTTTTACACGTTTTTCAAGGACCCGCATAAATCGAGATCCGCCATCAAAACGAGAAAGCTACACCGTTCCCCGCAGATGTCTTGAGCTGGGAATTTATGAAGCGACTTACCTTGGCAAAGTATTGGGCTGAAGTTTGAACATTGCAATCCAATAACTCGTTCGATAAGAATATGTAATGTCTAAATTGGACTCTGTTCGAAGAAATCGTTCGTAGTAGATCGTATATTGTACATTAGGAGGCAAATTATATACGCGTTATTCTTCTTTATATTTTTAGACGCAATTTACCATAAGCATTGGAACATATATTGATCATTGAACGATTCTAACAAATTCTATTTTATTTAGTACTCTACGTTAGAAGCCTATGATCCACAGAAAGAGATCAACGAGATCAACGAATCTTTGTTGAGAAGAGAAAGTTTAAGAAACTGATAAAACAAAATTCCTAGGTTCTTTAGAATCTAATACCATTCAAACATATCTCAATCACGCCTTCAAACAATAATTTTCTAATTAAAATATCCAATGTTAGTATCGCAGAATTTCTGCAATTACGAAAAGGTAAAGTACAATTTTAGCAGAAAATACTTCCAAACGCACAAACTTTATCGATACGAGGACACACGCGCGAATTGAAAATCAGCATTTTCGCTTGTCCATTCCCTAATTTGTGGCCAAAAGACAGTACAGTGCAATGGTAAAAGTAAATCGGCACGGTCAATATTTGAGGGAATTCGATTAATATCGGACAGACTGGCAGAGTTTGCTTGTTTCCTGGCTAGTTTTCGACTTTCCTTCCTCGCCCTAAATCGGTCAAACATTTGACGTTCTCTCTTTTTCCACGTGACGCCCGTTTATCCCTCTCCGTGTGGCCCCTGCGCTCCGTAACGGCATTAATTAACGCCGGTTCGCCTTTTAATTTGCCACGACCCCTCGACAGAAATATTGCCGAGGTTTGACGGACAGTATTGACGGAATCTCGCTAGCGGCTGGCTGGCTAATCAATCAGCGGCATCGACATGTTGGAATTAGTCGCGGATTTCCAGGGATTCACTAAATACTCCAACTATCGCGAAAGATTTGGTTAAGGAAGGAAATTATCGTATCGTTGTACGACAGATGTTTTTGTAGGAAATTTTAACCTATGACACGTTCTTTTGTTCTCGATCATCGAGTTTCTCAGAATATTAAAAAATGAATTTGAATATTTCATATATCTTAGAAAATACAGTTACGATGGGATTTATAGAAGTTTCTGTTGCTTCAATTTTCAGAAAAGAATTTACATCTCTGGAATATATTTTAAAATACGGATTGTACAGTTATTCGCGCGTTTTGAATTCAAATCGAACGACAAATAAAATACTTCTTTGTCGTTGATATCTTTCACATTTCCACTAGCACAAACCAATAATTTGTTTTTTCAAATTTCCGCAAGATTACATTTAAGATGTGAAGTTTATGCGCGAGCCTCACATTTAGCATTCTTCTCTTCAGCGGCTAAATCTTTGGAAAATTTCTTTTTAAAATACTTGTATCTTCCTCCAAATCCTTATGCGTTCAAATTTCACTTTACACATTCACTTCCCGTTTGTTTAAACTATTATTATTTTGATAATAAATGTTAACATCATCCAGACAGCGTCCATACCATCGTCCGAGGAAAATTGATCCTTCGAATATTCCCCCTTAAAACTATTGAAAATTATTGAGGCCTTATTGCTGGTTGGGGGTTGGCCACCCCTACGATATTTTTTCCAAGATGTCGAAGAATGTTCGTGTCAAATTCGGTGCGGATACGTCAGACGGTACAGAACCTTTTACAGAATGTATTAGGTTGTCCGAAAAGTTGCTTTCGTTTCGTAAGGTGGTAATAGACGAACAAAAATTTCTGTTTTGTATTATTTTATTGAATTAGGTATGATCCATTTCGTTATATTTCTACTATATACGTGAATACAAATTTTGATTTTTATATTATACAAATATTTGTCGACTTGCCCAAATGCCTACGAAACGAAAAGGCTAAATCAATCTAACATGTTATTTAACGGTAAGTTTTTCAAATTGGTATAAAACTGTGGAAGCTTACAAAGCAACGCAGCTGAAGCAACTGAGCAGGCTACCTTGGTACTACATAATAAATTACTGCTCAAATAATGAGAAAGATTGTCGGCGATAAAAAGCCGATTAATCGGCTATCGGTCGGTAAAGTGTTAAATATCGTACGTAAAAATACGGCACGAGCACAGTGGATGGAAAACGAGGACAATAAGTAGGATGAAGGAAATAACAGTTGATTACAAGTAACAGCTGTTGGCGATGGCTCGTTTCGAGGCTGTTACAGAATCATGAAAAATATCACTTTTGTTGTCAAGCTTGTTGACCAAGATACACGTTCGTTTAATAGGGCTAAATTTACCGTAAGAGGTAGAGCATTGTAGTACAAAAAGCGTAAATAGGAATCTGCAAGCTCCGCGAGGAGCGTAGATTTTAAAGAATTCGACAATTGCCGCACAATTTATGACACCACTTAACACACATTACGAACGAGCAAGATGTCACACATGGCGCTTCTCTGCTCAAACGTTAATATATTTAAATTAGAAAGAGTAAACGTACGACTTTTTACGATTAAAAAATACGGATCAACCCATATTCATATCTCGCTGCTACCCTTAAGAATCTACGTTGTACAACTTCGACAGCGGAATGTAAGCGATGCTGACAATTATCGTTGATACCTCTGCCCTTATAACGCACGAATAAAAATGAAGGGATGCGTGGATCTCGAGAAATCAAAAGTAAGATACTCGAGAACAAAAAGATATCAACCGCGCCGTGTATGCAAGTTTTTCATCGTAACTTGCCACGAAGAAAATGTCGAACAGGCATGTGCGACGATGTTCCGTTAACGAGCCGACCTCGAAGCTCGCGGACCATTAAATTCTTCGAGTTTCCACGAAGCGACTCGGTAAAACTGACAAAGCGTCATTAAATCTCCACCCTTACCCTCTTTACTTGTCGCGAGAAAACGTAATTGCGCGGGCGTTGCCGAGATTCCTTGCTTGTTCGCGGCTAATGCGACTGCGTAAATACCAGACGGAACGATAGGTGCCCACCGTGTAGAATGCAAGTCTACCACGATCAGTCAGAGTGAAAAAGAGTGTAAGGGGCATGTTATTGATACGTGCGTACACGAAGCTACGTACGGGGTGTGTCGAAACTCTCGATGAAGCTAGGAAAAGATTCGGTAAGGAAGTAGAAACAAATAAAAAATTTTTTTGCTTTGAACTCCTTTAGAAAACTTTGAAAGATATACTTAAATCCTTTAATTCTTGTAAATAGGAAATTTTGTAATTTATTAAATGAGCACATTTTTAAGGGTAGAAATAAATAGTAGGAATAAATTATCTTATAAATAGGAAATTTTGTAATTTATTAAATGAGCACATTTTTAAGGGTAGAAATAAATAGTAGGATTAAATTATGAAATGTACAGAATGTACGGATAAAAGAAAATTGTGGGAACAAAAAGATTTCTAAGGATGGAAGTAATTACTAATTAATAATTAAAACAAGGGCTAGAAATAGACAGAAAGTTTTTCAGGATGGAAATTAATATTTCAGCAGCTAGTAAATATTGAAAGATACGAATGGATAAAATAAATTAGGTTGAATTAAATTAAAATTATGAATATTGATCAGTATAGAAATGAATGGAGAAAGAGTTAAAATAAACAGGAAAATTTTCAGAGATACATATAAATATTTCAGCAAAATCAAATATAATATTTCAAAGATGGGAACGAATGAAGATGTCGAAGATGGTAAAAATGAAAGGCATAGTTAAATAGTTTGGCTTCCAAGAGACTGAATAAAGATTTACTTTCAGGGCAATAGAGTTTGGAAGTTAATTGTTGTACACGCGTACTTGAAATTCTATATAGTTCGGTTGTTACTAGGATTTTAATGTTTATCGAAAGGCTAATAAAATAGGTATTATGTATACATTACTGAAACAGTTTCAAAATAAACGAGTGAATTTGTGTTATTAAGTGAGGAACCTGCGCTCTACTCGTTATTATTATATCTTATCCTATAACTTATTCAACAGAGACTTACAGTTTCCGCGGAAAGTTAGCTCAGGAACTTACAGTTACCTGCACTATCGATCACTTCTGCTAAATAATTAATCGATTAAGTAACTAGGATAAGATAGTTATTTATTAATTAAAATGCATCTATGAATCGGTTCAATCGACATGACATACAAACATACTTGACTGGAGCTGCCATTACAAAATCTAAAGAGAAAAATAAATACGAAAGAGATATTTCCTCGATACTCTGAATATCCTTCCTACAAGAAGGAAAAAATCAAGAAAGAAGAAGAATACTGCGAAGTTCCCGCGAAACGATGGAAAACCAATTAAACAAAGTATCGAAGGAATCACGTCAATTTCGCCGCGAGCCTGCTTTGCCGAGAAGATTGGAAAGTTAAACGAAAGACAGAAGAGCGTCCCCGAGAGTAAAAAGGGAAGCTTTCCGATAAAACGGTGAATAAGAGAAAGCCGATATAAAAAAAAGACGGAGGAAAACGAAGAAGAAATAAAAAAGAAATAGGAGAAAACATCAAAATCCCTGACAAGAGAATTTCGATCGAGCCCTGCCAATAGCACGGAAATCAGGATCCTGATGGATTGCGTTCCTGCCAGGCCCAACATCCTCGCGTTCTCGCCCAACCGATAGAGAAGAAGTGACCCTGTCAGAAAGGGTAAGAGACCACCTTACCATCCCTGTCGATATCTTCCACTGATTCACGAGGGCATGAGAAACTACGTACATTCTGCAAGTTTCTAGATACTTGATTGGTAGACAATGGTAAATTAATTTTATCGTAAACTTAGTTATCAGATCTTCAAACTGAAGATGCTTATATCGTAAATTATACATCGTTGTCGCAGCTTACGATCTTGGACACTTTCTTATCTTCAAGAAAAATTGAGATAGTCGGCTCCATATTTTTTATCATTTCGTTTGTCACAATCCGATGCTCGCACTCGATACTTATACTCAAACATCTTCCAAAATCCAATTGAAAACTATGTCCCTGTCGTAGCGATTTCTAAAGACGGAAAATATCTTTCTCTACTCATTTCGCTACGCACGATCCGATCCTTCTCACGCAGACACGTTCAAATTACTCGTACCACGAATTAAGAATCTAGTTAAAAGCTAATTATAGTCTCGTCAGTCCAATTTAAAAAAAAAGAACACCGATCTTCCACATGTCCTCGTCTCCAAAAGGAATTAAAATATCTTCGTTCTCTCTTCCCCGTTTTTTTTCGTCTCTCGTCTCGTTCTATACAATTCGATACCTCTTGCACAAGTCCCCATGGCTCTCCCATAAAGCCAACCAAGAGACCTCCTAAAAGCTACCATACTGCCACTGCTTGGAGGAATTCAAAAGCCAGAGTCCTCTGTTCCTGGAAAATTCGTTTCGATAACGGCCACCAACAGCAGCAGCCTGGTCGTAGATTATTTCTGTCGGTCCTCGAACAAGTTGCCCTTTACTTTGGCGCGTCGAACCGGCTGAATAAGTTTCGATGCAGTGGCCCAGCCGATCCATTATCGGGAAACTCTCCTTTCGGACGCGGCCTCGTGAAACGCCGCGATAAAACCCCTTTTTCCGGGCCACGGGGAATAGGGTTGCAGCTTTGGCGACGGAAGTGGCCCAGAACCAGGGCGAATTCCATCGGCCCTCTCCGCTCTGCCCAATAGGGATTCGATTTCGGCGTTGAAATCAGCTTTATAGCGGAGAAAGAGACGCCCGCTCACCTTTGTGCGCCCCAGGGCTAAAAGTCGAACGGTGTCTTCTCCTATTTTTCCAACAGATATTACCCATCAACTGACCTGCTTTCAACCTCCAACGTAACTGGCTCCATAGTTACATTTTTCAGGAGACGAATAGCGGGTGGATAGCGCATTGCCACTTGATACGCCGCTGGGAGATCTTCATCGGAATGGTAACAACGGATGGATGATGACGGTGTTTGTTTTTTTCGCGTGTACTTAGATTTTGGTGCACATTTTTTTTTTTTTTTTTTTAGTAAACTTTAAGCTAATTTTACATTTAATAAAAGATAGTCTCGTGAGAAGCTCGTTTGTCGTTGTAATAGATGGAAGAATTGTAAAGATGTAAATGTTTATAGCTGTTGATTAATTGAGCGACAGATTTAAAAAGATGCCAAATATCTTCTTCGCATCCGTGGTTCTTGGAGCGTTTCTTTCGTGCGCAGGATTTGAGATCAGAGTATGGCAAATTATCGCGTAATAGAACACGTAAACGTTAAAAAAGCGAAAAAAATATAGAACTATTACATCTTAGTGTCTTGTAAAATTAAACGTGCCAACAAGTACCTTTCGTTTGATAGTGACGAAGCGTTTCAACCGAACAGTTGCTCTGTTCTAGTTGCTTTTTCACGATCGAAAGAATAGTTGGCACGATCCATCGTGCACGAAAGGAATTCGTGGAAAGGCTGATCCGCCGTAGACGAGGCAGAATGGAAGTGTAACGCTCATAACGAAGCGTACATCGACAGTATCGGAAAAGCGTTTATATAGAAATGTCCAGTGCGATAGAGTAAAACGTTGGTGAACGCGGTCACGGGAGGAGAAAATGGCGATCGGCCGGAAATTGCTGAAAGAACGTCAGGTCGATTAGCAATTTATTGCCACGGCCATGGTACGACGGTTGACCTGCAACCTACGACATAGAAGAAATATTATTAGCCATTAGATTTGCGGTCCGCGATATTTTCACTCGTCTAACCCTTATATACGGGTGTCCTGGCTGCAGCTTGCTCGTAAAGTCACGTTAAAGTGAGGGGAACTTTCTCGAGTGCCCCTCAGAGTTATATTCTATCTTTGCGAAAGATATAACTGGAATTTTATATGTAAATTTTCCACGGAACGAATTTATCTTTAAAATATGTTTTGCCTAGAAAAGTGATTTTCAATTTGAACCGTGATCGATTTGCGAAAGTGTATCGACCGATCGGTCTTCCATATGATGCTTTTTGAAACTAACGAATGTTCAAATTATATTTATACAAAAAATTTGATAATCCAGGTATTTAATTAATTGTACTTCGGAACGATGATTCAGGTTCTGTGAAATTAAAATAATCAGCATCACTTTGTGCAAGTTACGCAATTTGGTTATTAATAGACGGTACGAATTCTATAACTCGCTTGTTACACGTGTACGTAATTGATAATTTAATGCATAATTTGATCCAAGAATTTTATCACTGATTCTAAGAAAAAAAAAAAAAAACAAAAGAAGATTGACTAATTCTAAAGTGGATTCGAATTAAAAAGTTGTTAGTTCCAAAAGAATTGCTACCTCTAAAAACTCTAACGCGATATCTCTCGAACAAAGGAAATTATCTCACGGGCAACGTGTAGCGTAACGTTCCTTCCAGCAAAACGAAAGGAAGAAAAATAAATGGCCGGCCATCACGGTGGTTTCTCACAGAGCGAACGTTCGCTCAAAAAATCATGCAGCTTCCGGTGCAACACATTTCTGCGTGATTACGAGAATAGCTGGAACATTCCGGATGATAAAGCGAGACGACACGACACGCGCACACGCGAGCGCAAAAATTGGAATTGCCCCAGTGTCCGGGTGGATTTACGAGTCAGATTAGCTCCCACATATTTTTATGCGAGATGTGTTTTACGAGATTAACAAGGTCCACGTTCGTATTTTATTTTAAAGCCCCTTCCTCCTTGATAGAAATAAATGTCATTTTTCGAGGAGCGTGCCTTGGAAAATTTATGATCTTGTTTCGTTTCAGCCTACGTTAAATTACTTATAATTTCGCCTAGTTAATCTAGTAACTATTAAGCCACTCAAAAAAATTCAATTTTTGTATGTTGCCCCATATACTACATTTAATAAGTCGACTGCGGATATTAAGGAAAGCCCTACTTTTATGGATTAAATTAAATAGATGGAAGCCAACATTTTTCACGTGTTAAACCTTCCAACGAGTACTATAGATTAAATATCTTATATATTTTGCAGTATTGTATCAAGAATTTAACAATTTTTTTAAATTGACATAATTTTAGGATTAATAAATTTTTAGTAAATAGCAATTTTTATTTTAAATGTAATTTATTGCATTTCGTACACGTTTGCACCGTTAAATTTCACGTCGTAGCTGCGTAAGGATTGACAAATCTAGGGTAGTTTTGCAGTTAAGAGATGCAGTATAATTGCGTGTATACGAGACGAAGACGGCAATTTCATTTGGCGCGTTTTTAACGACGATCTCATAAAGTCAAAATTGAAGGTAATCGTCGATGAATTAAGACTCTTCTCTTTAGACGAAGGAATTAATTAAAGGACGGTTCCATGTTCTGCCGACAGAAGCTTAAGGCTGTTCTCGAACGAACGAGGGAAAGAAATATCTATATGTTTGCACGATGCGACGGAGAACATCTATTCTTGGGTTTATTTGAACCAGATCTGGTCCGAATGAAAAGATGATCCGATTTTCTTTTTCTTCTTTTGGAATAAATGCTGTAAAGCGTGTTACATATTTTAGCGGATATTTAATCGAGAATAATAGCGGATGTATGTTCGATTTATGCCATGTTATACTTGGAACGAGTGGTTTTATTTTATCAGATCGTTTCAGTCGAATGATTGAGTAATTGAGATTTGGAAAATGTATGAAAATGATGCTGAACGCGATACAATTCGAAGATATAGTTAATTCAAAAGATGAGAACGAAGATTCAATGAAATGTATTGAAGCTAACAACGTTTGAAGTTTGAAGTTATTCATGAGAACGGAGCTTTAACATTCTCCTCGATAGTTCTATTCCATAGAATTATTTGACAGAATATTCCCAACTAAATAGGGATAATGGTAGCTAGTACCTAAACAGAATGATTCATGCGAATGCGGCTTAAGACCTTCGAAACCGATAACTCGGTAATTCTACCAATTTCTAGGATAACGTTGATCTTCGTGTTCATCAAACAGACTCGCAAATTCGAATCAAGCTGAACGCTATGTGAACGTGGCTTAAGTTCTTCTAAACCAGCGATTCAATAATTCTACGAATTTCCACAATACTGTTAATCTTCTTAATACCGCTCGGTTCATCCAGCCGAATTATATACGAATTTAATCACGCTCAACCGAATGTGAACATGGTCATTCATGTAAATGGGGCTTAAGGTCTCTTAAGCCAAGCCAATAATTCAATAACTTCTTTAACTTTTCGTCGAGAATATTCGTTTGCTTATTCGTCTACAAGTTCTATTGATTCGCTGAAGTCCGATAACACGGCAAGAAAGCGTCCATGAAAACGCGGTTCAAGCTCCAGTAGATTTAGAATTAAACTCAAAATTGATCACCTAATTCTTTCTATCTCTTTTATAGAATTGTTCTTTTTCTATGCTTGTCCACGAAGATCTGCGAATTTGATCTAACCCGAATAAAGTATAGCTAAAAAGTTACATGGAAATGTGACCCAAGGTTCGATAAAGTCAGAATTAAACCCACAATTGAACGATTATCCATTGAAAAGCGGCAGATTTCTATAAACCCAATTAAACGAATTTAAGGAATATTTCATGGAAACGCGATTAAGGTTTCGATAGATTGATAATTATACTTTCCATTCTTCACGAACGATGTTCTTTTTTGTGTTTATTCGCGCAAATTTATCTAAACTCGATAAAACGGAAGCTTATCATGGAAACGCGGCTTAAGGCAGCCTTTCGACAGCTTCTGGTAACCACGCAAATTTCTACGAACGACGGTTCCCGGGAGATTCGATCGCAAGGCGGAACACAAACGTCGGTCTCGTGAAATTCTTACGCGCGTTGGAAAGCCGGCTTAATGAATATTGCAAGATCTCGTTGCGTTGCGCGCGCGCACCCTACTCGCCGTAAGTACCTGGAATATATTCATTCGACGGATCTCTCGCCATTTATCCGGAACCCTTTGAGGGCAAAAAAGGGGGAGGATGGCGAACATCTTCCACTCTTCAAAACTATCACCGACATTCTACTTTTCCGTCGCGTATGAGAGGGTTATTATTATTTTTGCTGGTTGGTTTATTCAAAGGATCGTCACGGTTCGTCCTTGATCCTTTCACCAGGATAATTATAGAATAACACGGAGAGAGAACGAGTCTGTCGTGTCATTTGAAAATAGAATGTGGAATCTTCAGGCTCTTCCTATCTATTCGATCTGTTTCAGGGAAACGATGAAAAAATAATATTTTAAGCGTGATTGAATTTCATACGGATGAATCGTTAGGGAGCGAAATTTATTTGAAGCTTTGATTAGATTAGCCATGTTATTAAAGTAATTCTAGTAATTGTTCAGTGTCTTTGATGTGTTCATATTTTATATAGAAATATATCCATATGCTCTGTTATGCTTTTTATATTGTTATGTTGTCACACAGATACTCGGGGTTAATTTTTATATATTTTCTTTACTCTTCATAGCTAGACTTTTCAACGGACGTCAATTAAATGTCTGATTTTCCTAATCAAGTTTCTGTATATACATCGTAGCAAGTTGTTCGATGCTATTTCAGGTATCTTACATACTTAAAGTTAGGATACCTACTTGAATGCACACTGCTTCGAGTCATATATATTCGAAGTAGAAAAGGAATTACGTAGACGGACAGTTAGAATACCGTACGTATTATTGGAGTTCCAGTTATGTCTTGATGAACTCGCTCCATTATCCAATATTCTCTTAAGCAGACTCCGTTATTTGTCACCAGTTTAAAGTAACAGCTTAAATGTTGCTAGTTTGAATACAACATAGTATCGTTTACGACGTTCTTCATTGCTACGATCATTTATGATTAAGCGAATAATTCGCCGCATGAGTCGTTTAATGTCAAAGTGGCGTAAGTCAATTTTTTGCCTATTTGCTTTGACAGAGCGTATCGAGAGCTTCGTTCTGATTTGTGCAGAAGTCGCGCAAATATATCTTCGTTAGTTTCTCGGTGGATAAGAGAATGTGTAAGAATCGCCCACTCGACCCCTTACGAAAGTTTTACTTCATCCCTTATTATCCGATGATCAAGTTTTTCGACTTACAGCGCTTTTGCATTAAACGATTCATGTACCAGTAACACAATTATACGCTGTTAGAAACGATTAGAATAATCATTTTCTAGTACCAGTTTGACTTATCTGATTACTCTTTATGTCTGTAAGTTTCGTATTTGCGAAATCAATTTTTATATACAGCATCGTACGAAGAACTTGTCGATCAGTCTACGCTGTTCAATTTTACCATCATTTTCTTAGTTGATACAATAAAATCGTTCGTAACAGCAGTTTCAAGCAGCGTGTATTAGTTAAACATATGAGTACCTAACATGAGACACGCCTATCGAGCAAATATTCCATTAAGTTGCCGCTCGAAAAAGGAAACTTTAAATTGCAATCACGTTCAATTCGAAACGCAGATCGGAACGAGCCAGCGTTTTCAATCAGCGCTACAATTTCCACGTTACCGTTACATCGGAAAAAAGATAGGCCGATGGGGAAGAGAGGCGGAAAAATCCAGTCAGCAATCGACACAGGGCCCAACGTATTGGCCGGGCGTTTTCTATTTAAAAGCGACGAATTAGCGAGGAACGCGATCGAAATGATTTACATCGTTTCCCTTTTAGCGTGACCACGCCAGACGGCGTCGTCTCTGTATAAACAGACGCCAATCATTATTAGAGCGTTCCATAAACGATTCAGCCGATAGAATATTTAATGAGTCGGTTGGAAAGCCCGCCGTGTAAAGAGACAGACAGATAAGTGACATCAACGAGCCGGAGGGAGGAAGATAAAATTGGCGCGTGCGTCGCCGCATTCGCAAATTCTGCGTGAAAGTTTCCACGTAGACAGAGGAAATGGAAAGGTTCGAAAAATTTGAAACTCTACGTCGAGTCGCGGTGGAATTTTTCAGAATCCTTTTCAACGTCGACCAAAGATAAATTATCGCTATTACGTTGGCTAGCATCGTACCTCGTGTTCGTCTCTTTTCTTCTCTGTTTAATCTCGTTCCATGTTTCCTATGTTTCCTCTCTTTTCATCCCCCCCCCCCCGCGTGTTTGAAGTATTATGACGAATATTTCTCCTTGTTGCGGTATTTATCTTTCCACTCTCGGTCTGATGGCTAAGACCACGTACAGTTAGTAGTACATTAATCTGCTCTACTACAGATGTTACGACTCGATCGCTTAAGTAGATGCTTACTTCGCTTAACCAGACATTACTGGCGTTTTGTATAGACGTGATATATCGTTCTAGATATGTAGATTTGTGGTAACGATATAAAGTAATGACATCGATAGTGATCTTACTATCCTTGTTCTGTGTATTTAAATATAAATTGAAATAAATTTTAGAATCGTAAGTCCTGGTCAGATTCATAGTTACATTATATTTACTTAATATTTTAAGATACTAATATAGTAACTCTTGTTCTTCCAATCTGACTATCGACTAAATACCACAACACGTCCATTTCTCTGTGTAACTCGGTCCAACTCATCTCCCTCGCATGTTTAAAACGCAATGAATATCCTTCTTTATTACACCGTTTACTTTCTCATCAGCTCGGAGATCCTACTTGCTCGCTACTCGCACCAGCTAAAACCAGCAGAAATTAATCAAGCTTAAGTGTTCTCATTTAACAATATTAACAACATACCGCCGTCTGAATATCCTTTGTTACAACCAAATTCCACGCAGATATCAGTTACACGAAATAAGTTTAGAAACTATCATCAAACCCAACTGTCGGCTAATTGCAAATATCGTTCCACCGCTAGCCACCATCATGGCAACCGTGTTCCATTCCTCCATGTCCATTTCTCTCCTTTTATTTCTCTCTTTACCTTCGCCCAACCTTCCCAAAAGCCCTTCTCTCTTTGCATTTCCCTTTTTCTCCTTTTTCGTTGGTTCTCCGGCTGGTTCCTTGCGCCACTCCACAGGCAAACACATCAGGCTAGCTTCCTGGTACTTGTGGCTTTAATCTCGTTAATGCAGGTCCGCGCAGTTCGGCGGTCGTTTCGTTAATTCCCGGCCATTTCAATCGCTCCATCGAGCGAACCCTCGTTATGCTGGATGCATATACAATGTACGCCCCTGGTTAACCCCCTCCTGCAACCCCTCCAACCCTTCTTGCCAACCTCGTCGACGTCCAATTTCATATCCGACGGCTGATTCGTGTTGGGAACGCGTGTTCGATAAATAATAAAATGACTGGTTTCAGGTGCTACGAGATGATATTTTCGATGTAGCATGCTCTAATTGTTGGTTATATCGCGTTTGATTAATTTGTATTAATTTGGCTGACGGATGGTAATGATTCGCGTTGAGACGTCGAGGGTTCCCGTGGTGATTATAGGGGGGAGGGCGGAACTTAAGTGGATTTCGAGTAGCCCGGTTGTTGTTGGTTTTCTATCCCGTTCCAGTGATTCTTGCGTTAATTGGAAGCTTAATGGGAAAGGATTTTTATCGATTACGGGGAATAATTTCGCTGGGATCTTTGGTGCGAAGGTTTCTGATGAATTGGATCGGATGTAGAATAATTAACAGAGAAAATGAATAGAAAAGAAGAAGCAAAATTACAGCTTTCTGTTTCGTTCAACGAAGAGGCACACATTTCTATACATACGGGAATGCACAAACACGCATAAATATGAAAATCATCGATTCCAGGCATCTTCATATTTGCAGGGCTGGTTACCGCTTTAACCAGGTACAACTTTATTTTCGCTGGCGTCCTTCGAGTTATGACACTGTAAAAATGTCCTTCCTCTGGTAAACTTGTAACGTAATTATGATACTAAAGGGATGATATTTCTGAAAGTTGAAATACGTGACTAAATTCGAAGTGTGATCTTCGGCCCGTCGTTTATCGATTTATAGGAGAACGGTAGAGTATAAAGTGTTTATCTATTCTAGTAATTCGAGCAGTAAATCCAGGCTGATCCATCAGGACGATAAGCAATCGTTATCATCTTTGGTAAATTTCGTTGTCGAACGATGTTCACGGCGTGGCATCGAGATATCGATTTTCCAATGCTTGCATAGAGGATGGAAAAGCGTGCGTGGCTCGTAAGTACCGAGGAATTCTGATTGTTCGCTAATTAACCTCGGGGCCTGGATTGGCCCGATGACTTTTCGATCGCGGCTTCCAATTTATCTGTGGACGCTTCGGTTGCACGCGCGTCCCTCGGAAAATGATAGTTTCGCGTCGTTAACGTGCTCTTCAATAAACAACGCATTAATCGAGCCGTGAAGCGTTTTCCAATTTATCCATCGCGAAAGAAATAATTAACATAAAGGACCAAGGGCGCCGAATTAATTATCGGTTCGAATGGCATTACGTTTTTACATTTCTGTTCCACTTTTTCTTTATCAAACGCGTTCTTATTTCCGGAAATGCTTAAACATTTAAAAATGCCAATACTGAGCGACGAGGGCACGTAGATTTTTAAATATTCGTTCGATATTTTTAAGATTCAGATATTTACAGGAAAATTTCGCTCCCTGAGACGTTCGCTCTAGTTTTCTTTATAAACTTCGTGAACGATTATTTTAGAATATTATTGAGCGATAGAGTGCACAGATTCATTCGTTTTTAAAGAGCGTTCAGACGATCGATATTGTTGTCAATATTTAACACGTTCCAGCCGGCGCGATTTTTCATACGCGCCTTCTCCAATAGCATTTGCATTTTATTCCAGTTTTCGTTGAATTACATTTTTGTAAATTAAAATTGCGAACGTAGATGACGTGAATCACCGGTGGATCAGGCCGGCCGATGATAAAAAAAGCCACGACTCGCCGGTGATTCGTCAGATAGAAGCGCAGATATATGGTCCATCGGTGGGCCACGCCAGTTTTAACGTGTTAAGCTTCTCAACATTGCATTGACAAATTCGCGTATATTGATCGTCTAGAGGGTCTCTTACGCACGATAACGTGGAGAACTTTAAATATCGACGATAACATTCACTGTCGCAACGCTCATCAATTTCGTTTGACGTTTTTAGAATTCGGAATTTGTCCCAAAAATTCCATTTCTCTTTTGTTTCAATCTCTTTCTCAACAATTACACGATTATAAAAAATAAACTTCGTTCTGTACATTTGAAATTTGTTTGTCTTAATCCCTGATACATTATCTTCACTCATTTCTTAAAATTCCTTTAATCACACCAGGACGATTCAAATGACTCGCCTCTCAAGAGTCTTTTCCTCTGTCTTTGAATTCTTTCTTTTCACGCTCTTTCCGTTACCCTTCTCTTTTCCGATTGTTTAACCTTCCACTTCTCCACACTTGGTCTTGTATTTCTCTCGCGTTCGACCGGCTCTTGTTCGCCAAATTGCTTCACCGTCCAAGCGGAACCGAACCGAATCCGCGAGGAAATCGTCGATTTTTCCTGCAAATAGCTCTACGTTCCGCTCAATTCGTCGCTCACCGTCTAATTACTCACTCGGTAGTTAGCGAAGTGGATGCCACGGGGGATTTTCGTCGCGGGGAGCACTCGAGACGTAGGTTCGTTGCCGGGTCGTAAGGTCGCTTTTGTATTTGAATCAGAAGAATGAAAAATTGAATCCAACGAAACAAGATTTACGATGACGTAGTTTGAAGAATTTCTGAATTTAATTTCTTGTAAAATATATGGAAAAGAATTAGTTTTCTCATATGCTTCTTTTTAACCATATCCTTCGCTTTATTATCGATCAATATTTTTATCATTTAATTTTATCTTCTAATCATTGTTTTACTTTAATTTTCTGCCGTAAATTTCAATTAAACGTTACAAAACAAATTTTAGTAAAAAGAGAAAAAAATAATAGAGCGCTGTATGTTCTTTAATCGCGATAGTTCTAATGTAAAGAATATCCACCGCAAAGTATATCCCTTCAGCGCTTTCTATCTTCCACGCTACGGAACTCGATGCCTTCGTTTGCTCGTCTAATGGCGTGTCCTACATCTCGAACACTCTGTCGCCTCTCGAACGATGAAAAATGATAGGGGCAGTTTGTTGTCTCTCGATAGAGCGACGGAGTGACGTTCGGCTCGACGAGAGGGTTGCTCTGGCGTTGTTTGCCCAGGATGATTGAATTTTTCCAACAATGGTTTTTTTGGAGAAGTTTTTGGCTCCGCTGGAGTTGTTAGTCAGTGTTGATAATAGAAAGATCATAGATTTTTAAGCGAATTCATATCTTTAGAACAGAAGATTATTTCATTTTTTAAATATTGCAAGGAACGCTTCGTAACGAACGATTACTATTATCGAAAAGTACTTTCGTGTGCAAAATCAAATTCAGACGATATGCATAGAAAGACAATAGAAGAAAAGCGACGACAAACTTATTTCAAAATGAAAGATATCGATCAAGCTGGGATTAATGCCAATATGGATACTATAGATTCATCCTTCTAAAATCATTCAAGTAAGTTTCCAATAGAATCGCGTGAAAACTTGATCACTGGCGAATTTTTACTCTTAACGTTTTAATTATTCTAATAATTTTAACATTCTATTCTAGTAATATTCTGCTATTATATTAATTCCACTAATATTCTCCTAATGTTCTGCTATTCCAACAATTCTAACAATCCCCTACTAACATTCTATTATTTCAGTAATTTCAACAACATTCCACTATCATTCCGTTACTTTAGTAATTTCCAACATTCTAAACAACATTTTACTATCCTAATAACCTCTAACCCTCCAACAATTTATCACTTGTTTAACGTTTCACGTTTCCTCCGCCAGTTATTCGTACTGGAAACTCCGTCATTCGAGAAAATAACAAACCTTCGTATTCCTCGTTCAACATAAGCGACCGAGGAACCCCGAAATCCATTGTAGCGACCGCGCTGTACAATAGAAAAGTAGATACAAAGATCTTCTCGACCGTTCCGCCAACAATAACCGTATTCCTTAACAAGGTCCAATCGTGGAAAAAAGGCAGAGTAAAATTCAAGTCGGATGCGTTTCACAGTCCGATTGTTCGCCTAATAGCAAAGACGCGCGTTCCACGAACCCACGGAAAGACGTACGAAGGAGAGAGAGAGAGAGAGAGAGAGAGAGAGAGAGAGAGAGAGAGAGAGAGAGGGAGAAGAAGCAGGAGAAAGGCAGATGGGAAGTGGAAACGTCGACAGTCAGGATGGAAGTCTTCGGTAACGCGGATGGAACTCGTTATCATCCTCATTCTCGTCGTCGGGATGCTTCTTATCTGGCCCGTTGGAAGCTGGTCTTCCCCGTTTGTTCTAGTAATAGGTAGCCCGACCTGCTAGCTCTAGGAATACTACTTGCCGTGTTCCACTTGCCTGGCTCTGTCTGTGCTCTACTCTCTGTTTTTACACGCGACCCGTTTCGCAAGGCAAAACCTTCTTCTCTGTAATTCCGTGGCTGCTGTTAGAGCTCCTAACCTTTTTTATTTTTACTTTTAAATGTGGCAACGAGATTAGAGACGTTGTTCGCGAGCTTTTTCATTTTCCCACTTTTGTGTCCTGCAACTTATGAATCTTTTAATTTTCGCACCGCGTAGCTTGGGAATTTTTAATCTTCCGAATTCGCGTGTTTGCAGAACTCGAGAACACTTTCAGCAACATTTGGCGAGTATCGTTCGTTACTTTAGCGAGCAAGTACCTTAAAAATAGATGTTCCGCGTTGTTTCTTTCGGAGAATTTTAATCCACATCGGAGAGTACGTTCATTAGAAATAGATATCCTGTCTGTTTTTTGCCGCTGGATGATAGGTCAAAGAAATAAATAAACGATCGAGTAGTATAACGTTATTAACATAGCAGCTATTTCGAACAAGTTCCAGCCTCATACTTTACTATTTACGAAGCGTTGCTCGGTTTCTTAGAAACAGTTGAAGCGAAACGAATTGGAGGAGCTGCAGTAGTACTCTAGTTACTGTATTTGAGAGTTGCGATTGTTTTTAGCGTGTCGATTAGTGGAATTGCTTTGGGCGTGTAAAGTGTTTCTCGAGAAGCGTTAATTGTTTGGCGATTTAGCGAAGCATCCCGAGGGTGATCGACGCCAGCGAAGGGATTAATTTAGCATTGAGAAGCTGACGGGGATCGTTGAAAATACTCTGGTGGCGAATCTCCGGTCTCGAGCGTTCCTTGTTGCTCTGATATTAATTAACGCGACTTTGTGTTCGGGCAACGCGATGATCACCGTGAACGTGGTATAACACGCGGTTCTTCGATCAAGTAAACTTTTCTTCCAAGTTTTGGTAAATACGCGACGAAATTCTCATTGCGCTAATTACAACAAATTTACAAATCATTGCGCTAATTTACTCGCACACTTATTTTTCTGTTTTTATTTCTAGTTGTTTCTTTGCATTCTGTTTGGTCTGTTTACGTTCGCTGTAGCTTGCTTGCATCCTGGACTTATCTCTTTTTCAAAAAAATCTCTCTTCCTTCAATCTTCTCCAACATCCTTCGACATCTACAAACTCGTACTTTTATTTTTCCTCTCAATCTCTTTTTCTCGCTAGGAACGGTACGGTGGAACTTCGTTTATCCGCGCCTCGTTTATCCGAACAAGTTAATGCTAAGCTTCTTTTACCCAAACTACGATCGAGCGTAATTTTGTAAAACACTTATTCGCATAATGAATATACGCGTGAACGTCTGTTATAGCAGCTTCTCGGCTGTCTTCTCCGCCGATGTGTTCGGATAAACGACCTTCTATTTGAATTTTCAATTTCTGCATTTACGTGCTCTTTCTATTCGTTTGCTTGCATCTTGCACCTTAAGTAATTGTAATTACCTGCTTATCACACTGACAATTCCACACACGAAGAGCCGAAGAAGCGTAACATTCGCGATACAAAAATCACTGTAAAACATCTGCTGATTGAGTGCCCAAAATTCCAAAACGTATAGTCACAACGCAGCGTTCCGAGGAACCTGAAGAAGATGCTAAATAAGAAGGAAGAAACAAAGCGGCATCTACAGTTTCCAAATGACACGAACCTTTCCCAATCCAGACTTTTCCAATAGCGTGCCCATTAATACAATGTAAATATTACGTACTTATATTAACAATTAGCTAATATCAATTTATGGTAGAAATATTATACACATTTTTGACTAAACAACAACATACTAGTCTGATATAACTTTGCGCTAATTACAACGACATCGCCTGTGAAACCTGTGAAATACAACAATGGACAACTGTAATCGCTAATAACTTTCAAAGGTATATGAGACTCCAAATAAATAAATTAAGAAAAAAAAAAAAAAAGAAGGAAAGGAAAGAAGAGCTGGATGCGCCTTACAGCAACAAACAACTGAACGATTCAGCCAACACCCCTTCTTCGGCCATCCTCGACGAACCTTCACGTCTACGAAATCCACGAACTTGTGTACTTCCATTCTTCATCGACGTTTCCAACCCTCTTCAACCCTTCTCAGCCTTACTCGTCTCTCTCACCCTCTTGGCGTTCCTCGAGATAATCCTTATCCCGAAACAAGTCTCGCGTCTTGTCTAGTTGTTGCGGCTGTTTTTTTACGCCACAATGGTCGTCGATATAAATGCAGCGATAAAACGTCGCGACGCCGCCATTCGTTACCGAAGCGGGCGTCGCGATGCCTGGCCATCCCTCCACGATCTGTCTACGACCACGCTTTAACGCCGTTTTATTGTTAATTTCGCGTTACGCGTTTTCCGCGCCGTGAATCCAACGATGGGACTCGAGACGAACGAGACGACGAACCATCGTAAAGGACGAAGCAACTTGGCATTCCGTGGAAGGAGAGCCAGCAAAGTAGGTTATTACATGGTCGTTGGTCGATTACCTTTGGGTCGCGCGAAGGCTGCTTTGGCGGCTGATTAGATTTCTCCGAGAATTTCGACTCGGATTTTCCGCGATCCTCCGGAGGAAATAGGATTTACAGGACGGGTAAGGGTACGTGGATTTCATAATGGAAGAATTTTGATTCGTGTTTGCTGGTTGAAGAGAATTTTTCGTACGTTTTAAATGGTTAACGCGTGACGGGTATAACAGATACGTTTTAATTTTACTTGTTAGAAAAATAATTGAATCTGCTTTCCTTCTGCTCTTTACGATTATAGCGACACACGAGATAGAGAATAATTCAAATCATGTTGTTGTTTTGCCTCGGAGTACCAATATTGTTAGGACATACATAATAAATAAACTCCGGCTAAAACAATATCGCCGCTACGTGCAACCGTCAAACGAAGACGAATTTGAATTTTCCGGTATTCTCTCGACCGGTATAAATAGACGATCATGTTTTCCAGAAGTCAATCAGTCGTGCGAATCAATACCAGTTATCAACGATCTTATTAGCGACTTATACACTGTCTTTAACGAATTTGTTAGTACGAGCGTCTTTG
The DNA here is from genome assembly GCA_014825975.1 of Bombus haemorrhoidalis. Taxonomy (NCBI): domain Eukaryota; kingdom Metazoa; phylum Arthropoda; class Insecta; order Hymenoptera; family Apidae; genus Bombus; species Bombus haemorrhoidalis. The sequence continues at coordinate 6,444,189 of CM026164.1, read as the reverse complement.
CGAATATTATTTGTATTTATTTATTTATTATTTTAAATACACTTGACGGTTTCAAACAACAAACCACACAAATATTATCCACACGGTTTGTATTAAAATTTTGTTAGGTTAATGGAAGAACGAATTATGTATTCAGGAAGATTGGACAGAAGTAACCGTGTTACGCGTCTTCAAATCTTTCCCGCCAATTCGTAACATACGCGCAAGTGTATATATCGTATATCGATAACGATACTTGTATGCTATCTTCGAACTTCAGAAGATTCTGAATGAAATATAAACGCCTTATCATATCTCTATAGATTTTTTGCTTAAGAAACTCAATTTTCCTGTGATACTGTTTGAATATCTGGCAAAATCCCTGGCGAGTCTCGCCATTCACCACAACTCTGTCTTCCTAACGCCCCAATTACAAATCCATTTAAACCGTTCGCTCAAAGCTCGCTCGGAAGAAGCTTAAAATTTAATTCCCCGCCATTCCCACTCTATATCAATATTCATCTCGCTGTTACCGGAAGAATAAAGGAGCAATAAATTCCAGATATTCTTGCTTCATCGCGAATTAATATATGTTTCCTTGCTGTTCTAGCGGACTTGCTAAATATTCTACAGTTCCACCTAATCGCGCCCGAATTTGTAAAATTTGGGAAAGAAAAAGGCAACTTGAGTTCTCTATGCCGTTTTAGAATATAAAAGACTGTTGAAAAAAATTCAGTTCTGGGACGTGAAGATAGAGGTTCTGCTGTTTAAAGGTAGATCGTTGTGCGACATTTTTTCACAAAGTCACAGCGACCCAAAGATCCGCAGTTTTTCATCCAAAATTTAACGATCTTTTAATTTCGTGCAGTAATACGTTAATAACGAAACTATTGTTTGTCACTGCGAGGAAATTGTTTCTAGCAACGGGTTGGCCGAAATAAAAATTGGTATTAGCAAACTGCTGATTTTTATGCATTTATGGAAAGATTTAAAAACGCAAAAATACAGAGAATGCACGTAATATGAAAAATGTTAATTAAATTATAACATGTAGGAAGTGTTTCTATAGTATTTGGTAGGCGAAGTAATTTTTTACCGAGTTTCTACTTTTTTTTACTCGTATCCTCATTTCTGCAACGTTTCAAATTTTGCCCCTAGCGTAACGTCCAGATCGCAAAATATTCTTCTAGAATGCCGCTCTTTAGGGATTTTTGAGGTCGGCAAAGCCGAAAATGAAAGTCGTTTTTCTCGGGATAAGGCGTAAAAAATCCTAGTCAACCTGTTGATGCGTTACGCCCTCGTGGATTTTGACAATTCCTTTTTTAGAATTTTCGGCTCTTGACCTACCGTACGTATGGCTTACTCTGTATGCGTTTCGATCGTAAGTATCGCATTAGCTTTGCATCATCTTTTATTATCCGGACGCTGCCACTGAGGCATCCGGTTAGCCCACGGTCATACAGAGAGCAATAAGCGGTAAAATTGGCATTGATCGTTTCATTACTTGTCTTGCCACTTACTATCTTCTGTATGATCACGCTCTTACGCAAATTTCCAAGGTTAAGACCTTTGCCAATTCTTAATCCGTTGAAAAACGATCTTCATTTTCAGCTGTGACACGTTCTTAAGCTTAAAGAACACGTTTAAATTAAAAATTTTGCAATTCCGATCCTGTACTAAATCTCAATTTTTTTTCTCTTCTTTTCTTTTTTTTTACGAACTATCAAATTGCCAAACCATTCTCGTCAGTAATGTTCTGCGAAAGATTCTTCCTGTCGTTGCTTGCAACGCGTACGTAAGCGTGTCTTCTCTTCTCTCTTTCTTTTTTTTTTTTTTTTTTTTTGTAGACAAGGGCGAAGAAAAACTCGTTTAGCACGCGTCAAGTCGCACCAGAGGTAGTTTTTGTTTAATTGTGAGCAGGGTGCACCGTTGGGTGCACCGAGGACGAAGACGACGAATACGACGATGCTTGGGTGCAAACACGCGGAATCTGCAGTCTGTGCCGGTCGTTTAAATTTCATCCACGTCGTTCGTTTGTACAGTCGCAAGACAGGATCGAGTCCCTTTGATTACTCCTGGGATTCCATGGATTCCGGTTTTCTATCTGCCTCGCTTTCTGCTCTATTTTTAATTCATTATACGCGGTACGTTCTGATGTTACGCGAGTCGCGGCATTCCATTTGTAAGGAGATTGCAACAAGCGCGTCAAAGCGAAAATGCGATATGCTTCTTTACACTTTCCTTCTTAGCTTCTTCGATCTAATCTTGTCTTCTGTCTTTTATTTTTCTTCTCTTTTGTTTAGTACCGATGTATTTTTGGAGCAATAGGAAATTTTCTCGCTTCGTTTCCAAAAGGACATTTGATGTTTTTACTAGAAAAATATTGGATTGGCAACTAAGTGATTGCGGATTTTGTCAATACCACCTAATGACAAAATCCGCAATCACTTAGCTGCCAACAGCAATTTAATAGGTTGAAGGAAAGCTGTTGACGAAATGGATCGAAGAAACGTTCGTAGGAACTGAGAGTAAAATTAATTTGAATAGAAGAATCTGTATGCTTTCAGATATTAACGCGTCAACGTCCGGAGAAATGTGGTGTAAAACGAAAGTTCGTAAAAGCATGATTTTTGTCGACTGCTCGCGAAATGCCAGAAACGTAAATAGGGTTTTACCTATTGTGTGTTAAATCTCGCCAGTTTATAAATCTAATATGTGGTATCTCTTATCGATTAGATTAAAGAAAAATAGTTTTAACCGTAGTTAAACTGAATCTGTAATTATACTCGACATGTAGTTTTATGCAAGACACGAGAAAACATATAGTAGAAAGAATGAAAAGTAGTGGAGAAATACGCCACCCATAGAAACGGTGCCGGGTGTGCAGTAAATATAATAAACGCGGCACAACGATTTACATCTGCAAACATTGCAATGTAGCTTTTCACAGATGTACACGCTTCGAAAAATATCGCACAATAAAAAATTACGAGCATTGTAATATCGCAGAATACACACGCTTTATTTAAAATAAAAAATTCAATCGTAACGTTTATTTAATTGAATTTAAATGAAACTTATTTTGAATGGAGCAACGTATCTTGTAAATTAATTGTAAAATAAAGTTACTATCGAAAAGTCTTGTCTTCAAATTTCATGAAAAGGTATATCATATTTGAAAAGTTACGACGATTTTTGCAAAGCGACGCAATGTATACGGAAACCTTAAAATATTCCGGCTAAGCGCATTAATTTGCACGTACGCGTAAAAATTTGAAAATTTATAACAAATTCTTTTAGAACTTAAATAAATATTAGGTTGTAGCATATGAAATGTCCAATTTCATGGTGTCCTTTTATTTGATCTTTAAGCTGAACATGTATTTTTACATCCTCTGCAACAATATTTTCAAAGTGCTACATGTCGTAATATTAAAATCTCAACAAATTATATCTCGCTTTTCAGAAATCTTCTTCAACGTATCTACGCCATTTTTTAAATATTTACCTTCTAAAACCTATCAAATTATATTCACTTTCGATTATACCATATTAACCTTAAGTTAGCTGTCGCGATCTCTTTAAAAAGTGTGCACCTAAAGTGTATCGCAAAACGTAAGAGATGTCGAGTATACTCGTCAAACGCATTGAGTATACGTGGCTGCTATGATATAGAATTATATCGTAACGAAATTACTGTCTTACTTTTTAATTTTATCATCGACAGGCCTCGTCGTAACACGAAATATCGCCATTTTTGCATGACGACTATACTCGTCAAAAACAGCTAACTAGCCGCGATTCTCTTATTTAATCAGAAAGTAACGTCAAAATAAAACCCATAGAAACAAAGTCCTCGCTGCATATTTTTATCAACGATCTTCGCCTACAATGAATCAAAATTCTATCGCGCGATCAAAAACAGAAGCAAGAATTGCCAAGCACAGTTAGGAAATTTCATTCGCGATTATTCCTTTCGTTTTATCGTATCTTTTGGTCTCTTTGGTTGCCGGTGTCTCGTCGCATAGCGCACTTCCTTCGCGTTATCAGAGCCAGGGCTTCGTTTTATCGAGACGCGAGATCGCTGCTCGCCCAGAATTGCTACACTTTAAATCTCAGACTGCACTTAGCCAGTCTTATCAGCGCCGGCGTATTTCATTCATATTTCATATTGTGTCTCGCGCACGAATAAGCCGCGCTCCGCGTTTGGTCGCAGCGATTGCTAGCAAGGAAAAAGGCAGAGGAAGAGAGAGGATAAAAAGGGAGAAAGAAGTCAACGATCTGTATCGTGCCGCTGTATATCGCTTTTCCACGCGAACGAATAAATTAACGGCTGACTAGGGAAAGACCCTGCGTCGTTCACAGGTGCTCCCATGAACCGAATAATAGCACTACGATGTTGTTACAGTTGTTTTTAATTCTACTCTGATAATACGGTTCTTAATTTTCATCGTTGTATTCGTAATTTTATAGATTTTTAGTAATTTTAACATTTCTCAGCAAGTCTCAAGGCGAATTGTCGAAAGTTTCGCGAGCACGTCGAGGCTTGCAGCATTAGGTCGTTCGATCTGCGTTCGTCATGTGTTTTCTCTCGAAGTAAACGATTGGATATCAACGATTAGTCGGTGACGTATCTTCTCCAATTTTCAACAATTGTTTCCAGTTTTTCGATGAAGTTTTCTATGTCTCCTCTGCAAAAGTTGGACCGTAACGAGTTTCGTTGTTTGAAACTCAACCGGCAGTACTTATAGGATGACTCAATGGAAAAACGAAGGAACTGAAGATGTCTAAAGAAATCTGGATAGAAAAAGTTTCGAAAAAGAAACAGAGAAGATCTTTACTCGGAGGAAATTTTTATAGCGATATGAGAGCAGCGCTGTGTAATAGCTGTTTCATCGACTTTACTATAGCTAAAGTTACAATAACGAAAACTAAGTTCAAATTGAAAAAATGAACAATCTTTTAAAACTCCTCAACTGTTTATAGAATTATTTTCTTCTAATAATCCCAATTTATTGTATCTACCGTTAGAAGATTACCATTTTTAATTTGACCAGTCGAAAATTTGAAGTTTCCCGTTGCTCGTTTCGCGCAGTGAAAATTTGATCGTTTCGCGTAGCAAGACACAACATACTTTTTCATGAAAGTTATTCCAAGTGAAGGAAATTCGTAAAGAGTTTCGTTACAGTTGTATGGGAGATGAAGGAGGAGAAATATAGTTTGCAGCTTTCGCACTTGGATTACCAGAAGCTGCTGCGTAGTAGCTGCGTTCTTTTGCGAATTTCTCGAGGGAAATTCTCTGAAAACATCGAAACGCACCGACAACATCGGCGAAGGCGCTGGCTACTACTTAAACGCCGTTTAAATCATCCCGTTTCTCCCTTTTAATTGTTCGGCTAACGAAAATTTACAGCCAACGATTTATTCTTTAAACGATATTTATTATTAGTCCCGGTCTTGGCGAATGCTAGTTATAAACTACAGAAATGTTTAAGAAAGAACATAGGGAGGAAAATATTGCGAAAATGCACACCGACGGATAAAAGAAAACTCTCTTACAGAGCGATCCTCAGGTTCGTCTAAATGTATTCAACCGGCAGAAGTTGACTCGGAGTTGGTTCAATCATACACCAACTTTGGCCAAATAAATAAAATTCATCTAACTGTAAAAGTACGCATAAAATCGCGTACTAACATCAAATATACCAACTGTACTTGCGCTATTTTATTTTAACGATTATTTACGCTATTTCATTTCAACGACCGTTTAAGCTACTTTATTTCGGTAACATCCGTTGAAATACAATTTTCATTTCGGCTCGTACAAACCCGCGTATAAACAGCAGTGTTAAACATCTGTAATGGCCCATAGTCGTAGAAAAAGTTTCAAGTCGAAAGGAAAAATTCTAAACTGACAGATATTATGCCTCGGAACACTATGTCTTAGGTTACAAGGTCCAGGATCTAAAGAACTTTGGACTGACTTAAGACTTTGGAACTTTGGATAAGGCTTGCTATTGCTGTCTCTTGTGCTAACGTCCGCTGACATAAATGTAGGAACGTGCTCTCTATTTTATTATTATCATCTTTTCGATTGGTATAGTAGCACTGAGCGAGCGATGATTAAAACCAGCATACACTGTTTTTTCTACCAGTCGCGAAGAGACGCGAGTAAATTACCGTTACGATTAGACAATCGACGCCACGAACTGTTCGATCCCCTATTTCGATTAGGATAATAGAGGTAGTTTAATGAGTATAATGCTTGATTAACAGTTCAAAGATAGTATATATTTCCAAGAACTTTGTAAAAAAGATTAACTTTGTATAAGTTAAGTAGATGAATGATCGAAGGGTGGAAACCCGGTAAAGAGATGTTGACTGTTCTAAAGTCGATGAACCAGTGAAGTCCGGCGACGATGCTGTTGCAAAGGAATACTCTTATTCGGTGGTGATAGCCCCAGTACTGGCCGCTTGCGAGTGGGAAACCCACGTTTCCCGAATTTTTACCCGATGGACCATAACCATAAGGAATCTCTTGACTCGAAAATGTTTTATGCCAATTGACGGTCTTAACGGTAAATCAAAGAGCCTCGATCTATGACAGTTCCTTAGGATTATTGCGATCCGATCAATTCTATGTGGACAACTGGTGGTCGCCTCGAACGTAAACAGTCACCGGTCGTAACTATTTCTATACACTACCTTTGTACTTATTTTAATACATTTGACTATTACAAATTCATCTATTCGTTACTTTATTAAATACGCCTACACGTTATAACCACCTCACATCGTCTGAATGGAAAGGACCAAGTATAGGCTAAAAACTTTCCCTATAAGAAAAACAAAACGGCGAGAGCTAAGTGGAAACGCGGGGGCGAAACAACGTAGCAGCAATTTCGCCGTGTCATCTCGAGTTTGCGAAGTCGACTCGACGAAATCGGGGCGAACAATCTTATTACGGCACAGTAACTGTCGCGAATTGGATGTTTCGATCGACCGAGAGGGTCCTTTCGGTCGAAAGTCGATTCACCCTACAGTGGTGACTGTGTCCAATAAGACGAGGACGTTGTGCTCTCTACTTGGAAACGTCCCGAAGGCTAACTGCGTCAGAATTCTGTCTTCGGTATCACGAACTACGATCCAAACCCTACGGAACAGAATAGGGACAAGCGTAAATGGCCTTCGTCCGCGAAATTTCATAGAAGCAAAGGACGAAACAGGAAACGCGGCGTTGCAGGTTTTAGCTTGGGTTTGTCAGCGACACCGGTTTACTGCCGAATGATCTGACTGGGTTCAAAGAGACAGAGGAAAAAGGGTTTCAGGACTGATCAAAGGAGGCCTGTAACGAGCTTGGAAGCTTTCGAAGGACTGACGAGACGTTGCAAGATGGCCAGGATCAAAGCTTGTCGGAAATTTTGGGTTCGAATAAGGGTCGCAGGTTGAACGGATCGTTTATAGTTATCTCTATAGAGCTTTATGTTTTTCTCAAATAACGTTTTTTTTTTTCTTCCTTTCGTATTTTATAGGTAGAGAGGTTTTGTCGAACAATTTAAGCAGATAGGGATAGTTTGTTTGTTAGAAAATTTTTTTTCTATATTTATACATTTATAATAGAAATAAATATAAGACTGGAAAGACTAGTGGAATAGGTAGAAACGTTAATTTAAGACGGAATTGGAATAAATGTATAGTGGAAATTGTAAGAAATATTAAAATCGCATTTCGACCAATAATAACTTTCTTTTCGTCCTCTGTTTCAGGTGAGTACCTTTCCAAGTTTCCATCGTGAACAACCATCGTTCTCCTGCTATTGCGTACGTAACAGCGAGTTCTTTTGAATCGTAACGAGATTATCTTACGAACAAAGAGAAAGGGAAAGATGAGAAAGCATTTCTTCGCTATCATGTGAAATCTCCAAAAATACAGAAATCTATTACACAAAGTTTCAATGAAAAATCGTAAATTTCTTATTTTAATCGTTCTAATAGTTGCCAAGCTTTCTATCTTGACTACCTTAATAAAATTCTAATACAACGAATAAACCTCTGATAAAACAAGAATAATATCTTGTAGTAACGAGCTGTGCTGAATTGTTCGTAAAACATGGTACCAGTCGTTTCTTGTCTCCGCTTGCTTCACAAGGAAACAAGGTTTTTGCAGTGACGTTTTGCGTACAGAATCTTAGTCGATGGACAGCGTAGAAACGCGGGAAGAACAAAGACGCGGGAGATCACGGCCATACCACGACGTTTCCCCTAATAAAGGTAAATCCGCTTTCACGGTCCCGGACGCAAACTACAAATTGCTGCGTTCTCAACGATCGACCGTGCTCCCTTTACCACGACATTATAATCCTTCCGGTTGTCCTGACGTCGAATATTCTTCGCCAGGGAATTTCCTTCTGTCTCCCGCGGCGAACGTCCCCAAGAGATTCTTCGAGTTCGATGCACCCGCGGTTTAATCGCGAATTTTCTCAAATATATTTTCCCTTGAAGATCCCATCTCTTTACCTTCCGAGATTGTTTTTCTTCGAGAGTCGTTTGGTAGTAGCAGACCGTATTGTAAAACGTCGAAGATGGATGGAACGTGAACCGAGAAGAATCGTTAGGTGCGCGTTTCAGAAGAAATTTCCAGAGATATAGCGCGATACGAAAGAAAATTTTAACAGCCGAGTGCGATTACTGCTCTTTTGAATTTCACGAAACACCTTTGTCTCGAACAACCGTCTTTCTTTCTCTTTCGACGGTGTTTCTCTCGCAGATTCGTTTGATAGGGTGCGTCGTAAAATATAAAAGATGGACGGTACGTTTATTAGGTACGCGTTGAAGGATAAATCGCAGGGATATAGCGTAATGTGAAACGTAATGAAAAATTCGAAAAATTTCAGATTTGCAATCTTCGCGATGATCAATGAAACGTGCTTTTCCCGATCGATCGCACAGTAGATTTACTTGGTCGCGAAATTCTTCTCCACGATGTTATATAAGAAGGGAACGCTGCCTGCGATTTCTTACTTAGCTTTAATTTTTACGGCGCAATAGCTGGATGGCCAACAATTTTACGACAGAATTCGAAGGATTAAGTCCCGAGATGGCATCGTTTCATGGACCCGTCATCTCGCTACTTTCTCATTCTACGGACAAGATGAGCCCTGGGATCCAATAAACCGTGTGTTCCCCTCCTTTGTGCTCTTACGAGCTTGGAAATCGCCTACAGCCTTTCAAATTCTCGCCAGGCCAGCGTAGTTTCAGCAAAACTGCGACTCTTACTCCGTTTTCCGCGACAATCCTATCGCGTTTATTACGCTGCCTTGAATTCTTCATGCTCGATTTATTGCCACTTTCATATCCGACCCGAATGCTTCTCCATACCGAACTTCTCTCTCTCTCTCTCTCTCTCTCTTTCCTCTCGCGTGTTTCCCTTTTTGCCCTTCGAAAAATCCCAGTCCCTTTTCACCGGCTCCGATTGATATTCGATCCGATGGACTCTGTGAAAAAACTGTGTCACCACTTTTTAACGTCCCCCTCTTTTCTGTTTGGGAAAAAATTCCCTTTTTCCCGGAGGGAAAATTCGAACGCGTGGTTCTTTGATCGCGAATCGTTGAAATAAGCGCGTTTGAAAGCCAGGTACGCGAGTTTCCATGGACTGGCTATAGAAAAGCTTAGGCTAATATCGCTTCGAAGACTTTAACGAGAAAATCTTACGCGAATATGATTTATGGACAATGGAGTTTTATTTAGTACACGATTTTTGGTTTATTCGATGTTAGATTACTGTTATCCAGAACAATCATTTCATATGTTCGACTTTCGAAAACGGTTTACGATTGTTTCCAATTACGTATGCATTTTTGAATATTATTTATGAGAATCTATAATCGTTCAACGAGAGAATTTGATTATTACGCCTTCAGGATTCTTTCATTCTTTTTCCATTCAAAACACGGATGCTTTTCACGCGGAAAATGGACGCGTTCGCGGCTCTCTTTGTTTCAAATTTGTTGACATTCCACCTTTACGGAACACGATCAAACGCCAATTCGAATTTCACCGATTTCTCCACAAAGAGATACAAAGAGATTCTTCACTCAGTCGCTTTACATTCTCCGAAACTAACGTCAACGCAACTCTGTTTTCGAATGTCTGTTTTCTAGGAAACGTAATCCCGGAATTTCGAACCTTATACTAATAGGAGAATATTTTTTCACGCGGACAAGTAGCTTGAAATTTTTCCGTTCAAGACTGGCATCGGCGTTCCAGCTCCTCGAAACACGATCGAATTTCACCGATTCTTCCATTCAGAGTTTCTTCGAATCTAAAATCAACAAAACACGCTGTTTCTACAACCGTGCATAGAAAAATACTTTCAAATTTTTCCATCCGTGATTTTCCTTCCTCCAACACGAGCAAACAGCAATCGAATCTCGGTGATTCCATCGCAAAGACTCCTTCATCCAACGTTCTCTAAAACAGTCCAGGAAACAATTTATTAGAAGAGAACGCAATTCTCGAACGTGGTTGGTGCTATTTTATACAAATAGAAAAACAGCGAGTCACGCAAGAACTCGCAACCTGAAAAACTTCTTTCGCGCGAACCTCTGCTTCCTGCAAGAACACAAATTCTTGTTCAAATTTTTCCATTGAAAATGAAAATTCCTATTTCCTAAACACGAACAGATATCGATCGAATTTTAGTAATCTTTTGCGCGAAAGAATACTCTGCTCGCTCTTTCATCCTGCATTCTCTAAAACCAATGTCCGGGAAGCAATTTATTACAAGAAAAGGCAATCCTCGAACGCGCAGTCATTTGATGTAAGTAGAAGCAGCGGACAAGAAACGTGGAATTGAAAAGCTTCTTTCGCGCAAGCATGTGCTTCGCGGGAGAAGAACACCTCCAAATCATTCCATTCGAGATTCCTTTTTCTCAAACACAAGCGAATAGCAATCGAATTTTCCTCGCCGCCCTTTCACGCTTCTTCAAATCCATCACCAGCGAGACTCTTGTCCCCTCGAAAATCCTGCACCTTTGCTTTACCAATCTGCCGATACAACAATCTCAAACTTGAAATCCAATTTCCAAAAACCAACCGTAAACGCGCCTGTCTCCGTACAATCTCACCTTTTCTGTCCGCGATAAGAAATCGTTGAACGAGGTTTTCGATCAGAGAAACCGGAGCAGAGGAAAGCGTGGAAGAGGAGAATCAGCGGGCCACGTTTGCCAGTGTTTTCGATAGCATGTAGATAAATCGATTCCGCAACGCGGCAACACAATTTCGTGGTTGTCGTCGTGTCGGTGACCTACGATAAGAGTAAGAGAGGAAGACAGAGGGCAGAAACAGAGAATTGGTGGAAGGAGCAGCAGGTATTTCCATTTGGCGGAGTGCAATCGACACGGAAAAGCGGCTCGCCGAGGCTTCTCCATTTCCGGATGAGTTTAGCCTGACGCAGCGACGGCGGCGGCTATCGAGAATTGATTTGTCCCGGGAAAACACGCGAATCGTTGGCGACCACCGTCGCGATTCACCGCATCGAGATCGACACGTGGCCATCCTGTCACGCGTCCCGTCTGTTTGCTCCTCCTACGCAAGATTTTCTCTTTTTTCATCCTCGTGCGTTTTTCTGTATATACACGGTGGTCATAAATTCTCGTGATACGAAGATTAGAAATTGTATGAATATCTCTATCGCCTGCCACGGCTATCGATCGATTCTATTGTCTGATCGTGGCCTTACAACGCCGCAAAGTGCAGGAAAGTTTCGCGATATTTTATTCGTACGTAAAATGTTTAATGAACTCGTAGATTGTCCCAAAGAGAGAGAGAGAGAGAGAGAGAGAGAGAGAGAGAGAGAGAAAGGTGGTGGAGAAGAGCGGAGAGTTCCAAAATTAATGTTCCTGTGAGAAATCTGCGGCATCGTGAAATTTTCTACGTTCAACCTCGTAAAACTGAGTTTGCTCACCGCATTGACGTAAATCATACGGCCGTTAATATTGATACGAAAAAGTCGAATTTTTACTATCACGAAATTGAATTTTTCTAGCTTTAGTTGTAGCCGCAGTCGCTTTATCTTTTTATATGCAAATATGTATATTAACTCCGTGTAGCCTAACGGGTTATTTCCGTAAACGATAAACGACGAAGTAAAATAAGACGAAAGTCGAGAGCAATAAAATTGCGAGGCCGCGTTTTCGAGAAAATCGGGTTTGAAAATTTGCCAAGTACGCGTGTAATTGTTTGGCAAAGTACATGTTCAAACTCTATTTTCTTTAAAACAAGACTCGTCTCTAAACGAGGAAACTTTATTCCACATTTTCCACTTACTTTCGCCGATAGAATAATTTCCTGGCAATTGTCTATTCTTGTCTAATTGGAATTAAGCAATTTACATGTACTCGACAAGTTTTCAAACTTGCTTCTCTCGAAATTGAAGCTTGTCAAGCAATTTTATGTCTTGATTTTTATCTTATTTTGCGCCCTACTATCTGCCCGGTTTTTTAATTGTACCACGAATTTACAACCACCGTATATATTCGTTCGTAATAATGTCAATGAATTAATTGCATTTTAATATAACAAATTGCAATACTTGTTTTGGTTAATAAAAACAAATTTTATTCGTTTAACGTCAATACCATAGTGTTCGAATATTAATAAGAGTCACTGTATAACAGAGAATTGATTTGTCTGGGAAAAATACGGATTGTTGGCAACCAATCGTCAACCAATCCCGAGTCGAAATCGACACGTGGCCATCCTATCACACGCCTCGTCTGTTTGCTTCTGGAATTCAAGAGTTTTCCTTTTTTTTTTTTTTTTGCATATGTGTGCATGAGATGGTGTGTTTTTGGGTGTGTGCGGCGTGGGAGACAGGTTGATGGATTTCGATTGTTTCGTTTGGTTAAAGTTCAATTCGCTTATCGAACGAATCGTGAGGTTTTAATTTAGTTGGAGCTTGGTTAGCGTGTGTGGAAAGTTCGTCTTTCGGAGAACTCTTCCTTTCACCCTTTTGTTTCGAGTGATTCGTTGGGAAAAATTTTCGGTACGAGGATCGTGAAGTTTCTGCTTGATAAGAGTTTTGTTTGTAGCAGAGGATTTTTCTATTTCGCGGCAGATTGCTTCGTTTAAAGAGACTGTTTGAGTAATCGTTTGATTAAATTTCGTGTTCGTGATATGAATTGCAAAATTTACATTCGCTTGAAACTTCTTGTGTATCGTGGAATTCTTTATTCCGAGTGGTCCATAGAATTTTGGCTAATTTATTGGATGAAACTGTAATTTATTTATTTCGTGAACTTATACAATTTTGCTGAAAATTCCGTTTCTAGATGTATGGAAAACTTCTTCGTTGAGGAGTTTTCATTTACTTACGAGTTTCCTTCGCATCGTGTAATACAGGGATTTGTATTTGCAGAAGTCCAACGGATTTCTGTTAATTCGTCGAACGAAAATAGAATCGGACAATGTCGTGGATTTTGAATTTCTTATTTGCTTGGAATTCGATTTGCACGTATATAGAACAACTTTTCATTCGAGAAGAAATTTCTAATTTCCAATGAGAATCTTACAAATTGACACAGTTCAGAAGCGATTTTATGCATGCAACACTCGTGTAGAAAAGCGATTGCGAGTTTATTTAAGACAGATGTATAATGTTGTCTTAATGCGAGTTCGTGTTATGATAATGGTCATGGCTTAGGACGAGCGAGTGGATTAGGCTAGACTACACTAAATTGAACTAAGCTCAGGCTAAAGTAGATCAGGCAAAAGTAAATTTCGGTTAAGACTAGACCGGACTAAATCAAACTTAAATTATGCCTGAGTAAAGCGCACGAGATTTCTCTAGGTCGGACGAACCTAAATTAATCCAAACTATATCGCAATTAGAACGAACCTTTCTTATATTCTAAGATTAGAATATTTAAGATACTTATAGTCTTCTGTCTGCTATGATATTCGAGAATAATTTACAAATCACAGAGAAAATCTGCACGCTACGTAGCTAACTTTGAATTCTCATGAATTTAAAATGCCACAACTGCACATAATACACAGATATACGTAAGATACTCGAAAGAATATAGCAGCCTTTTTATAATATTTCGTGAATAAAACAATTGCCTACCTAGGTTTCGATTTTATAAACTATATTCAAAATTTGACTATTTTCACAAAAATATGAATTTCCACTGTTGAGAATTGTGGATCTTAATTAGCGAAATAAAAGCAAAGGAACACTAGGGTTACATTTAGAATTCATATTAAAATAGTTTTAGATTTATTTAATAAACGATTCCCAGGATCTTCGTCGATATACATGTGCACGCGCCTCAGCACTTTGTCTCGCCATCTTCTATATCACACTGCCAACGGAAACAGTTACATTCATCTGTTTTTCGAGACACTGTGCACACACACACTTCTGTAGCGGTACTCGACAGCAAAACTTTCCAACGGTTCCTGTTCCGTGGCTTGCTACACAAAGACCTTATCCTTGGCTGGACGATGGCAGCGTAGTGGCTAGCGTAATTGGTTGCGAACGTTCAAGACCCGGGTTCGAACCCCGGCACTCATAGTTCTGTTTTTCACAATTCTTAAATGAGAAGAAGTCAGCGGTTCGGATGGTTGGAAGAAAATCCCTAACCCGAAGGAAGACGAGAAAATCATATACACCAATATAGTATCACTATCACAATCTATATCCATCTCACTTCCATACACTCGTATTCACATACGTGTCCGCTACTACGCGGCTAATCTAATCTAACATACAAAATTATACGTTTCTCAATATGCACAAATATTCAGTCTACTCGTGTTACCATCGTCGCGAAATTCCATGCTAAATGTAAGTTACGTATAAAAAAAATGGAGGAAAGAGGAGAAAAGTTTATCGCGATCGCTATAGACATCGTCGAAAATGAACAGGGCCGAAAAGAGTTGTATCCGGGGTTAATTTACCCCTGGCTAGTTCTTCGTTGTTTTTCCCACCCTTTCTTTCTTCTCTCTTCGTTCCTCCTTTCTAGCTCCGCGCATATTTTCCAGAGTTATTGCAACTCTAGTAAATATAGCGATAAGCTTATCGAAGTTTTCCGCCGGACCGTGAGTTTCCCGTCGAATTTATATCCAGCCTCGTGAACGTTTCGTTACGTATCTCACGATAAATATTTATTTATAGAGCGCTTTCAACGACGCACATTTCAGCTTCGATAACAAAAACCTTTCACCGATTCGCTAGCCATGGCGCGTTATTTTCTAAATAACGCGAGCAAATGTCCGGCGTCAAATTTTTGTCGCGAATTTCTCTCCATCGTCTGCTTGTTCACTCGTTTCATCAATTTCCTGTGTATTGTATACCGCATCGTAATTTTGAAGCGGTTATTGGAAGAATATGACAGTCGAAATACACTCACGTTTCCAGGTAATATATATATTTAGTTTATAAAAGAGTGTCTGTCAAGGAATTGCTAGAATATATTTTTATAAAATTTCCTCTCTATCGCTACAATGTCACGCGCGAAATTCCCTAGAGTATCGGAGGTGAGAAGAAAGAACGTTTGGAGTGAGCGAGCGCTTGAGACCGCAGCACGAACGAAGGGTGAACTACCCCGGTGCGAACGTGTTTGAATGTCTTCTAGAAATGACAGTATCGAATGAAAGAGGTAGAGTACGTGTACGACGATAAATGGTTGGGGAGTATGAGCGAGTGTATTAGTTAAGAATAGAGTCGAGTTCATAGTTTGTATGAACCAAGCTGTTAAAGTTCAAAGTTGGGAGTAGAAAGTTAACAGGGGTAGTTTTTGAGTAAATTAAAGGTGGTAAGTTTAACGAAATTTAGAGAAAATGTAATATATTTGATACTTATTAGTTAAATTATCATACTGGTATTACTCCGTTATTATTTTTATTGTTACCAAATATAGTTTATTATCTTTCATTTGAAATTTCTCGGTTGAAAAAACTGTTCGTAAAGTTATTACTTATACAAAGTGTTTAGTAGAATTCAATAAACTAGTCGCACGTGATCTATTTAGTGCAAGACGTAATTTAATAACAATTTGCTCTTGATGAATTTAACTGTGGGTAGAAAGAAAAAAGAATTTAGCGAAATTTATGGCAGGAAAGAAACGACCGGTTCGAGAAGAATGATGTTTACGATGGATTAATACGGGGAAAAGTGTGGCTCGTTAACCGTGTCGAAGATAAACGTTTCGCGTTGAAAAGCCCGGTGACTTTCCCGTGGAAAGCTCAACTTGATTGTTTGCTCGGCATCTTTTTTCCTTTACCTCCCGTTGCTTTTTACACGTGTTGTAATTCCGCGCCAATGCGATGTAATTTGAGAACGACAGGGAGCAAAAGATGCGAGAAAACAGGACGGCGAAAGGAATTGAATTCCCGTTGAATTATTTTACAGCAGAAACAAGCCGGCGTTTGTCGCATTCACCGCATCGTTTTTTAACAGATTTTTTCGTACCATTGTTCTCGTGATCGCGTAGAATTTAAGAGAATGAGAAAGAATTCGAATAAATTCTCGTTGCTCGAACAACGAATAAACTTTATTATTGATCGATGCAATCTAACTTTATATTTCTATTTTTTTTTCATCCAATATTTAACCCTTTCCTGTTTTGCTTATATCGCGAATATTATTATTTTCTTAATATTCGAAAGATCAGATAATCTGGCATCTGCAAAATTCGCGAAAAAATGAACATTCTATTATTATACAGTTTATATACTCTAAGAACTCAAAAGAAGAATACAAATTGATCTTAGTATATTCTAGCAGTCGAAAAGTAATATATTCAACGTTTTAAAAATAGCAGTAGTAAATCGCGAATATAAAGATCTGACATATACCAGCTATTTATTGAAAAGAAAAAAAAAATATAAAGAGACAGGGGATGTTGCAGACTAGTTATTATACACAAATGCACGATGTACGAGTGTAACTCTCGACGCTCTGAAAATCAGTGATAATACTCAACCATTCCATCTACCGACGGTTCAGTGATGTAGGTCAACAATACCGCAGACGGCTTCAACTATTTCGGACACTACAAGATTCGAGTATAGAATATCTTGAAAATTATTGATCGCTCGCAGAAATTAAAATCTACACACACGACGATGAGTATGTGAATCGTGTATTCTCTTAACACCAGAATTATTTTTAATATATCTTTAAGTATATACTTAAATATGTCGTACGTAGTAAAAATAGAATTGAAGCAATACAACGAAAAGGAATAAACGTTTCGTAAGAGCAAATTAGCAATTTAATTGTATCAAAATACTATTTGATATTATCGAAAACATTTTCGATATTTCATGGCTTTTGGTAATTATAAACAGGAAATATCAGAAATCAATCATTTTCATTGGTTTACTACTTCTAATGTTATAATTACACTGTATGTAAATAATAGAATTATAAATTTACATAAACAACCGATGTCCCCGTATTCCGTGTATTGAATCTGCCGACACTGGAGGACACTGAGGAAAGTTTGCTGACATTTCTGTTTCATTTGAAATCATCAACGATCGGATCGACAATCCTCTGTTGCTTCAACGTGATTAATTTCAATGCTTGCTCACGTTCTTTAAAGGCAATACTTTGGTCTTCCTGGTTCACATCTTCTCGACTGATTTCAGATTTGGCGATCACGTTTACGTAAGATTACGCAACTATGCAGATAGCATCTGCGAACGAGTCGATCTCATCTTTGGACTTTGCCATAAGTCAAGACGATCGGCGTTGCGATTATTTAACTCGTAGCGTGCTATTATAATTTAACGTCCCTCGTCCGCCTAATTCCTTATATATTTATATTAGATTGTCCGAAAGGTGTTTTTCTTTTGCAAACGTGTTTTTCATACTAGTGCGCCTTCGTACAAACGTGAAACCAAGTTTTTAAAACTTGTCGTGGTGTTTATCTCAACATAACAAAATGGATCGTACGTAATTCGACAAAATAAGGTAAAACGAAAAACGTTGTGCGTTTACTATTTCCTCGTAAAACGAAAGCAACTTTTCGGACAACCTAATATATCCTTTTCCTTTTCTTAGTTGTACGTCTGTTATTCATTATTCTAACTCATTTTCTTCTTCGTACCATAGGAAATTGTATAGCGACATAATTATGCTTTAAATACATACTGTATGCAAATGGAACGTAAATGAGAAACGATCTTAAGTCGCAAAGCAAGGATTAAGAATAAAATAATAATAGATAAAATAATTAACGAAGATAATTAGCCAATTCAAGGATTTCGATATTACAATTTCGAGTCACGCTCGAACGACACACCTTCCAGTTGCCTTTCACCGGAGCTGCACTACGAACGAAGAAAAATTCCGCTGGCAATTTTTATTGGCCACACGTGCCAATATATATGACACAGGATAGGATAGGCGCGAAAATGAAATCCGAACAGTTGCTTGCTCAACGATGAATCGACGTCGCCTTCCATTCCTCTTTCTCTCTCTTCTTTCTCTCCTCTCTCTCTCTCTCTCTCTACCTTTTACTGTGCATGCATTATGCATATCGATTCGGGCAGACGTATGCAAAGCGTGCAGCTCGCTCGCACGCGCGTTCCTCTGTTTCTCTAGATTAATCGGATTAGAGGGATAGTTGGGAGGCATAGCAAGGCGAGTTCTCGCCTGCTGTCAAACTTTTGCATTACATCGCATCGTCGAAAAGGGAGTTTCCGGTGTCCTTCTTGGACGCTTCCGCTCTTTCCAACACGTCACACGTACACACGATTATGTGTGCACGTGATAACGCTGCCAAGCTATGGCGAAAGGCTACTCGTTAATCCTATGTAGTCCAGCGACGTCGTTGTTTCCACGATTGCTGCAAATTCTTACACAGTTTCCATTAATAAAACACAGGAAAGGGAAACGTAGATTTATAAATAATTTACATTCTTGTTTCCTTTCCTCTTCTTTGCTTTTTGAAACGTCGCTTTTGGTTTTAGAAGAAATTTCACAAAATTTGGAAAAGAGCGTTGAAATTGTTGAGTTGTTAGGTATGTTGCATCGGTTGGTTCTCTCATTATTGGCTCTCGCAATTTTCGGATGGACTGCTTGAGTCTTTATTAAGTCTATATGGGAACGTTCACGCGGTATTATTGGCGGAAAGTTCAGATATGTTATTGGCGCAATATTCGGTCCGGTGGGTTGATAATAATACGCATTTGTAGACTCGACAAACGAGGATGAAGATAAAGGTAAGTGAGATAGTAGGTGGAATGGGTTAGATAAGTTAATATAATTTATAGAAGAGTTTTGTAGTATATTCGGGTAATATCTAAAGGTCTGGTCAGTTGAAAATTCGGATGATTGAGGGGTTTAGTATGTCGATATTAATAAAGATACCAAAGTTATAGAACAATTTTCAAATATTACATAGCTCGAGTGTTTCAATCGTTCTTCTACCTCCATCGATTGTTTAAAAAATAATTCCCAACGCAACAGCCACTCTGCAATAATTCTAATATTAAACTGTCTATAAAACACATGCTAGAAGATAAACGTCCTACGATCAAAGAATGTCTAAACGAAAAAAAAATATATTCTTTGTAGAACAACTTAAAATAATAAAGAAAACATAAACTAGCAATAAGAAACTAAAATATGTAAAAATATATTAGTCAGATAAATTCTAATAATTATATATAACAATAATGATTAATCGTAATAAATATTAGGACCTGAGGTATGCGATATTAACTAGAAATAAAGAAAGAAATATTCTACGACGTCGTACAATAATATATAGTAATGCGATATATCGGGTCGGCAACGAAGTGATTGCGGATTTTGTCAATACCACCCAATGACAAAATCCGCAATCACTTAGTTGCCAACCCAATAATAGCGATCGCTAGCAGCTTTAAAATTTGATGCGACATTGTAATAAAGAACTAAAAGAAAAGAAGAATAATCCCTACAAATTCCATCGACTCTCCAACTTTCAATACATTTCTTCGCTACTGAAAAAAAGATCAGCCCCATTCAGCAACCAAAGGATACAAAACCTTCCGTTGCACAAAAGAAACTTTCATCCACCAAACAAACCCATTCTCAAGCGGTACGAAACGAAATTTCCCTTGTCAATCATCCATTCTCTTGGCTGTTTATAACCAGAGAGGAGAAATTATTCGCGCGATTCGCGAGCCGTTTACCAACACGGTAGAGCGGATCGAAAGCTCGCGGAGGAAACAGTCGACGAGGCCGATTCATTTTCCGGCGAAAACGTACGTCCGTCAAAATGTACATCCGACCGTGCTGTTGGCGCGTACGCGCAAAAATATTCGCTTACGTCCGTCAGCGGTTCACGATATGGAAAATCTGTGATGACGGGACTGAGTTTTACTCGTTGCGAGGTTTTCGCGCGCGCCAATTTTGATACACACGCAAAGCCACACAAGAGAGAGACAGAAAGCGATCGATCCATGTTTTTCCTTTTTCTTACGAGTTAGTAAGATAATTTTCGGGAGAATCGCAACAAGATTCCGATGTGTGGACGTTGTACGAAGATTCGAAGACAAAGCCAAACATTAGGAAACGTTTGCTCGTTCGCTGACGTTGGTAGAAGTTGCTTTGTCCAAGTATAGTAGAGGGATGTTAATGAGCAAAGAAACGTATTTTCGTATTCCTCTTTTTAACGTTATTCGAGTTCCTTTTTGTTATTCGTTCGTAATATTAATCATTTAGAATAAAAAAATTATTAATCAACGGTGCTTTCGAGAGGAATGATATTTTCAATGTTACGATGGAACCTCGTAGTTACGAACCTCTATAATCCGACAAAATTCCATAAGACTAGAATTTTACTCGTTCTCTTCTTCTCTGCTGTAAGAAGATCTCTGTAAGTCGAAATATTAACTTCCTCTACCTCGGATTATTTTTTCCTCGTTTAGCTGCGTTACTTTACCCGTGTAACTTAAATCACAGACTAATTGAGACTAGATAACTGAAATAACAGAAAAGCTCTGTACATCGAGGTTCGCATTTATAAGTTACCGCGTACCGTGATCCCTTTTCTTCCAGATTGTTTTTCGTTACTAAAGTGAAAAGCGCATATGCACAATTTCTACCTTTAATTTTAATTTTTTACGTATCTCTGCGTCCTTGGATATTTATAAACCGAAACACTTAACTCGTAACGAAACCTCTGTAAGTCGAACTTTCCTTCGTAAAAATTGCCTACTTACTCGAAAACTTCGATAAATGGAAACCTTCACAGCTCGAAGGTTCAAACTCCCCCCTTTCGACTCGAGTTACCGAGGTACGTTGTTTATTTATAGTTTCGATCAGACAAAAAGAGCAACGTCTGCTCGAGGAAGAACAAACGGCGCAAAGGTTGCTAATAAAATCAGCCACGTCGGACTATTTGGAAGCGTCTGATCGTGGAAGAAACGGTTGAAACAGCTGTGTATCTGCCTTGTGTAACTCATTCGTAGCATGTAACCGCGCATTCCCGACAACGCGATCCGCGCGAGGAACGCTGACTATGTTTTACGGCTCGCCATGGAGCGTACACGCGCGTGTGGCACGAGGATTTGAAATATCGCGACGATCCGAACCGCAAGCCCGCGGGAAAACGCGCCAATTTCTGGTCCATTTGTCCCGTCTTCCCTACGGAAGACCCATTTCCACGAGTTAAAACCGAATCTCCGTGTACCTTGCCTTTTAGCGATTTCTAGGAAACACAATTTACGTGTGAATCTTTCTTAAATTATAAAACTCGACTCTTGGTGTTTTAATAATCCAAGTTGACAAATATCGGATACTTTTATAAATTTTAGAAACTTTTAAGGTAATTTAGAATACGGTGCTGATGTCCGTTTTCAGCAGATTAGAAACGATACTTGGAATATTCTGTAATTTAATGACCAAAGCAGAGGATGATGCGTGCTGGTATCTGTCTTCGTGAATTCTAAAATTCTTGTAGATGGCTAGTAATAATTTATTTATTTATTTATTTCGCAATAATTGAAGTAATTATTGAAATTGTTGGTCAGATAGCACTCGATATTGCTATTCTATGTAATAAATTAAAGACTGTTTAATACAGATTTTTTTTTTTATTTGGAAGTAGTTTACAATCAATGATCATTGAGAATTATAAGTAAATTATTCTGGCGTGGCACTATAACGTGAATAATAAATGATTATCGTATGTTTGGTTCTAGCTGAATCTAATATTTAAATCTAAAGGGTAATGTCTTTTTAGCCTACGAATCTGTCAAGTAATTGAGTAACTAGTGGGTTTTGTTGTTAATTCTTATGTTATATCTATTACTGAATTTGGCTATTTCTTCTTTAACTGTAGGTATATTAAGGTCGCGAATACAAAAATTGAGAAATTATTCAAAAGCGTTAAGTTGATCGGTTTGACTTTTAATTCTATGTATTATCAGTGTATGATTGTGGTGGAAAATTTGGTCGATACTAGCGCGATTCTTTCATTTATATTCTCTTCTTTTTTATAACTATAACGTCACGTTAGATGCTACCTATGGGTATTTCGTTGCTCGAATTGCAGGCTAGAATGAGAAACTGCAAGTTTGAAAGTGGATGTTAAATTAATGCTCACGTTTGATGCAGCAATTGCAGCCGCGGCACGCACATTTTATAGCTGCTACGTCTTTACAGCTCGTGTGGAACGTTCATTTCAACGAATTTAATGGTGGCTCGTTGGTACGATCGCCTGCTCGAAATTCATGCGCATGCATCCCGAGATATTCCGAACGCTCCGACTATTTCCACGAATAATTCCAAGATATCGTAAAGAAGTATCGCATCGAATGGCACAAATCGTCAAAAAAATATATTGTATTCTATAAAATAATAAGCTCGGTTTACGAAATTGATTTGAACATTTCAAATCGTCAAATTGCCGCATTAACGAAGTACAAAATCGATAAACACAAAACTTGCTAATTCAAGTATTCAGAATTCTGATTAATTTATTAACAAAATGATTATTTCGAATTTTCACTAACTTATTAAAAAGCTATTAATTTGACATCTTGTTTGATTAATCGAGAGACTAATTATTTTGAATTTCGACTCGTTTATCGAAAAGGTAATTATTTAGAATTCCGAATGATTTATTGCTGCACATGATTCAGTGCTTTAGAAATAGTTGCATCTGGTTTCATGACGTTCAACCGTCCAGTTCAGCCGTGTAGTTGAACATAGTTAACGGTAGACCGAGATTGTGTGGTCTGGGATATTTCTATAGCGACGCGGTTTGATATGGGAGCCTCGAATCAGAGAAATGGCATGCAGACATGGCGCGCTCCAATTCGAAAGTTGGATGCTGAGGACCGACAGCCTGTGGAATGGACTATATAGCGAGGATCTTAGGATCATGGAAGTGGAAGGTGGAGGTTTTAGAGTCACGGCATCGGATTCTATGACGCGACGGCTGAAGTTGAAGACTCAGGTTGTTTAAAGCCATAGAATTTAGGATAGAGGAATAGGTAAGTAGCTGTTGACGATAAAATAGAAAATATGAGAATTTGCAGAATCCTAGACGATTAAGATAGAAAAAATAGTTGAGTCGTGAATTTTCCAATGTCTGTGGAATTAGGAAACTCAGATTCAACGAAAGAGATAGTACAACTCGATATACGGTATAGCAGGTGACGAAGTTTGAACGTGATAAAAATATTGGAATATAGAAAAATTGTTTGGTTCGTGAAAAATGAAATTATATTAATTGTATATTTAATTTTATTCGAATCAAATGGCTTTTTAACGTGCGAGAAGAAATTCTTCCTCTATCGAATATTAACTTTTGTCTAATAATGTTGTTTCTAATATTGGAAGCAATTTTATCAGAAACAAATTTCTACTTGTATAATACAAGTGGTTAGATACATCAAACGTGAAAATGTTACTAACACGTAACTAATATGACAGCAACTAGATACTAAATATCATAGTGAAACTTTCTCCTGCTCTGTCAAAAATTCTGACACTCGCTATGAACTCTCAACTCCAACTAACTGATCTCAACTCTGACTCCTACTCAACTGACGCTTGCATCCATTTTCTCTGGCCGTTTATGCTCGTGCCTGCACATTCTTCGTTTATTTATTTTCACGTTTCGTTGTATATAATATTCAAAAAGGCATTTACACTTTTTCAGACTTTTGATGAGCATTGCAATCTCGAGTATTCGGTGCAGATATTCTTCTCTCATCATTCGTTTTACACATTTATCACTCCGTATAACTAGACCGAACACCTCCGATTCGCTCCACGTAAATTCTAACATTCCTTCGCGAGAAATATCAGAATCGTGGAAGAATGCATATGAAGAATTCCTGAGGTCGTCGAATTCCATACATAAAATGCTTAACGTTAGGATTATGTGACACGTTAACTGCATAATGATCAAAATGACTAACAAATTCGTACAAATGTTATACACTTACCTACGATGTTTTTGGCAGATTTGAATAATTTTTCATCAACTACGCGTATCGATGAATTATCGTTCTTCTCTTCCGTCGTGAATCTCGTTGTATATTTTCCATCTTAATTTTTCGAAAAATAATTTTTTTCACTGTATTACGTCAAATTAGATCATTCAATGCCAAAAAACAGTAACATCTCGCTGCATAATGTATGAGGACTCCAGTTTCAAATACGGTAGAGTCCCCTTTATCCGAACATAATATTTCCCCATAACGTGTCATTTATCGTTTCAAATATGCACATATTTTATTAGTGTTCATATACGATATATTCTTTGCTTTATCCGATTCAGTGAATGCTGAATGCAAGAACTATGAAACTAATCGCGTTCTAATTGTCCAAACAAAACACGAGAATAATCGAAAAACTGGAGAGCGGCGTGATTGGAAGAGAATTAGGAAAAATACACGATGTTGGAAGAGCCACGATCACGGACATTAAGAAACAAGAACACGATATTGGAAATTGCATGCAAACGTTCGTCTGATGCTGGCAACGGTAGAACAACATTCGATATACTGATGTAATGAAATGGTTCCACTGCGATAAAGACGATAGTAACGACGATTTTATACAAATGGAAACAGGGAATGAAAATGCTAATGAGAAGAATTCCTCCTCATGCCGAAACTTTCGTAGCGTTCGAAAAAGGACCTCGTTGATTCGAAGCATAAAAAGAATATAACTCTTCGCGGTTGCTTACGGTTGAAATTATGTGATTTTAAGAATTATGTGATTTAGCAGCCAAAATAAAAAAAAAGAAAAAATACGGGATACGTAAATATTCCATTTATTCGTTCTATTACCGTTCTATTATCTGGAAATTCCATCGTCCGAACAATCCTGTCGTCTCTCCCCATTAGTTCGGATAAGGGAGGCTGTAATTTCAATATTGACTCCCGTAATCTTGATTTTTCTCCCTTGTGTTACATCTCGTTACACCAAGTGTCTTTCCTTTAGACCTTCATAACCTCTAGTTTCCGCGATATTGGATTCTACAAGGCTGGTGTTTCCCGTACCGAGTCTCATAATCTTGATGTGCCTGGTATCGGACTCGACGATCCTCAGTGTCCTTGCTATCGAATTCTTCGTCCTACTTTTCTTTCTATCGAGACTGCCGCGACTTTGATATCTTGCTTGCCGAGCCTTGCGGGCGCAGAATGCTTCGTATCGAACTCAACGATCGTGGAATTCAAACTATCGTGCTTCTCCATCTAAAACACTCTGATCCTCCGCTTATCGATAAATCCCGTTTGCAACTGCGGTCTTCTTATCAGAAAGACATGCTTCCCAAGCACATTACGTGAGATCATTGCGCATCTGTGTGTATTCGCGCGCCTTGTGTGTTTACGTTAGGATAGATGATGCGAGCGACCGAATGACGAATGATACGTGACCCAGGACGTAGAATCGTAAGTCAGTGACCACTCTGCGGCTGCATTCGTACACATAGAAGACATTCTTAACAGTAGAACTACCACATCGGTCAAATTGATTGGTTTTACAATTTTATTTTAAAATTCCTAAAAATTCATGTTGTATCTTTTTCCGCAATGATGTAATGACTTTCGCAACGATAACTAAAAGAATAATATAATGAATTTTATTTCGTTTTTTATGTATTCAAACTGAAAATAATTTTGTATCAAGACTACTTATACCTAAAAGGGTGCTGCAATCTGTTAATCGAACCCCAATTAACCAGTTTCCTAGTTTTGTACAACTTCCCACACGTTTTTACAATTTTTACTGCGTATCATTCGATATGATGATATCAGATATCAGAAAAATTCGGAATCGCTCGCTAGATCGCTAAATGCTAACGCTAAAAATATTTTATTATTACATATTTTCTAAAATCCAGTCATTTTGACTGGTTTTAGTAGAAATAGCTTCCTGTTAATTATCAGCAGTTCTAGCGTTAATAAACAAAATCCTTTTACACAGATTCCTTGTAAAATCGTCAGAAAGTATGCTCGCAAAATCGTCACTGGCTGAACGATGGTATCTTCGATCACGTGTTATTCGACGCTATAGATTTTTATGAATATTCTGTGGTATATATTATATTTATTCGTGGTCCTTGTTAAATATAAATCCATTTTATAAAACTATGATGTCTTCTTATTTTATGAAGCTTCTTTACTAACAGTTATTTTTATTATTCACCAGTGTATATGTTCATAAATTAATTCGGCATCAGTAGACGCTTGGTAAACTATATTTTTACAGAAATTGATATCTACGTTTTTAATTATTTATCATAGTGTATTCAACTTTTTTCAAAATTACTGTAATCCGCAGCTCTTGTATATCGATGTATTATAACACCTTGAAAATTCCTGCAAATAGGAAAAGTGAAAATGGAAAATTGAAAAAGTCGACTGAAAGAGAGAAACTGAACGCTCGCACCTGTCGGATGCACGTCGAAGAAGCAGATGGTCGCGATTTGTCTAGGCGGATAGGATTCGAAATGGACGAAAAACCGGTCGTTTCAGCCACAGTCGGTTCGTGATGGATGGTCGTAGAAAGTTTCGAGGCTTTGTGACCGGTTCGAACGGGAACGCGCTTTATCGACTCGATCGACCCAAGGATCTATGCTAGCCTCGATTTCCAATATAAACGCAAAGGAAGAAAACGAGAAGAGATGATTATCACGGGTAGTCATTAGGACTAGATTCGACCGATTATTGATTGTTGTTACGTTGACTTCTGCTCGATCCATTCCTCCACCTTTAATCATATTGAGTTGGCAACTAAGTGATTGCGGATTCTGCCATTACCACCTAATGACAAAATCCGCAATCACTTAGTTGCCAATGCAACATTTTTCTCGCATATTCTTCACACAGTTCCATAATTGTCTTACCATACGTATTTCCATTATTAATTCATCGATTTATTCTGTTTAAGATTGAAAGTGAAAGCGCAATTAAAATTCTTATATCGTTACTCGTTTATTATATTTCGTCTGTCCAAGCAAAACGATCTGTCAAGAATCAAAGAATCGATAGAGAAAGATTATTTCTTAAAAAATGACAAACACATCGCTTTCTGTTGAAATTTATTTCCTGTGTTTTATAATATTTTCCCATCTTCCTACATTCTAGCGATGTGGAAATCTACTTCGACACCGATTTAAACCAGTAATATGAAAATGAGGACGATCGTGATGTATTCGCAGTCACGATTCCTACTTCTCGAAGGGGAAAGCCACAAATAAGCGTGATCTTTCGAGGCGTGGCGAGGCGAAAATTATAACCGAGCATTTTACATCAGTTAAGCTGGCGGTGGTACGAGGTAGGCGTAAATTATGGATAATGTACATCCACTACATTAGCTCACTCCGACGCAATTAACTCGTCGAGTTGCCCGCATTTCGCCATTTACCGTTCCCTTCCTTCTCCGGCACCGCCCAATTTCTTTGTATTCTTATTCCTTTACCTGTCACGCGTCTTTCATTTCCCTTTCATATACCTGTTCGATCTTTCGCCACGGGAATACGTTTCTTCTCTTCTTTAACGATCCTTCAAATTTTCTATACTTTCGTTTGACTGATTGTCGCTACCGTGAATTTCGTAGTATTACCGTATATTTAGTGAAAATTTTCATTGAACTTTACGAGACTCTAGTTTCTTTCGCGAGAGTTAAAATATTATAAATCTTGGTATTAGATTCTTTTTATGAGTAATATGCAAATGGCGTAGCGTGCACTGAAGATTCAGCAGCAAATGAATACTCGAGGCTTATGACGCGAACTTTTAGTATATGTTAGTGTAAAAAAAGAAGGAAAGTCTTTCATTCTTTGTTATTATTATTATTTCATTGGTTTAATAAATTTGTTTAAGTAAATTAAAAAATCAAAGATCAGAAACTATTTTATAAATGCAATTTTCCGTATTCGGGTGCTTCTATTTGTATCTTGTATTCTGGATAGATTTTCTCGTGTATCTCCATTAGTAGAAATGATAACAGATATGTCATAAAACAAGAACATGCCATCGGTGATCAGTGAACACGGGACTACTCCCCTTTACGTCTGACTCTCCATTGACCTATACTCCTAACTCGTTACCCTTCGAATCATCTTGTTACTCACAGGCCCATAAGAACTGTCCAAAGGAAATTCATTTACTGATAAGATTAGATGCCTGTCCACTATATTTCCAGATAAAAGGTTAAAGAAACAGAAGGTCGAAGTACAAAGGTTCAGGACTTAATTAACCTAATTCGTTGCTGCTGACGCGTATTGCGTCGGTTCGTACGTTACACATCTGTACAGTCGTATCTTTGCAGCATTTAACCATTATATTTTTGCAACAGTATATTGTACTGCGTTCTTTCAATAGTAATTTTAAATTATAAAAGTCGAATTACAAGAGGCAGAAAAACGATAGTCGAAGAATTAAAGAAGAGTAAAAACCAGTTGCATTATTAAACTCAAGTTAAATTAATTTTCGTATTTATCTTCTTTTGCAAGTGTAATTACAATTTACGAGGGAATTCGTTACGTTTGATACTAATATTCGCCATTGGCGAATAAAACGTAGAAATCCCGTCTGAGTAATTCGTTCTTCTAATCCGCGGTTCTTCCAAGCGGCACGAACAGTACACGTTATTTCTTCGTTCGTACTAATTTCACGCTGCGTTTCTTCGTTTCTTCGTCGCGAGGCTGGCCCAATTTCTATTCCAGCGAAAATAATATCACCGCGAACGCATTACCGCGTTACGTGGCTTTCTCCTGTACACAATACGACCAAAATACACGTCATTCCCAATTTTCTCAGTTTACCTCCTATAGATATCTAATAAGATCAGACTAAAATCCCATTTCCCATTTTTAATTCAAATTATAACTTACAAAATATATTTAACATTCGAGTATTGTATAATATTTTCTTACATTATCAACTTCTGACCGATGTTATCACAGCCACAGAGCTAAATACAATCTTTCAGAGACGAGGAATCCTCTTTGCTAAGGTACCTTGCGATGCTGGTATTTCGAGATGTTTACTGTAACAAAACTGTTAAAGTAATTACTTGAAGAAAAATTCTACATATTATCTTTTGTATATACGTGACCTGGAGACCGCTGTTACGAAGAGAATAGAATTTAGTGAAACAAATAAAACAAAACAAAAAAAGAAGGAGAGGTCCATATTATTGTGCCCTTGAATATAGATGTTGTTTTGGGTTACAAGGCCTAGAAACAAAAGAAATATAAGTAAATTTGTATTGCTGTTTCTTGTAGCCTTCAGCTACAGCTACACACCAAGGTTAACTTTTTTGGTAATGTCCTTTGCTATAAATGTATGAACGTGCTCCCTATTACATTCTATTGTATTGAAAGAGTGAGGATCAGCATACACTGTACCTGTACTTATTTCAATATATTTTTCCATTATACATTCATCCACTCGTTCCTCTTCAGCCAACCTTCACAAAAACGATGCGATAGGAATCTCGATATATTAAGCATTCCTTGCCACGATAGACTTTTACTTATTCCTTTTATCGTTCCTAACAGCATCTTGGTAAATTGATCATTTTTCTCTACAGAGTGTTTTTGTCCATCGTTTTCGTTTACTTTGCCGAGCATACGATGAACGATCGAAAGACGATCGCTTACTCGATAGATATTGTTCATAATCACGTGCCATTGATCGAAATTAAGAGATACGCGGGAACGGAATTCCTTTCCAACGTGTAAGGAAAAATGGGAAAAACGCTGTTTTATCGACAGAGTAAGGGTCAAGAATGAAAAATACAAGAGCGCCCGATGTATATTCCGGATTAACGGCAACGAAATGCAGTTGCCTGATAACTGAGATTAGAAAGACGGATGGCCGGTGACCGGGTTCCCGGATTACAAGCGTATCCAACTTAAATAAATCTGGATTAAGCGTAAAAGCATTAGCCCCATGGCACCCTTCGCGATGTGTACGACAACCCCATTACACTTATGGAATAGTGCGCGCTCGATTCCACCCCTATAAAGATGGTGCTCCCTATGGATCGAAAAGTCTGCCTATTAATACCGATAATAATAGTTTCGAATGGGATTAATTGTCGTTCTAACTTTCAGTATACTGAAATATCGGATACTCTAAAAAGTTTTATTTCTCACTGACATCGGAATATCAAATTCTTAGCTATTAGAATCGTCGATGATATTTTTGGCATCAAACTTGCTGATGTAATCTGTACGAAAGCTTTGAATACTTTTGGCGGAAATGAAGGAAATCGATATCGCACGCCAAGATATCCGAGTGTATAAAATAATATTTCTATTTAACTTACAGTGCGAGTGTTTAACTTTCAAACGAAATTACTTAAATATTGTAACCCTTATTTTCGCAACTTGATATATCTCTGTATGAAATCGACATAACGATAAGACACGAGTGCAACGAACACGAATAATTAATTTTGTCCCTCGTCGTTCACATGCATCCGCACGAATTCTGCTTAATCGAATTTCATTCGAACGTGCTCCATTTCGTACCGCTCCGATCTTACCGTTCTTAACTTTGTCTCGCGACGAAGAGAAAAACGAGAACAAGCCACAACGCCTCTTCTTCGTCATGTTCACAGCAAATTTCGATATTCAAAGCCATACGCGTCTAGCTATATTTTGGAGGAACTTGTGCAATGAGTGCGCAATTGTGCAATAACAGTGAAGTGAAATAGAGTCTTTTTTATAACAAATATCGTCATACCTTTTTATCGCGTGCTTTTCATTCATTCATCAAAACGAAATATATATATTTCCAAGTATACTTGATCGCACGAAAAGTAAACCTTAAATGAAAAAATTATATTCCATATTTTGTTCTTGTTCTTTCATAAGGAACCACCTCGTGTCCAATACTTGTACGTGTTATTCGACCGCACCCTGTACATATTATATTATATTTCACGTTAATAAAATAAAAGCCACGTAGCGTTAGGTCCAGTTTTCTACAAATGGTAGTATAACGTCACCCTTCGCGTGAAAAATTGACACGAGGTACGAGAGGAAGGTCGAGCAATCGACAAATCAATATCTAAGAAAATTCGATTAATTCTACAAAATATTTCTACATAATCGTCCATTTACAAACATTTCGCATAAATCATAAATTCTTCCTTTCTTCCATCCCAAACTTACCTGAATATTGTAAAATCCGAGATCGTTCGAGCCACGCGTAAAAATCGATGATCCAACCTCGTTGAAATCCTCTCAACCCCTAGGATTCCCCTTTCGAAAGTCCCTCTAGCGGCGAGTGACCGAAACACGGTCGCATCCCTATCGATCCCAACACAGGGCCAACATTTTTTAGCCAGCTACCCTGTTCGTACGCGTTTATAAATAAAGCTTGGCCGTCGAGCGTACGTCAAGGCTCGCGAGGGTTAAATCCCTTTAATTAACTGCAGCGTGGCGCCGTCGCATGTTCTTCCGGTGCGACTGGATTAAAGCATGCTTATCGTTTCGCGAAGGGCCGCGAAAATCGCTTGAACGGACGCACGAAGGAAAGTGGAACGCGATTCAGTCGCAAATAGATGGTTTTATTCGACCCTGGCGGGACACGCGGGGTATTAATCATGGAAAGTGGTCGGTACAATCACATCCAACTTCGAAGGTTACACGGTTAATCCGCTCTATTTTTGGTCATCAAGGTTGCAGGCTTTCGTTTGCTTTCGAGTTTGGATTTTAGCAGCGTCGTAAGATATTAAGTTGTCCGAAAAGTTTCTTTCGTTTCATAAGATGATAATAGCTGAACAACGATTTCTGTTTTATATTATTTTATTTAATTCCGTATCATCTATTTCGTTATATTTCTCTTATTATGTTCGTGCATAATTCAATAAACTAACATAAAACAAAAGACATCGTGCGTCTGTTATTTCCTTACAAAACGAAAGAAACTTTTCGGACAACCTAATACAAATGATACGTGTTTGAGTAATTATTGTATCGGTATTTGAGTATGTTTGTATCTGTGTAACGATATTGAACTCTGGTGCTGCGTGTTTTTACTGATGTGAGAAACTATCTGAAGCTGGAACAAAGTATGAGAATATTGTTATTCGTATGCGTGGTTACTTCAACTTTAAGGTAAACATTTTCTTGAAACGCTACGAATCTGTTTTGTTTGTATGCATTATGTAATTGTTTAACTGTTCTTTGTTAATATAGAAATAGTAACTCCGTTTTGTAACATTCATCGAATTAATTTGTCAGCCTACCGTGGTTAGATCAATTTTAACACTTGAAAGACAGGCCATGTAGATTTAGATATTTGCATCTATCTAGCACGCCGCGTTGATTCACGTTTTTGCATAGTATGTATTAGGCTGGGTGGCATACGAAACGCGACAGGGCGATGCTATCCATTAAGTTTTTAGAGGATGAAGCGCAGAATATAATTTCTTCGGCCTTTGTGTACGGCGCAGTATGTATCGATTACTCGCACGACACGTAATTAGATTATTACTCGGCTGTTTCTTTTTCCTTTTTTGTTAGTCTCGTATTTCCTGAGAATTTTATTTTCCGTCGATGTACGCGCTATGATGTTTCAAAATATCGAATTACGTTTCTCCACGTACAGGCAGAAAATTGAAAATGAAAACATAGAATGAAAAATAATTTACGTAACTCGTAAAATAATTTAACAATTTACATAACTCACCCGTTACGTGGAACAAACGGAATCTATTAGAAGGTGATAAGAAATTTAGCGCTAGCTCTTTCATCTTCATACAATGATTTTCACCAGTCACGTGTTTCTACCAAACGCAGCGAAATTGTTCCCCTTTAGAATTTCGAACGATCGCTAGAAGATCATCTTAGCGGTGCAAGAATTTTTGAAGAAATTTTCAAAGCCTAGAAACTTCGCAAAGTAACCTTTCCACGTCATGTACTTCTTTACGCGAGCAGACTTACAAATAGACCCATTAACCAAACACCAGTTTTGCTTCTGCTTACTCCACGACAAACTAAAGCCTTGACCATTCGCAAGAAGCCGAAAGTGGAAGCCAAAACAGGAACAAACTCCCTCCGATAATCGAACCATCCTCGCTTCCAAACCAATTACCCTGGAAGCACGTATCCAAACCGAAAACCTCGATCCAACCTTAACAAACCAGATTTCTCAAATAAATCTCAATAAATCATTTCGTAACCTGTTCAAGTTTAACCGAGTATCTCGGCTTAACCTCGTTCGGATGCTTTTATGTTTGGAATTCGAGCGGAAATCGAAGTTTCTGCTAAAGCGGTCGATGCGCTAGGATAATGCAACGGAGGAGTAAATCGATTCGTTTCGAAGGACGAAACGGTGGCCGACGTAGAGAAGAGAAGAGGCGGGCAACCTCGGTTGATCGAGCACGAGGCCAGAGGTCATCGTGGTCGATCTCCGTGGACCGAATTGCGGAGGAATGTCGCGCGGTTCCGCTACAAAATGCATTACCTCCGGGATGCTCCCGTGTCCAGCTGTGTGTTCCACGGCAACGGGATCCCCTTTCTCCGCGTAAAAGCTGCTCCCTGACAAATTAACTTACGTTGTCTTTCCCCGCCCGTCCTTCGTTTGTCTTAACTCGAGCGAAGAACAAGAGCGGTTGGTCAGGATGATTTTTTACTTTTGTAGACTTGACGTTCGTGCGATTGGTTACATATTGGATCAGAGATCGGAGTTCTTACAATTTTTGTTCGATATTTGGGAGAATATTGGGTCGGTGGTGGTGTTTGCTAAAGGTCGTGATAATTTTGGTGCAAAGTACCGTAACGTATAATTTTCTTTATCTTGCAGTTTTGTTGAAAGATAGTAGGACACGATGATCTTCTTCATCTTCAGTCAATTAACAAATTGTTTGAGAATGTACATGTATATGGTGGTTTACCTGTCGCCTAATTATGGCATTCAAAGCAAACTGTTTTGCGAAGGGTTCGCCTAAATTAGATTGGTTTTCGTGTAACGTATAATTTTCTTTATCTTGAGTCAATTATCAAATTGTGCGAGAACGTAGATGCAAAAGGTCGTCTATCGATCGCCTAATTGTGGGATTCACAGCAAGCTGTTTCCTAAAGGGTCCGTCTAAATTAGATTGGTTTTCGTGCAATTTGTAGTTTTCTTTATCTTCGGTTAATTGTGAAATTTAATACAGTTTATTCGAAAAAACCTGTTCATTTATCACTGAAGTAATTGTTGGATTTAAAGTAATGTACTTTGCGAAACGATAATTCCAGTTACATCGGTGGTCGCGTATTTAAATATAATTTTCTTTATCTTCAGTGAATTATCAAAGTTAACGCATTAGTCTAATTTATTCGAACGCGTATATGTAGAAGCTTGTATATCGATCGTTTAAGTAATTGTACGATTTAAAGAAACATGTTTTGCCAAGAATTTACTTAAATTAAATTAATTTCCACGTGGTGCGTGATTTTCTTTATCTCGAGTTAATTATCAAAGTTACTAGTCTAGTTTGGTCGAAAACGTATATGGAAAAGCTCGTCCATAAATCACTTAGGTAATTGTGGGATTTAAAGTAAGATGTTTTGTGAAGGGCTAATCCGAGTTAAATTGCTTTTCACGTGACGTATAATTTTGTTTATCTTGTGTTAATTACCAGAGCTACTTGCACCAGTCTGCGTAGTTCATTCGATAACGTTAGAAGCTCGTTTATCTGTTGCTTGAAATTACTCTGAAATTCGTGATCTTCGAAAAAATATTTTTCTTCTCTCTAAAAAAGAAAAGAAATATTCTAAAATCGATATCTCTTTTCTATACGTATAATCCAGAAAGACACAGATTCGATGCAGTGCAGAAGGACAAGCGCAAATCCTCGGGAATAATCCGTTTAGGTCTGGTCCGTGGAAAATCCAACGCGATTTTCGAAAATCGCACATCGAGAACCGCTCGATCGTGGTGGAACACAGAGGGTGAAACAGACAGAAACAAAATATTCTTTGGGGTAAAAGCAAATCTACTGGCGAATAGATCGACAGTCGAAAAGGAGCAACGAGGATGAATTCGACACGGATATTCATCGAACTATCGGTACGGGGTTGCATCGGTTTCATCGATCGAAACCTTGAATACTCTCGAATACACGTTCGACTTGCTTTCATCGTTCAGAGATCTTCGACTACTTTGTACACCGTGTCTGAAAATAGCCCTTTACACGTCCGTGACTCGATCGATTAAATCGGAACAAATGAAAATTCGGTGTTGACTGTAATTGGAGCGTGAATCAGTAAGTTCACAGGACGGAAAAATTAACTAATCGAAGATAGTATGTGGGAACGATGAAACCGTGATTTTTCTAACGAAGAAACATTCTCTCCGTTTGTGTATCGAACAAAATTTTGTACGATACAATTTAGATCTTGCTTTCGTGTTAACGAGCACGAAATGCTCGTAATGTTCTAACAAGATATTTTTTACATGAGATTAAAATTTTCTAACTCGTTAATTAGAGTTCTAATATCTTGGCTGTGATAATTCGTCTATTCAGAAATAATTTCTTTTCTTCATCTTTCAGTAATAATAGCCACGTCTAGAATGTACTGTATCATATTTCTATTCGAAAGACACCATTATATTATAATATTTATCGATCAAAATTATTTCCAACTAAGAAATAAATAAGCTCGTGAACTTCTATAATTTCGTGCATTTTCAACCGCCTTGTGTTCTTTTATTCCCCGCGTGTTTCAATATCAAATACGTACAGTAAGAGAAAACAAAGCTATTGGATATATTCTTTTCTCTACAGTGTCTTAGTCAAACGTAATTCTACCACAGATCAGCTAACATCTAAATAGAACGATAATGTACACGTACAGAATTGATCTCTATCATTGACCTACCCCACAATTAGATCGTCGATCGGATCCACCAAGTTCTATCATAAATCCGAGCAAGGGGTCGAAGGATTTCGGTTAATTGCAGAGGATCCAACGGGAGAAATCTCTTCGACTCTATCTCGTGAGGGCAACGAAATGGTTTTGAAACGTGGCCAAAGCCTTAAGTCACCTCCGATCGGTCGGAGTCCTGGTGGACGTGGCCACCGAACAGTTCCATCCGATTATCGGCAACGCCGGTTTAACGTCTTCTCGACACTTTGCGCAGATCCACCGGCAACCGCCATTATTTTACCGAAAAATCATCGAGAAACGACTAGTTTCTATTCTTAGCAAATTTTGCGGAAGATCGGATCACAAAAAAGGAGAATAGGCTTTTTGACTCGCGTCGAGTACCGCGATACTACTTAAATTTGTTTCTAGACTGATTTGATAAAATCTTTTTATTGAGATATGTATAATTTTACTATAATGCTATACTAGGTTAGCTGCGTAGTAGTGATACTCAGTATGTGAATATCAGTGTGTGGAAGTATGTGTGTGCGCGGCGTCTCGAAAGCAAAGGAATGTAAACTATTCAGTCGGTTAACAGTCTGCTATGGAAGAAAGTGCTGAGACGCGTGCAAGTATGTATCGATGAATATCTTTGAAATCGTTTATCAAATAAATATATAACTATTCTAATATAAATTGCAAGTGTAAATTTAGTGTTCCTATACCATTATTTCGGCTATTAATAAGATCCAAAATTTTCAACGCTTTTATCAACTTGCAAGAACAAAATTTAAGGAAGATTCGTAAGAATAATATTCAACAAGATTTTTTAAGCATCTTCGAGCAGAAAGATGTGATCACATTTTTTCATAGACGTTTATATCAATTTCGTTGAAGAATTATACTACGCTCGGTTGGCAACGATGAACGCTTGTTTCGCGTACGATCTATTTTACTCGACAACCGAGGTATCTTTCAGAAAGGGAATTGTAATTAAATAAACCGGTAGAGCAAAAACACTGATATGGACAAACTATAAACGAATTATATTTTACAACGTTATATAGCAAGAGGAACAGCACTGGAATTTAAAGCTAGTCGGTCATTTAATTTTTGACGCGTCGTAAACTATGACAGAAACCTACCATCATAGATAAAACTATTAAGATAGACAAGCCATGAACAAACTATATTTTACAGATTAAACTACAACGGGGAAATGATTGAAAGTTAGGAACAATCGATCATCGTGTCACTATAATTAAATTTTTGATGCATCGTTTCGCTAACCTGACTTTGCTACCACTTGCGATATCGAGCGCCGGATTTTCAAAATAGTTTGAAATAGAAGAGCAGGGCAGGTTGTAGGCGATCCTGGGTGAATTTGAGGGAAACGATGACCGATGACGAGCGCGGATAATCACGGGGCACAGAATTTTCGAGGCAGTGATCGAGGCCCGACCCTCGAGCCTAGAATAGCAGCGAAAAGGCGCGCGACAGTCTGCTTAATTGGTAAAGTTTCGCGTTTACGGTGACCGCCTCGTCCCGAACGCTGTTCCACTCACTTTTAATATAGTGGCAGGCAAAAGGGCAGGTATTAATAGCGGGGAAAAAGTTGATCGTTCCGTTGGGTCGCTTTGCAGATTGAATGTTTAAAGAAGAACTGCTCAGAATACGACGAGCCGATGATATTTGTGCCGATATTTTCGTTCAGACGAGAATTCTTTCATTGTTATGCGCAACCTTCGTATAATTATTAATCATGGGTTATCCAGATGACGCATGATTAATATTCAACGTCTGGAAAATAATATTTTATTTTCATTCATTTATTTATCACAATGAGATTGCACGCGAAGACTATAGTAGTAGAGATAATTTGAAAGAATATCGTTCGTCTATGCATTTCGATTTTTAAAGTTAATCAGAATATGGTTTTCGAGCGACTCGTGTATCAGCGTCACGTAAATGTCTTTTTTGTGTCATATCAGTTGACCATCGGTCGTGTAAAAATATATCTTTGTGTCATATTTTAGTGTATTATTATATCACGATATATTTGACATTGGCATTGAACAGCTAGATTCCTAGTTATAACAACGTTTTTCCTATATTTCTATCGTGCAATTTTCGCTTACAATTTTAGATTGCCTAATAAACATCGCTATCTCGCCTGATAATATCGCGTAATAAATATGTGACCGGTAAATGAACGCTTTTATTAGGAATAGTAGACATTGCTATATTTATCGTTAGTCGATATCTCTGCTAAAATAGACGTAAATTGATCGTTCATTGTCAATGTCTACATTTGTTAAGCTTTGCATTTGCACCGTGATACGTCGTCGGTTTATAGTACATCTTCTCTGCGTATTTGTTTTTCCATGTATTTTATGTGCAGAAACAAGCAATGACGATAAACGAGCCGAAGAGCATCTTTGCATCGAGACAATTCTAAAACTTGGACCGTCTTGTTGGCTTTAACAGATCACCACTTTACCAAATGAGAAATTAACAGGAGAAACGTTTCCAAATTCCTCGGAAATGCCGAACAATTCGACAAACTATTAGTCGCTTATCCAATCTCTGAACTATCGTAGATTATCTGCTCGAAATGCAGCCAAAAAACGAGGAGCCAGCAATTGCGAGACACGAGACATCATAGGGTGGAAACGCGAAAACGCCAAACTAGAAAAGTTCCCGACCCAATTAGCTCGTGCACAATTTCCAGATACACGTTTTCACCTTCCTCTCCGGTGAACTCTTCTGCGGAAAACCGTAGACACGGTCGACGTGGTACGTGGAATCGACTTATAAAAATGTCGATGCCGTTTTCCGCGTACAGGGCCATTTTTACAGGACGCTTCCAGTTGGCGCCTCTCCAACCTCTCTTAACCCTCTCCCCTCCACGTATCATTTCTCTAGACGTCCAGACGACGAAAAGAGATATTTGCCAGCCACCAGAAGAGAAGATCTCTAGATCGGAGGGGACGTTTTGCAATATTCTTGGATCGTGTTTGAGCGTTTCGCGTCCGTGGGCGAAATATCTCGCGACGTGACGTCGTGCAATGTTTCGCATGTTTGGATATTTCGTAATACGATGTCATTTATTTTCCGCATAATGTTGGCTATTATCGTTATTAATACGAATATTAATGTCGTTATTATTATTGGCATCGTTGTATCATTGCTATGCTTTAAGGATGGTAGAAAGCATATATATCCCATTGATATGAAAAACTTGGGAGTAAAAAGCGGTTAATAACAGAAAAATCTCGTTAACGGAATTAATCAAATTAGTAAAATCGTTGGTAGGATAAGATGAGATAACGCGATTGATCTTTATTCCAAAAAATCCTCTCGTCATTGAATGTGAAGAAGTTAATGGTAAATGTTTATGATTTATCGAAAATTGAACAGTGCAGAGATGCAAAGAGTTCTACGCGTGTTGTAATATATTTGCTGAAACAAATTTCTATCCGGATATCGTCTCTTAAATTATTAAGGAAATATTCTCACAGATTTCGTATTACTTAATTTACACATCCGGCATATAAAAGTAAATGTTGTCGTTTGTGAAAAATTATTCTAGGAGTTATTATAGGAAAATATTATTATAGTCTCTGTATTGTAGGAGTCCTCGGATGATGTAAAATAATTTTGCTAAATCCATATCAGATTTTTTGTTTTATTTATCGTTATACGTGCTTTAAAGAATGTTTGTCAAACGAGTGGAAAGAAAATTTCACGAACGAAACTGCATCACGAGATATTTTAGCTGCGGACAACCGAAGGCTAAAACAAACAAGGGATTCGTCGGGAATGTTTTGTTTCGCCGACGAGTCGTTTACCTAAGAAGGAAACCAGACACGCGTTTGCGGTTCGAAACAAGTTCAGACCAAGTAGCTAGAGCTGTGGAAAGGCACTTAATTGGCCAACTTCCGTGGCCCAGTTCCTCCGTAGATTCTCCCGTTCGCTTTTTCTTTCTTACAAATCTTGCTCGCGTCTCGAATTTGGATTTACGGGAAAAAATTCGTTGTTGATAGAAGAACAAGCTTCAAGTAAGCATGTTAATTGATGATGATCGTCTCGACTTACTTGACGTCAGACTAATATCCTGTCCTGCAAGATGATAACGAAGCAAGTGGTGAATGTAATCAGACGCGATGAGCGCGAGATGAAACGAGGAAACGAGATTGAAGACAGAATCTGCTAGGAAATATTCAAAATTAATTAACAGGAAATTAAACGAATGACTTTTAGGACGAGAAATTCATGAAATATTGCAATTATGATGTTAGATTTGATGTCATTTGAAGAGTTTTCTAATTGCATCTCCGTTATTTCTCGAGTTTCTTCGTTGAGAACACCGTCCGACTACACACAGTCCGTTTCTACTTATTCCACTGCGCTGTAATTTGTACCAACAGGCTTGTTTCCTTCTTGTTGCTTCTTTCTCTTGTTTCTTCGTTACGTGCTTTGGCATACTTGCTGCATTTAATTCATTATTTACATAAGAAAATATTCATCGTTAGACGATATTTACATCGTTCGCATCAAATAGATGCTGTTCTTTGATGCTACAAAGAACTAAGAACTTTTTCAGTCATTCTACCTTCATTTTTAAGTTTCAGAAAATTCCACGACAATTCTTCATCCCGGATTCCGAGTAT
Source organism: Bombus haemorrhoidalis (assembly GCA_014825975.1). Lineage (NCBI taxonomy): Eukaryota > Metazoa > Arthropoda > Insecta > Hymenoptera > Apidae > Bombus > Bombus haemorrhoidalis. The sequence continues at coordinate 6,403,188 of CM026164.1, read as the reverse complement.
TTCTCATTTTCACGACACTATATTAAAAACGAATATTTCTCCGAGCGACAAAAAACGAAATAAGAAAGCGTTGAAACTCTAATTAAGAATTAAGAAACTCTAATGTTCTAACTTTAGCCAACAGAGAAAAATCATTCTACATACGCGCAATCGTCGTATATCCAAAAATCATGCAAGCACTTTAAAAAGTCGAAAAAGTTAGCAGAAGCGTAACGGGATGAATGAAACCGGAAGAATCGTGGCGCGTCTCTCGAGAAACGTTATCCGGAACTGTTTAACGCGGGAGCATGTGCCCGGGAATGCATACACCGTAGACGAGTGAGACCTGCTCCTAAAAGCAGTTCTTCATAGACTTGAAAGGCCATTTTCGGCTCGACGAATAATTCAGTCGGCTCGCGTCGAGCGAAAAGTGGCAGGTTATCTCGACCGGGAGTAACGGAATAACGATGCGATAGGAGGTTATGCACCTAGTTGAAACGACGCACATCTACCCCCTCGGAAGAGATCCTCGTGCATCCGGGGAACGACCTTGTTAAATTCACGTGGGTCGATACGCGATCTCGTACGAGCCTCGACAGTTAAGTAGCACGAAAATTTCATTCGACGATAGAGTAAAAAGTCGAACGTGTAAAGTTTATTGATGAGCAATTGAAAAATTTTGAAACCGAGATGATTGGAGGAATTTTTATTAGAAATAAAAATTTTTCGCGTCTCGCTATGATTCTAGATAGATAGATGGATAGATAGATACGCGATGATTCTAGAGTTGTAAATTTGTGAATTCAGATTCTATGGTATTAATAATTTTCGAAATTAAACTTTTGCTCCAATAGAGAGAACGAAACGCGTGTAGAATTTGTCGATGAGGAATTGAAGAATTTTTATTGAGAATAAAAATTTCACGTTTTGGTATACGCGATGAATAGAACTTTGATATCGCGAATTCGGATTCTTTAATATTAATAATTTTGGAAATTAATCGAACAATTTTATAAACTACCTCATTGAAGAATTTTTAGTGGCAATATAAATTTTACGTTTCGGTGTACGTGGTGAATAGAGGTTTGAATTCGTGAATCTGGATTCTTTTATACTGATAATTTTAGAAATTAAACCTTTGCTCCAGGAGAGAGTCGAACGTGTGTTGGAATTTATCGATGAGGAAGTAAAGAATTTTTATTTGTTATTCACATTACATTTCAATCTATAATTCTGCAACTTTGAATTTCTGAATCCAAACACTATGATGTGTATTAACAATTTTAGAAATTAAACCTTTGCTCCAGGACAGAGTCGAACGTGTGTTGGAATTTATCGATGAAGAAGTAAAGAATTTTTATTTGTTATTCACGTTACATTTCAATCTATAATTCTGCAACTTTGAATTTCTGAATCCAAACACTATGATGTGTATTAACAATTTTAGAAATTAAACCTTTGCTCCAGGAGAGAGTCGAACGTGTATTGGAATTTATCGATGAGGAAGTAAAGAATTTTTATTTGTTATTGACATTACATTTCAATCTATAATTCTGCAACTTTGAATTTCTGAATCCAAACACTATGATGTGTATTAACAATTTTAGAAATTAAACCTTTGCAGTAGGAATTTCTTGACGAGTTTTTAGTTTTTATCCTCTTTCATTTTCTACCCTTTTTGCTTCTGTCGTTTTTATTATTCAATGGCAATTTTGTAAGTTGCTTTGTAATTTTAATACCTTAAATCTCGGAAAGTTAGGTAGCTTTCTATGAGGCACAGTTATGTATTAATATTTGTAGGCTAATTAGTTCTTAGTGGCTTTAGAGGAAGTCCGTGGTACAAGTTGTTACTGTTAACGTAACGCAATTGTGTGTTGCACCTAAGGCATATTGTTTAATTAACATTGTTGAGCATCTAATGCGACTATCTTCATTATCGTAGTCTTATTTAAACGAAAATATCTTTAATTCTCCTCATCGTATATCTTGCTTTATGAATCTAATGAAAGAACCACTTATGTATTCAAATAATCAGATCAAAAATATATACTGTATATATAAAAGGAAGAATTTTATTTTTTGATTCTTTTGATCTTAGTATGCTGAACAAAAATGGCGAAACAAGAAAATTCGTATAATTCATAAAAAAATCCTTCGATGTACAAACGGATGTTATACAAACATTATTTCTTCTCCCATAAAATAAATAATGAACATTTGATCCGCAACGAATTATTAAACTCATCTCAAAAATTTTCCCCTTGAACCACAAATTTCAATTTTAATTTCAATTCTTCCAAAAAGTTGTCCGATCATAGTTTCTTTGGAAAAGCTGTCTCAGTCCTAATCAATAATAAAATTATGCTATGAATCCGAGCAATTCACTATGCATACAACATGGGCCGCTGACTGACGTAATTTCTTGAGAAATTAATACCTCGAATGCTCGAAACCAGCCCGGGAATCATGACAATGGCGTAGCCCATATAAAATGATTAATTCTCGATCAGCGGGCGGCCGAATTATTCGGCTGCATATTTTCGGATTGACAGCGACATAATTCCATGCATTGTAGAAGAGATGATTCCGCGAAAGCTGATTACGTCGCTGATTAATTATTGATCAACGGGAAAACGGACATTTCCATAATCGGAATGCCGAGTGTTCCGCTCGTCGTTTGGGGAAACTCGTCGTCCGCTCCATATTTATCGACGATCAAAGGCGCAAGAAAATCCTGTTCTACACTCTCGTTCATAAATAATACCTGATACAATTTCATCAAAAGGTCGATGTCTTTGCTATACAGTGACTCGCTGCACGTTTACACCTCACACGTGTTATCACGCTTTAAAAATATTCTACGACTCTATAAAGAATATTAATCTTCAAGAAGACACGAAAGTCACTACACGACAGTTAATACGTACAGTTTAACACACGAGGACCATAATTTTGAAACTATTAGTCCACTTTGGACCAATTTGAGATATTTATGAATTTTACTTGTGGAATATTTAAAGTGAAAATTTGGACATATTTTCTGCGAAGCGTGATACTAATATTAATTGAAATTATTATACGAAGATTAAAGAAATTATTTTGCTAATTTATTTTTATAAGTGATAAATTGTTGGACATGCGAATGATCGATAATGTCCGCTAAACGTGACCAGAGTTTTCATAGCAAAGTCATTCAGATATATTCGGATTTCAAAGGCAAAGAGTCTCAGGGAAATCATGACAGGAGGAAGCATCTTGTTCTTCACGCCCCCTGTTAAAATACACGAAGGGTGTCTAATAAATTTCGAGAGGGCCGGCATTAGCAACGTTCCCGATCACTGTAATTACTCGCAGAGACAAGGAATTCGTTTCTAGGCGAGGACGATGGTTTGACTGCAGTAAATTCGACGTTGCGCCGCGTTTCACAAGCTAAGCTATTCCTTATTCCATCCGATGATAATTACAGGGTGTCGAGTCTCGTCGTTTGCAGCGATTCGCAGCAGGGCAATTTGAAAGTCCGAAACGCGGCGAAATAGTTGAAGCGGCACCCCTCGTGTCTTCGAATTTCGCTCGAGAAACTACCGTTATCCTGCTAATTGTAAAATATCATTCCGTTCTAATTGCATACTCGTGTGAAACGCGACGAGAGCGAGGCTCTCTTGTTTAACACGTTGACGATGGTCATCGGTAATGCACGTTCCTTCGCTAAATTCTTTACAATTATCGAGATAAGTTTCGTGAACCAAGCAATGTTCAACAATGCGAATGATTTAAACGCACATCGTCTTGAAAATAAGTGCGCAAATATGATATAATATTTCGTGGAAATGAAGTGTTGCTACCGTGTACATTTACAGTGGCTACAAAAAGTATTTACGCAAAAGTGTATAATTAATTAAGATCCGGTATATTACATTTCGTATCATCTGATAGTATTTTCATGCGACTACAAAAATTTAATGCTATGAAAATGAAATGTGAAACTTGATAAAAAGTGTTTCGTTGGAAATTAATGATATGTACAAATACTTTTTGCGGCTAGTGTATTTGTATTTATTGCGGCTGCCACAGCAAAATATGTGAAATTCGCGTGGCCTTCCATCGCCGCTAAAATATTTGTCTTTTGAAACTCGTCGATCTTTCCTACGACATTTCAAAGCTATTTGCGCGTGACGCTAACATGCCGTCACCCACCTTCCAGGTCATGACGTCAACGTTGAGTCATCAACAGTCAACGCGTTAATGCTTGTTATGTTACGTTACACAGCAGTGAGAATGTTTAACAGAAAGTAGCAGAAAAATCGACTTTTAACGGAAGCCTGGTAAATTGATGATTCGGACGCGAGTACGCGGAAGTTTTTTACCGAAATGCCACGTACAGAGCGTGGGCGCGTATTTGCATGAAAATTAAAATATCACTCGGTAAATGGATATTGTAAATCGGTGTCCAAAAATGTTATTTTTCCTTGTACACAGTGGAATATCATTAGGACAGTGTGAGAGTGAGGTAGTTGAGTAAGAAAAATTGATCAATTCTTGTTGTAGTACAAGTTGGAAAATAATCGCAAACAAATAAAAATGCAACGAGTATAAGAATCGTCAAAGCAAGGTTCGCACGTTCAATATTATTGTCAATATTTAAAGTCCTCTACGTTGTATTGACAATATATTTAGATTAATCGTATAGAGGATTTCTTACATACGATAATACTGAGAACCCTAAATATTGACGATACTATTGATAATAATATTGATCTTCCGAACGTCCCGTAAGAAGTTCCCGAGAAGCAAACAGTTCTCGAAAAGGGAAAAATATGAAAGGAACTCTCTTCTCTTACGCAGCAATAAGATTCATTGAAGAGAAAAAACGTGAAACGAAAAAGGAAACAGGAAAACAAAGGCAAGGACAATACCGTAAAAGGACGAAAAGATAGGAAATCGAAAAGAAGAAAAATAAAACAACAAACGATGTCTAGAAAGAATATAAGTTATAGAAGGTAATTTTGAATTCACCAAGCACTCTCTCAGAATTTTGTCCGCAACCTCTCCAATTTCTGCAACCTCTCGGAAAACACGGTCGAAAGATCTCGAACTCCACTCAGTTTCGTTCGAAACTGTTGGTCAGCAATAATATAGCCTAGATGATGAAGCCAGTTTCTCCTTCGGTATTTCAGATATTATCCTGGAATTGTTGCAAACTGGCACGTGAACTATCACGCGAACATTTCGCGATATCCCTTCGTTTCACTCTTGGTATTAGGTAGCACGGGACGACCTCGGCCTAAACTTTGAAACGACTCGTTTTTAACCGCGCAACCCTGAATTTTATGCACGTGATGAGCGATCGTTGTTGGTCGTTTCGCCCACGACCGCAACCAAGGTTGTTGCGGTACTTGACGAAAGACTGTTGGCGCAGGACAAGGCTGAACCATGAATCTCGTGACACGAGCCACGACCTTCGATAACGGCCATGCTAAAAATGCGAGCTGCAATATTTTCGCGAGCGAAAATATTTCAACATTTATACAAATTTTTTTTATAAAAAAATCCACATATTATATGCCTGTCGTATAGATTCATCGTCACTGTGACGAAACACAAGCGTCACGATTACGTTGGTAAAATCTGCAACCGATGTAAAAATGAATGTAAAAAACGGTCGCTTTTGAAGACAACAAGCTTGCTCTGATCGTTGATCTCAATACGTCTTGAAGATCTTCCAATGTGCCATATGTTTGTTTACTGTTTATTGAAGTTACGAAATGTTTACTATGAATTTACAACGTGAATATCCATCTTAAGTATTTAATAATAAATATTAAAAGATGATCCTACTGAATACCGAGACTTATTAATATTACGGATATAGTCATAGTGGAATGTCATGACAGTGCTAATGAGTTTTTGAAAATGTTCCGTATAATACACGCAAAATATTCATGGAACGTTTGTACAAGTGTTTGAATATTTTCGCGAGCCGACGTACGCTGCTTTTACGACGCATACTTTGCATCGAGAAAAGATCATGGAGGATTTATGAAAATTCGAGCAACGGGAAATGGGTTTTGCTTTAATTGTCTCGAAGGAAGCAACGATCGTTCCGTTTGCTTCCATTTCCTTCCCTTTACTACAGACCAGCTTTGTTATCATTTTCGTGTTTGTAACCTCGGATTACGCAAAGCGCGGATTACTCGTTGTTACGTAACAATGAAGAGAATTTCATTATTGGATTTCATGTAAAATCGTGTGCTCGCGGCGGATTATTGAAAAAATACCTTCAGAGATGTTTTAAATAAATAAATTAGCGAAATAGAGCGGAGAAGGATATTGCAGGTGTATGATTTTAATTGGAGATATTCTTTTGTTACAGGATGATACGCGTATAATGAAAGTGGGCGATAAGAAAAGATGGATACACGACCCAAATAGTAAGTATCGAATATTCAATTAGATATGCAAATAAAGCTTCGTATACAACGAGACGAGCGTACGGTAGTTGCATTCGTTAAAAAATGTCTTTAATCCTAAATTTAGGATTTTCCTCGATTACTTCTAATTTAATTAATTTTAATCAGATCTATATTTTAAAATCAGTGTAGTGACATAGAAAGAGAGAGAGAGAGAGAGGGAGATTGAATATTTTATAAATCATAGAATTGCTGGAAGCAGATTTGAACAAATTTTACAAATACTCTAATGATATTCAGATTCCAGATACTAATGTTAATTAACTGCTCTATAACCAGAATTTTGTTAATCTCGTTCTTTGAAATGATTATGATTATACAAATATATAGAAGAATAAATTTATTGATACAATTGAACGAATCGAATTTCAGTGAAATTTATCTATTACATAATCGGATTAACTTCGGTATCCAATTTCTTACGGTCAGAACAAAGTATGGCTAGATGGTGTAAAATTTATTACATTCATATTTATCAATTAAGATATAGATATGAAAATAAAGAGGTGACTGTGCAAATATTTTACAATTCACTGTATATTTTAACGTTACATAAAACAGCCGGTAATGATCACCGGCTAAATGTCGAATCACGCTATTATTCACATATTAAAGCTGTAACAATTAATCGAATTTTAACGTGCCACCAAATTGCCCATTTTTTCATATCCTGGAAACCAGACCGTACGTTGTAATTTAATAATCGCGATATCTGTTAATTGACGACTCTGGCGCGAGAAATTTATCATCGAAAAACGATTAAAATGATTGTTACTCGTCTGATTGGAAAGTTAGTTCTATTCTACCCTCTCCATCGATGTGTTCTTTTTTATTCCCAAGCTAAATAGCCAATTACTTCGAACTTTGGGGCTAACCCACTTCTTGAAGTGCAAATTCTCTCACTAAAAGAAAGAAAAAAAGAAGGAAGAAAGAAAGGAAAAAAAGGTAGAGAGAGGGGGTGGGTGCGTTAAAGTTTGCCAAGAAGTTCGGCGAACCTTTGGTAGAGAAATTATGTTAATCGGTCCGAGGGATACGTAACTTTTTTCTTTTCCTTCCAGCTACTTTGTGCCACGGTTGCAAATACTGTTACGAAATTTGCTTCTGATTAACTTTTCCATACGCACCGTACGATGAAACTGTTCTACTTCCCAAACTCTAAGTTTCCTGAAAGAAATAGATTGTTCGCATTGGCTATAGAAGTATAACTAACTAACTAATAACTAAGATATATAATTATTTACCAATTGATTAATCGACTAGAGTAAAGTTTATTTATTACGAAATATATATGGTTGTTTGAAATTTCATATTTTATAGATTGGTACGTATGAAGCGTAATTTTAAAGAGACCCGATGAATTAAAGAATGTAAAATATAACGTAAATCCGGAAATTCTTTATGCAAACTCGAAAGAGAAGGTTTAGGTTGAATAAATAACAAAGTAATAAACTAAAACAACTGCATCGTATTAAATGTGCAAACATTATTGACATATTTACATATTTATAGAATACGTGTAAGTCGTAGTTGCTAATGCCATATCGAGAGATGTGGTTTAAGACAATAAATAAGAAACAGATACTATACTCTCTGCTCGAGTTATTGTTAAAATATTTTATCATGTTTGAGGAAACCATTTATCGAAGGATAGATCGTTCAAAATTTCCAAACTTCCTTAGATTCCCTTCTTATCTCTTAAATTTCTTAAATTCCATAAAACATCGCAGAGACAGTCGACCGACAGAAATTGATTACACATTGCTGTTCAATTGTTTCAAATTCGAGACAAAGCTTACGTATTCTACGTTTGTCACTATTGAAAACCATCGTATCGTTGATGATTTTCCGACCAAGCTAGTGGCGAATTTATCGGTGGAAAAAGAAAACATAAATCCAGCGGAAAACGTAATATCAACGCGTTCTGTCATTTGCGCAGAAAAATCCTATGAAAAGTATATTTATCGTGTTTTCTCGTCTCTAGGCCGGCCAATATGTTTCCATGGTATGCTCGTTTAATGCGCACAATGTTGCCGCACCGATTCCATAAATATTCAACATTTGCTAGGCACCAATATAATCCGCAAATAAATTCGTTTGCCGCGGTTTCCTCGATCTATCCGGTTAATTAATCATTTCTTTCTATCGTTCGTTACTGCGATTATTTTCTTTCCTCTACCAACAATAAATATCGCGCTCCTTTACCCTTGTAATCTAAAAAATCCATAGTGATTTTGCGATAAAAATGCGAAACACTTTCGATGCTTTCATCCCTTTCTTTCCTTTTCTTATGTATCTTTACGTATCTTTCAGTTATGTTTCTCCATTTATCTCCTTTTCTCTTTGCTACGCGTTTCCAAAGTATCTCTGCTTCCGCTCCAAATTTCATAATTTTCATCTGCTTTTAATTCCTAGATCCTTTATCACATGTTCACACGTTTCATTAAAAACTCTTCTAAAAATATTTTCCTAGTTGCAATCAGAATGTTCATAATAAAAAATGATTCTCCTGAGCCAATTTCCGCCTTGATATAACATTTCAAAAGGTACGTAAAGTAATTTTTTCGCCTTGCCAATAATAGAACCAATTACTTTGACCAACGAGAATTCATTCATCTCTCGCATATTTTCCTTTCGTTTTAATTATACACAGAGTGCGTCCGATTCCATGCCCGTGTTATTTTTTTTCCCCTCTTCTTTTTTCTTTTCTACTTTTTCGTTTTCAGCGAATTTGTTTCACCGTGGAGAGCGCGTCTTTGAAACTATACGAGGCGGAATCGGTGCTGCATCCTCAAAAAGAAAAGGGATTCCGTTTTGAATCGTTAGTAAAGGAGCTACGCGATTGTACAGACGAAACAAATACAATTCTTTTGTAAATTGCGCGGTTAGATCAGCCTGGCGAACGACATACAAAGAATGAATGTAATCGTGCGCACTCGTTCTGTTATTGCCACGATTACAGTTCTGCCGTTTTATCTTTTATCGTACCGTCCATCACGTTACGCCCTTTCACTGCTTTTACTTCCATATGTTTGTTTTCCTTTCTTCCTTTTCCCTCTGCTATTTTTATTTCTTTCATTTACCATCATGTGCAAACAGTATCATACTTTTTGTTCGAACAGGTTTATTGAAATTTGTTTGACCGTTCGTAGGTAGTTTTCGATTATTCGTCGTTTCGCTTCTGAGCTGCGTGTAACGGAGAAAAATTAGTTTACATTTAATCTCATGATATCGATATTAGACAGGAAAGATCTATTTTTTAATGAAATTATTTTAATTTTCACCTTATTTGTATTCGCGCGTTTCTGTACACTCTTTGCGAGTTTGAATATTGTATACTCGGCGGGTAAAACATATTTACTTGATTCCACTATGCATTCTATTTCGTTTTCAAATTATTAAACTGTCTCCGTACGAATATCGTAAATGAACAAATATTTCTTAGAAAAAGAATTTTAAAAGATATAACAGAACTTTATTCTACATCTTCGACTCGCTTCTACAACAGAAATCACATTTTCCGCTTTTATCACCATTTCGCAAACATTCTGTATACTAAGATTATCTTGCGATCAGGATTCATACGTTCCAAACGTATAAATCACTACCATTAAATTATCACACTGTGTATATTCGTATTCGATTCGCATTTCTATAAACGCGATCAGAAAAACGGAACCCAAGCAGAAATTCGTTTCAACCACTAAATATCGTAATGAGTACCGTACTTTGGCACATTTTATACATTTTTGCGCGTCATACGCATTGCCTGCATTTTCGCATCCTTAAATTTCTCATAAGCGCGCAAAAATCCACAGTCCGCTAATTACACGCAGTACGATGATAATATCATAATGCCAACTTTTACTCAAAGCCGTGTGTCAAAAGTCGAAAACATGAACGCGTTTCACACGAGTCGCTGGAAAATTTCGCCGAGCAGCAGTCAGAGAACAAAGGTAGAGGAATCGATAAATCAGATTTGTCCCCTTCCTGGAGGCGACGTTTTTCCACTGGTTCGTTCGTTAAATTGAATCGCGAGGCGAGAGAGCCGCGCGCGCGTCCAATCGCCGGTATACCCGCCGCAATTACTTTGTCCCCTTTCGCCGGAAATAACCGCGGATCCGGCCGCTGATTCCAGGCTGGTCATAATAATAGCCCCGTCGCTTCGGTTAGCCCTTTGTGCATACCGCGTTACGTTCTTCTTGCTGCGGCCGAACGTAAGCGTGGCAGGGTTGCGTTTAGGGGGTTGAAACGAATGTCACGTGTTCGTCGGTGGAAAGGGGTTGAATAGTCCGGCGTGATTACTGCGAATCAGAGGGAATAATCGATGGGGTTGTTGGAAGGCTTCGATTTGTGCAAGTGTTTTCTTTTTTTCCTGCCTTCTCCAGGATCAATGTTTAATAATTTGAGGCAAATGGTCTTCGCGATGGATTTTGAAAGCATTTAGAATTAAAAATCTACAATCTAGGGATAATTAATATTCGGCTTCGATTTGTGCAAATCTTTGTATTTCCTGCTTTCTATAGGATCAATGGATAATAGTTTGAGGCCAATGGTTTTTGGTAGCGTTTGCAACTGAATTTTCTCTATCGGTGGTTGGTCAGTTGATGTTCAGTTTCGATTTGTACTGGTGTTTATCTTCTGCTTTCTCGAGGACGAATGGCTAGTGATTTAGGGCCAATGGTTTTCGCGATGGATTCTCAAAGCATTTGGAATTAAATATTTCTGGGGATGGTTGGATAATTAATATTCGACTTCGATTTGTGTTAATCTTCGTTTTTCCTGTCTTCTTCAGGATCAATGGTTAATAGTTTGAGGCAAATGGTTTTCGCGATGGATTCTCAAAGCATTTGGAATTAAATATTTCTGGGGATGATTGGATAATTAATATTCGACTTCGATTTGTTCTGTTCGTTTTTCCTGTCTTCTGCAGGGTCAATGGTTAATAGTTTGAGGCAAATGGTTTTCGCGATGGATTCTCAAAGCATTTGGAATTAAATATTTCTGGGGATGATTGGATAATTAATATTCGACTTCGATTTGTGTTAATCTTCGTTTTTCCTGTCTTCTCCAGGGTCAATGGTTAACAGTTTGAGGCAAATGGTTTTCGCGATGGATTCTCAAAGCATTTGGAATTAAATATTTCTGGGGATGATTGGATAATTAATATTCGACTTCGATTTGTGTTAATCTTCGTTTTTCCTGTCTTCTTCAGGATCAATGGTTAATAGTTTGAGGCAAATGGTTTTCGCGATGGATTTTAAAAGCATTTGGAATTAAATATTTCTGGGGATGGTTGGATAATTAATACTCGGCTTCGATTTGTTCTGTTGTTCGTTTTTCCTGTCTTCTGCAGGGTCAATGGTTAACAGTTTGAGGCAAATGGTTTTCGCGATGGATTTTAAAAGCATTTGGAATTAAATATTTTTGAAGATGGTTGGATAATTAATACTCGGCTTCGATTTGTTCTATTGTTCGTTTTTCCTGTCTTCTCCAGGGTCAATGGTTAACAGTTTGAGGCAAATGGTTTTCGCGATGGATTTTAAAAGCATTTGGAATTAAATATTTTTGAAGATGGTTGGATAATTAATACTCGGCTTCGATTTGTTCTATTGTTTGTTTTTCCTGTCTTCTCCAGGGTCAATGGTTAATAGTTTGAGGCGAATGGCTTTTAATAGCATTTGCAACTGAATTTTTTTTAGCGGTGGTTAGTCAGTTGATATTCGATTTCGACTTGTACTGGTGTTTGTCTTCTGCTTTCTCGAGGGCGAATGGATAGTAGTTTAGAGCAAGTGGTTTTCGCTATGTATTCTCAGAACGTTTGGAATTAAATATTTCTACGGATGGTTGAGAAGTAGCACATAGTCTTTAATCTTTGACCCATCCGCTACGAGAATAGATCAATGAAATAAGAAGTTGTACGAACTTTAAAGAAACTTTATAAGGCTCTTAAAACGCCCACCTCCCGATCGAACTCTTTCGTGCGGATCGCGATTGGCAAAATATCGTTATAAAAATACATTTCTTCTGGAAAATAGACTATTTTTTATTTGCAACGTAATCAAGACTTCGTGACCTGTTTGGGAATTGCAGAGTAGATTGAGAGTAGAGATTGGGAGAAAATTGAAGAAGAAGTTTGAAAGTAAAATGGAAAAAGATAGAAGAGGGGGAGTGATAGTGTTAGATTAAAAATGTCTAGTAGAATCATTTATGTTGGGAAGTGCCTATGAATTAATGTTAAACGAGCAGAAAGTTGTAATTCGTAAATTTAATTTTGAAAATGAAATAAAAAGAACTTGTAGCATCAAAAATTTCGTGATTTCTTTTAACAGTAAATGACAACAGGCTAAATTTTCCGAATTAAAAAATATCTATCTTTTTTCTCTTTCATAAATTCATCGAATAATTAATTTTAAAACAACAGAAGCAGTAATGGTAAATAAATAAAAATTTCTTATTAAAAAGAATGGAAAATTCTAATTTCAGGAAATTAATGACTATATTAATATAACATGAACGTGATATCAACATAATGAAACAAATAATTTCAAATTACGAGGATAAGGTACAATACGTATATCAAAAAATTTAATTATAGTGATGTATTTTATGAATATACTTTTAATTATAAAATGTAATATACATATGAAATATACATGTTAAACCAGAAAATACATAATCCAACGTCATAAATTCTTTTCCAACTTTTCTACCCTTCCCATTCTTTTTCAAACATGGAATGACCGGACCACGTCGTTCAATAATAATCACAAACTCACTTAAAGAATTAACCTCCTAAAACGCAAAACGAGAGAAAAAGAAATTAGCTCAGAGAATTTCTGCTTCTGTCGCTCCTACGTTAAATGCTGAAACAAAGATACACGCTAACTAAAAACAGGAAGTGCTGGTCAACTACAGAAGAAAGTACGGTAACTATAAACATATGAAAACGAATTTCTTTGTAACTCGGAATAATTATGAACATCTTGCGTCTTGATTTAACGCAAAATTGCAATAAAATCCGATATTCTGCTAAAGAAACATCAGCAATATATTTATCGTCCACAAAAGCAGAAAAATCGATAACTATATTACAAAGTACTATCGTTTAAAATGTTAATAACTGAAGCTATCAAAGTTTATGTCAACTTGCCACTGATCAATTCTCTACCAAATACTACACGGAAAATATGGTTTCTCCGTAGCTAATTCTCCGTATAATAAAGGATGGCTCGTAAACACCACGCTTCGACAATGCTTTTACATACGAAAACGACAAAAAGAAAGTTCGCGTATCTTCGTAAGCAGCGTTCAAGATGACCTGCATGCGTACGAGCGCAGAACCTGGAGACGATTTATCATCGATTGGAAGCTTTTACAGGATTAGAACACAAGCTTCAACGTTAAATATCGAGCTGTGTTTGAGGGCAGATAGGCGAAATTAGTTCAACTACATTCGTCTCTCCATGAAATTATTCCAACGATAAAACTCGTTGTAACTGGAAAACGAGATGGAACAGAACGTACGGACATTTTGTATTATTTCTATGTGCAAAATCCACCGTCTAATGCCGAACAGTCCGTACGATCGAAGAAACGGCAAAGATGTTGTTCAACTTGTAAATCTCGTCTCGCGTGACACTAGTTGTCTGATTTTAATGGCGGCATAAATCGCTGTCGAAAAAGCGTGGCCGCTCCCGATCCGCGCGTACAACTTGTTACTTTGATTCCAATAACAGCCGTGCCAGCCGCTCGTAAATTTTATCGGCGTAACGATACGAGCAATTACGCGATATCTATATAATTTAATCGTGTATCGAAACCGGAATAACCGCGTGATCCTTCCCGCGAGCGCGTCCGCGCTTACCGTTCCACCAACCTTATCTTCCCCGTTTATCTTTCGTTGCCTCAGGCGATACACATACGAACCATCGTTCTTTGTGTGACCGTTAGGTACGAATCTAAGTATGTGTGGGCGCATCCTTAATTCGGATGCAGCGGCACGTCGTGACTCCTCGCTGATATACAGCCACGAGGACAGATTTCCTCGCTTAATTTAAGCAGTGACCGAGGAATTTTCTTCCTTGAGAAATTCTCGCGGACCAGGAGGTGTGTCTTCGCGAAATATCGCAAGCGACGTGTTTCTTGCCCTCGTACATTCTTCCTGAGTTATTCAGTCAGCAATATCTATTTTCTTTTGGATCTTTTTTTTTTCTTTCTGCTTCTTTCAGATCTTTTCTAGTAGTCGGAGGTTGGTTCTTTAGAAGCGAAAGTTTCTTGAAGGGAGAATTATTACTATAGTTATCGTGGATTGTGATAGTTCTATAAATCACGCGACTATTGTAATCTTCTCTGAAACTTTTCTATCGTAGATATCGATTTTTCTGTTTTTCATTGGGATTCGCGAATATTGTAAATGAGCTGTCTAAAATAAAGTATTCTTCAGCGTGCCTTTTATCGAACGCGAAGCTACCATAAATTTGGAAAATTTGCTATTTTCTCGTCGACTTCTTACCTTTGAAGCATTTAAAAGTTTCATAGAAATTACTTAGATGCGAAATGAAATGGTATAACTCCGCAAGTATTATTTTATATATTTATTTATCGTTCGACATAAAAGAAATAGATAGCTGCGTTTTCGTATTAATTTTCTGCATCTATAAACAAATTTCTGCGTTTTTAATTAGTCGTTATGAACAAGAATCCTTTAAATTGAAACTAGAACAGCTCTTAGCAATGTAATTTACTACGTTCAGCTATCAGCATCAAAGTTACGTGATTTCCAAGTGTTATTACAATTAACTTGCATAGCTATCATTTTTTCTCTCCTTTGAAGCATTCGTAAACTTGACAGAAATTTTCTAAATACAAAGACAAGTACTGTCTCTCGCAATACTTTATTATATCTGGCCTGAAAGCTAGATTTCCATAAATTTCACAACTACTGTAATTTTCTATGCAATTTACCTAAACAGAAAACTTCTTTCTTCTTGGCCATCTATAATTTACGTAGACATTTTTCTTATTATATAACTTTATCACATACATCGTTCAACGTTGTAATTTTCTGTCTGATCTATCTAATCATCGAATAGCTACACTTCTCTTAACTATTTTATTACCTAAACTTATGACACTGTGACATTATAATACATCCACCGTTCAGCATAAAGCATTTATAATTTGCAGAAAAACATTATAATTTTCTTACGACTTTTCTAACAACCAAATTTTCTCTTCTTACCTAACTATAAGCTTCTCAGAAATATCCCAAATATAAAGTAAAACACTGTGCCTTGCGATGTTTTCCCGGATCCGCTGTTTAACATAAAAGCTTCACAAATCAAACAAAATATCCCACTATATCTATCTAATCTCGATCCATCGATTTCCTCCCTTTAACGAGTTGAAAGCAATTTTTCCAAACAATTTTTCTTCTTTTTAATTATCTATAAATTTACCAACTAACTTGGAGAATCCTCTACGCACAAATCAAAACACCGTTGAATACGTACGTTTACATAAATTCAAGAGATATTGCGATATTTCCAATGAAATAAATCTAATGCTGGAAGAATCGTTCAAAGAGGAACCAAGACGCCTATTGTTACGTTCACGATTCAGCATAAAATTTCCATAAATTCAAGAAACATCTAAATATACCCAGTAACTTCCTTATCCATTGATTTCCCTCGTTCTACTGATTAAAACAGTATCCCTGGCAATATTCGTATAGCAGGGTTCGTACAAATGGCCATAAATCTGGCCTCTAAATCATCACGCATTCCGAGAATTACCAAGGAGCCGTGGCGAACCAAGCGTTATAAATTGCTATTACCTTCGTTACATTGTTCCATCGTGAATCGTGATTAACTTTATCGCGCAACCCGATACTGTTTATTATTTATGTCTTTATCAGTGGATACTTAATCGCTATTACTCACCGGTCATAATATTTTTCTTAGCGGTATAGGACAGCCTGGGCCACGTGGAATATAGCGGATCCACTTCTACTACAGATATGATTAAACGTGACTACGAGATAATAATATGATCTTATCGTAGGACCACAGACGCCGACCTTACGGACAGCTAATTATATATTACGTGGTAATAGGCACGTATGAAATTAGATGCGTGATTATCTTGCTTTTATCTCGGTCGCTGTTCGCCATGACGAACGTGTCCCTGTCTGAAAATCGAGGATATCAACATATGTTACATGTAAATACGTAGTTGGATATCGTGGAATGTGATCAGACTATCGGAGGGATTTTATTGTATCAGAGTTTCGTTTCGATATTTAGAGTTACTTTGGTTACTTTGATAGCAATTTTCAGGTATCTTGTTCGTTTAACGACTGATTTGATTTTCGTCGGCTTCTGAAAGGAAAGGTAGACTTTTTGGAGCGTCTAATTTATTAGAAGATCGTGAGATTTATTTCTAAGACGCGTGTGAATCATCTAGTTTTTATTTAAGTTACGCTACGTTATTTTTCGTTGTACAAATTGTAAAAGTAGTTTGCTTGGCTGTTTTATAATTTTATTCATCTTGGAGGAAGAGAACAAATCCGTGGACCGTAAATCTTGGATCCTTAGTTCGCTTGATTCGTCGGATAATTGCGTGATCCCGATGAATTAGTCGAGAGATACGTTAACCCGATAACGCCAAATTTTTCCAACTCATCCACCAAACAATTTATTCGAGACGATTGTCACGATTCACGCGTGGCATCCTGAACGATGGCCATCGTTCGTCAAATAATGGAGCATCGATTCACTCGGATGACTCCTTCGACCTGAAACAAGACCTGACATTATCGTCGATGACTTATCCTACCATCTTAGCCATTAGCATCGTCGATTACTCGTCAGGCAAAATGCACGATCGATCGGCACATTATCTCCGTTTTGCAACGTCTAATTCACGCAGAAGTCTGACCATTTTGGGCCGCATTGTGCGCCGTAATTGTCAGTAGCGTAATATATGCTATAATCGATATCGTAATGCGGTTTCGAAGGGACAAGGGCTGATATTGGGAGAGAGAGAGAGAGATAGAGAGGAAGAGGGTGGGTCATAGTACATTCGACAGTAAGATAGACGGATAATTTATGGGGTTAATGGGTTCTTGAAGCTATTACACCGCGGGGTTGAGTGGACGCGAGTTCACCACGCTCGTTAATTTTTTAACGTGACTGACCTTGACGTTAATGAGGCTCGGCGTTTAGTTAGATTGTTCTGAAAGCAGTTACCATCTTCTGAGGAATGAGTTTCGTGATAAGTATTTCACGTTTAAATTTTTCATCCAGACTTGAGAAAATTTAGTTCCTTTTGAAAATGGTAGTTTATGCTTCGGAAATTGTGAGACATAAGCCGATGCCTGCGATAATAACGCGATACTAGAAAAGTATCATGTATATGTAAAGTTATATATAATTCAAGTAATCTTCAGTGTATAATCATATTGAAATAAAACTAAGTTTTGTTACGAGATTTTTTACTTTCGATTATTAGATATTATCAAATATTATCAACGTATCTCGAATTAGAATAATCTTCCCGATTATACGAAATATAAATGACAAAGTTCAACAACTTATTTGTCGTCGTTATATACAAATATCGCAATATCCACCGCACAAGCATTTCCAGAAATAAAAACCAGCAATGGAACAATTTCGGACCAACTATCAAATATCCCATAAAATGTCGAATACCGTGTCCATAAAATGATGAACGTTGCAACAAATAAAACACTTCTTCCTGTATAAAAAAAAAATACGTTATTTGTCAGGATCCATCTATCTCGATGTTATAAACGATCGATTCTGTTTCAATGATATTATCAATCTACGATAAAAATCGCGAAATTGAAACATGAACGCGTGAATGGACAAAGAAGAAGTAAAATTTCTGCATGGCAAACGTGGGGAAAAGGGGTTGGAACGACGTCAGGTGGCAGAGGAATTGAGCGTATTATAATTGCAAAGGAACGTCGTATCCGGTGAGCACGCTAATTCGCTTGGAACGATTCCACCAAGCCGATTTTTGTTTCGAAAGTTCCCTCGCGGAATCTACGCCACGGTCCATTGTCGACCGACTTAAGAAACTTCGAACATGGTCCGCGATAACTTGCCTCGATTAGCATATTACAAGCATAGATGTAATTACTTCCGTGGACAGGAAGTTGTTTATTCGCTATCTCGTTCAGATTTCGTGCGAATCTTGCGAATAAAATGGATAAATGCAAAATAATCGAACGAAGAATTGGGATGATCTCGAGCTGTAGAGTTTCTATAAGAATTTGGAATTTGCAGATTTATTTGGCTTGCGCTCGGTATCTGCGATTTTTTTCAAACTTCGATATATCGAAAAGCGGTATTTAAATAAGCAAAGCGTCACATAGGAATTATCGTAAAACAGAATTTGACGAATCGCGAAATAAACATGATTTTATTATTATATTTGAGCTATGCAGATGAAAAACATAGTCAATTTATGGCTTTTCACGGAAGTAATTTTACTTGATCGACGTTAACTGTATCAATTATCATATTCAAATGTAGACACTGGAAACAATTTAGAGCAACTGAAATTTCGCTGCAATTTATATTGTGACATGTATACGTACGAATTAGTCGAAGACAGAATAGGTTCGAACAAGAAGATGGCACGAAACCCTATTAAATTTCCATGTTGCTCGAGCTGTTTCACTGACCAAGCGCGATAAATCTACCTTGGAAAGATGGTTCGTGACGTCTGTCAGAAAGCAAACGTCCGTAGAAATCGTCGAAGAGACGTTGGATCCAATTCACTCGGCGCGAAGCCCCACGTGGAAACTGTCGGCTCGTATCATTGTCTTCCGCCTTCTTTGAAGCGGCACGCAAAGTTCCGGCGAACGGATTACCGTCTTGTCGATTCGTTTAGAATTTCTACGAATCTGACATAAATCTTCGTCATTGCAAATGTTTTACAAATATCGAAGATCCGTTTCTTGTACCTTTTATTCAAAAATATCGAACTTTTAACCTTGTTGTATTAATCTTCGAATTTTTATATCCGCCAATGTTTCAAGAAACTCGTTGAAAATTTCGATAAATCTAACGCGAATATATCTTTAGAAATATTTTACGAACATCGGAGAACTTTCTCCTTGTTCCTTCTTCTTTTCATTATAAATTGAAAATTGTTAGTCTTCGAACGTATAATCGGGTTGTTTGCACCTGAAAGATTAAGTTAAACAGTTGATCGAATGGGACAGAATTGAAAGAACAATAACGCAGTAGTTGAGAGAGGGAAATAAAATTATCTAGCATGGAATTCAAAAAAACACGAGGCAGACAGATTTAACAGTATAAAAACAGTGATAGTATTTTAAACCTACGCTCGAACAAAATAATAAAAATAAAACCGATCCTTGTATAAAATATATCGGAACTTTTTTTTTATTCGCTGTCTCTGGTACCATATAAAAATGACATTTTTAAACAGTTCTATGCGATACGTCAAATAAAATATAAATTATATGAAATTCTTAATTAAATATAAATGAACAAATTAAATCTAATTTAACGATAGAAAACGATTCAAAAATACAAAACTGTCATTATTTATTGCCACAATATATATATGTACATCGTATCAATATCACATTCTTTCCTTCTCAGTTTTATATATCACACACAGTTCCAGATAAACTGCATAAGCTAGACGTTCCTAGATATTCACTTACGCTCACCTAAAATCTTCTATGGTCACACTAAAGCTCCTTATGTCTTCCAGAACGTTTCATAATACTCGTTTCAACCCTCTAAACTGTAAAACATAAAACCTTTAACGTCAGCGCAGTTTTACAACGACTATTAACTTCACTCGTTTTAACGTCAATTTAACTCGTCTACTAAAACAATTCAAAAATTCAATTCACCTCCCAATTTGCACCAAAATTCCCATTATCGTGCGGAACAAAAGTTCCTACGTCCGCTGTACGCGAGAACAGAACACACCTTTATCTATCAAACGCCTTTATCTCGCAAATCCAACAAAATGCCATCGATCTCGGTATTCCAATCTCCATTTGCCGCAATTACACCGTTCCTCGAGGTACCTGCTCTTTAGCGGCGTTCCATTTGCGAAAAGGTTCGTTCGCAGCACGGAGAAGAAGACTTCGATACCGAGCCCTTTGAACGATCAGATTTTTTCCTTTCTTTTTTTTTTTCTTCTTTTTTTTTCTTTTCAAATCGCGTACCGATGCATACGGCCTTCTAAGTCAGAGAAATCGGACCGAAAGGCCTCCTTAATTCGTGCCCAAGCTCCACTTTAATTCTGCCTGCCTCCTTTCCAGCGGATATTACGCGACGAGAACTCGAACATCGCGAGACAAACCTTTAATTAGACGCGTAATGAATCGCGATCTCACGCCAATCCTTTGTTCGTTTGCGATAGATGTTTTTGAGCCACTGTATTAAAGATATTCATCTAGAGAGACGGAGAATGTGAATTAGAGAAATATTTGGGAAGAATTCTTATTATGATTTATTATTTAATTTAATCTAATTTAATTTCATTTAGTTTAATGTATTCTTAAGCGGGTTAAATATTCTTTCTAGTACAAAGACAATATACAGTATAAAGAGGAGAAGAAAAAGGACGAAAAGAAAAAGAAATAACAAATGAGCAAGTATCGGTACAGAGGAAAGAAATACAGTAGAAGAAGAATGAGCAATTAAGTAAACGTAGACAATAAGATAAGTCGATTTAACATGGAGAAACTCGGCCTCGTTATCGACTAGTACATTGTACAGCGAAGAGTTTTATTTTAAGATTTTTTATTTATATTTCCCAGAGAAACGTCTATTTTTCTCGTTATACGAATTATCAAGGATATGTTGGACAAAATGGGACGACAAACATTGAGACGAGGCGAACGTAAAGACCATTGTAAAGCCACTTAGAAGGACGAGCTGATGCCTTCAAATTGACAAGTGATAAGACGGTGGAGTTGTTGGTTAGTCCGTGCATAATCTTCTAAAAAAACAGGGGTCTGTGATAGTTGTTCGAATTTCGAGTGAAATGATACTTAGAGGTTTATGATCGTGATCCAGGGACGACATAATTTTATCTGCTAGTCTCTAGGTTAGTAATACTACTGCGTAGTGGTAATACTTGTATGTGAATATCAGTGTGTGGAAGTATGCGTGTGCGCGGCGTCTCGAAGACAAAGGAATGTAAACTGTTCAGTCGGTTAACAGTCGGGTATGGAAGATAGTGTTGAGACGCGTGCAAGTATGTATCGATGAATATCTTTGAAATCGTTTAACAAATAAATATATAATTATTCTAATATAAATTCTAAGTGTAAATTTAGTGTTCCTATATCATTATTTCGGCCATTAAGATCCAAAATTCTCAACAATTACAATATATAAAGATACGTAAGATATCGGAGGTAGAATGTACCTTGTAATTTTTAACAGGTGAAACGAATTTCTGTTGAAGTTATGTTTACGTAAAAATGCGCGTGAAATAAAATATTAATAAAAACAGAGATTAACGCAGCTGTGGTTCTAAAAGAACGAGCTCGTAATGTTAAAAAATATTTTAGTAAAAAACATGGTGTCAAAGATTTATACGATTAAAAAGTAGAACTACATGTAAATATATGTAACGTATACATATGTGTATATAGGGCGGTACTCTTGGTTAAATGGTCGGAAAAAGCTTTTGTAAAACAGATTGATGTACAGTTTTAAAATACGGTGACGTAATTTCTCGATGGAAGTAAAATGCACTCAAATCAAGGAGATCCTCACAGTCGCTGTTTAGAATGCGAATATCCGTGAATTCATTGAGGTTACATTAAGTACAGTAGTCGCGTAAAAGCAACGTGGAGACTGTTCTGGCGAGGTAAAATAGACCTGTATATAGTCAGACACGTAGAATGGATCGCATATCTAGAACTACACCTTCTATAGTCAAATGAAATGAGACTGTTCCTGTTTGGACAAGTAGAACATGACAATTTGTAGTTGAATCAGTGAAATTGGACAGTATATAGATCCGACAAATGAAATTTAAGCAGAGGAACGTATAAAGCAATTTTCCTTATCTATCTTCAAATAAGTTTTAGAATACGTTTAAATGAATAGAATTTTCAAAGTAGAAATCCCGAATAAATCTATCACAGTAAACATAATAAATGTAAAAATGATTGGTAGACACGTGAGTAGTATAAATCCATATATAAGTAGACAACTAGCAGAGGAGCTAACCATAGAATAATAGAACAGATAGAAATAAAGATGAAATAATAGAATGGATAGAAATAAATTCGTATACAATTAAATAATCAATGTAAATGTATTAAATTAACAGGTAGGAATATCTTTCTAACAATCGAGATACTAGAAATAGAAATTCAACCGTAAAATGTCGTTAATCTGAGAATGCATGTCACGCATCGAATACATCAACTATCGACCAAGAACGATGCAAAGTTAAAGGTACTTGGCTTACCAATTAAAAAGGAAATCTACGTCCAAAAATTCCACGCAGAACCGTCGATCAAAATTTCTAAAACCATCGATAAAAAGAAAAAAAAAATGGTAAAAAAAAGAACGATACAAATCTCATCGATCAATTACCATCTGAAAAACCTCCGAACCCATGCACCACTTAAATCGTCAATTTAAAAAACCTCAAATGCAAACATTCCATGTGCGACGATCAATCAAAATTTCGAAGACCATCGCTGGAAAAAAGGAAAAGCATGCGTGGTTGCCACTGAAACCGAGTTACAATTTTACCGAAAAATATCCTCACGTGGTCGTTGGACACGCCGATCCGGTCGAACGATCGAACACGAATAGCCAACGATCAGAGAATCACGATAGTACGTCAGGACAAATCCTTATCAGTTTTACAGGTGAAAAGGTAATCGCGATTCGCGAGTGCAGATGCGCGACGGCTGAGCCATGTTCACGGGCTCAGGGTTAATGGAGAAGAGAGAAATTCGATCCGATGCGGTATGCTCTCTGAAACGACCAATATCGCTTGTCGACTATTTCCACGCGAATGCAATTGCGCCTGGCCATTGAACGTTCGGCCACGGCACGCTACATCAAAGAAACGAATCATTTCGCCCGGTGAAAATCCCGAATTGCTTCCTTGCGTTCAACGACAGAATTAGTTTCACCCTCCCTCTTTCTCTTTCTCTCTCTCTTTCTCTCTCCCTCTGCCTCTACCCTTCGAGCCTGGTTACTCCAACAAACCCGATCAACCGTAACCCTTTCGCGACTTCGAAATCCATTTTCGACCTTTCAGAGGGGAAAAAAGGCTTTTCACCGGTCGCCTTTGAGAAATTGATTTTTGGGCGGAGTCGATGCCGATTGATCCATTGGAATTGCTCGGGGATTTGCGACTCGTTGACGATAGTTGCTGGCATAGAATTTTTGTTTGCCAGACATCTACATAGTTTGCAAACTTCAAAAGGTAGAATTTAAAAGGTGAATTTCATATCACAGCGTGGAAGAATGGATAATTGAGATAGAAAATTCTAGGTTCGTTGTTTAACGATGGTTGTTCCGCGTGCAAATCTTGTTCAAGCTTCCTTAGATATTTTTTGGAAAGTTGGAATGGATATTTTGCATTATTATAATATTTGCACGACTTTCCTAAATTGCAGAAGGATTATTGATTCGTTATGAGATCGATATTCAATTTTTTCTATCGCCACCCTTTTCACCAAATAGAATTCCAATTTCGAATTACATTATCAACAACCACCATTATCGTCGCATTATCGTCGTCATTCGCGTCGATTCTTCTCTGTAGAAAAATTCTCCCCAACTTTTTTCTGCGAGGAAGAAACGAACGTTCGTGGCGAACAATATCGTAAAACGCGAGGAAATCAGGTAGGTATTCCTCGGCCGGAAGCGGTCTTAAAATTTAATAAGGCGAAACTGCGCGCGTTCCAAGGCGTCAATACGCTGGCGGATTACGAGGCCGAGGCGTAATATCGACGTACGAAGGAAAGAGAGAGAAAGACAGAATTTTTCCACGTCGTCGATCGTGACTACGAATGCTATAGTTTAATTCTGACGAACGTGAATCCGCGTCTTCGACGCCGTTTACAAGCGTCACTGAACGAGAAATTCTTCCGCCTTTTTAATATCGAGCCGCGTTCACAATCGTCAATACCGTTCTTCGATACTTCCTGGATCTTCCTTTTCTTTCCTCTTTTTCCTCTCTTTCTTTTTTCTTTTTTTTTTGTTTTTCTCTTCCCTTTTTATCTCTCGGTATTCTATAAAACGAAACGATCGCGGCGTTGCGATGCAACTCTCAAGAAATTGAAATCGATTGGACGCAGGAAGTGTTGTTAAAAATGGCAGAGACTAGAAAGTCTTGGAAATTAAATTGGTTTGTTGTACTTAAGAAGCCGTAATAAAAGATCGATTTATGTATGTTCCGGTTTGTAGTTATAAATTGATGTAATAAAGAGAATTCGCTGTGGGAAACGCAATTAATAAACGAATTACCTTTCCTATCTTCTAAATATTACAGTTAATATTTAATTGCCGTTATAAAAATTATTTAAATCACTACGTATATATATTTCTATTGCTGTACATTTTTCCATATTATAGCGACGAATAATTACACGTACTGGAAACGAATAATTTAAAAATCGTGTTAGATAATTGGAATCTTTCGCTTAATGTGCTTTTTTGCTAATTTCAGGTGAACTTTGTCGTCCGCTGAACTGCAAGAAGAAGGATTTGTGTCTCCTGAAAGATACGTTCACCGCTGTGTGCGTGTCCAAGAAAGAACTTGAGAAATCAGGGTAAGCATTCGTACGTTGAGACGCATAAATCTGATAGATCCAAAATCCAAAATCATCCTGTCAGGCAACAGGATATAAAGCAATTTTTACGCAAAACATACTCGAGCTCTCGTAAATATCATTAAAAATAGTTGCCACGTTTATCTCCGATAACTGTCTCGTCTGATCCTCCATATCCTCGTTTTGGAATTCGAAATTCTAATTAGAAGCTAACTAGCGTGAAACTTGGATGCCTCTCTGAACAGTGCTGCTTCGCGAACTAATCGCTTGTATGGTTAAAATCGTATTTGGAATACGAAATCCAAAGAAAAGTTTACATGTCTTCCCTACAACGTCGATTCATCCATAAAAAGAAGAGGAAAACTCCTATAACCAAATACCTTTCACGATCCACTCTACGAATTAACCAATGCTACACCGACCTCGAAGCCTATCTATAAAATCTACGAAATTCCTTTTCCCTTCCTCGACGTGCCATCAAATTCACCCAGAACACCTATTACAAGCCGAAACCTCTTAAAACTTGCAAAACTTACCTTGCAAAATATTCTCCGCCCCAATAACCAAACAGCTGCCAGCCCCGTAGATCCCATTCAATCCCATTTAATCGCGTCGAAAGTTTTCGACTTTCTGCCTTCTAACGCGGCAAGAGGCGAGGAGTATGGCGCGATCGAGGCGAAGTGCCACTCGAATCCGGAACATCGTTTCGCCAGGAAGAAATAAACAGG
This sequence comes from Bombus haemorrhoidalis, assembly GCA_014825975.1. Classification (NCBI taxonomy): domain Eukaryota; kingdom Metazoa; phylum Arthropoda; class Insecta; order Hymenoptera; family Apidae; genus Bombus; species Bombus haemorrhoidalis. Next base: position 6,377,176 of record CM026164.1, on the reverse strand, counting down.
AAATAAACGGTTCTGTTTGAGGATCAGTCTCGTCGAATCGGCGGATTCGTTGACGCGGTCGCAACGGATGATTAATCGCGGCGATATTATCCATGAAACACGGCATTAAACCGTGCAGATCCTCGGCTGTTGTGGGTGGAGAGGAGGGTGCGGGGACGTTGATCATTGATTTCCGAGCGTGCTTATTGCCAGTTAACGGTGATTGCAGGTTTCCACGTGGATATGGAGGCATTCAGGCGGCCCCTGGAATTTATCTTGAACGGTCCGCGCGAGACATTAAACGGCCTTTCATGGCCAATTAACGCGTAGAACGATCCGCGTATCCGATGCTCTTCTCTTCGTGTACCTATGGGAGATACAGGATGAACAATCGCCAGCGAATTCGATCGTTTATAATTGGCGTATTATAACCGAGGAATATCACGTTTCTCGGATGCGTTGATTGAGATTCGGTGAAGTGCGAATCGCAGTGTGAAACGTGTCCCGGATCGATTACCGAGTTCGATACGTTTGTGAATTTGTTAGGGCTAGCATGTTACCGTATTGATATTATTACAGCGGAGTAAATTACGAATTGCTGCTTGTTAATGTTTTTGTGTTCTCTTCGCGCGTTGATGTATTCTCTTAAATAACGTGTTTGATGATAAAACCAGCGAAGAAATTCGTAACTTTTGATTGGCATTTGGTGGTGGAATCTGCCGTGATGTTTGATCAGTTGGCGAATTTGTTGTAATTAGAGTATTCCTGAATTGAAGGGTATTGTTAGCGGAATTTGATAAATTACGAATCGCTGGTTATCGATATTATTGTATTCTCTTCGCACATTCATAAAATCTCTTAATTAGCAGTAGCAGGTTTGCTAATAAGATATGTAGTGATCAAGGAAGTTTATTAGAGCTCGTGAATCGTGGTGTGAAATATGTTGAATTTCTTAGGTCGAGGATTTTTCTTAGACCGAGATGTCATTAATGAAATTTTATCATCTACTATCGTAGTATGATAACAGGTCAGTCGCTTATCCTCTTTCGTATGAAATTGCGGAATTATAAAAAAGATCCTTCTGACACGTTGATCGTGGTCGTTTAGAATTATTTCAGTTTTTAAAAGGCAGCCTGAAGCGATTTTAAACACCGTACAGAGGCTCGAAATTTAGTCGAAACATTGAAAAATGTTTCCCAAACAATTTTCAACGTTTTGTTGTAGCGATGAAAAGCAGCCGATGGCTGCTCGAAATATTGTTCGAAACTCTCATCAACGTCGTCCTAACGCTTGAAAAATACATCGAAGATAATAATTTTCATCTATCGTTATTTTACTCTACAACATCGTTTAAACATCGTTGTACGTCGTTCGATGACACTAGAACCGTGGATTTCGCGAAACGGTTATTTCATCTTCGCAAGTTGCATTTAAAATTCTTTTCTAATTTTCTTCCTGTCTTCTTTTATCGCGTAAAATTTTATATTCTGCTGGAGATATTACGCGTTAAGGAGCAGAGAATGGTACAGATCGACGAGTACTCGCGTAAACGCGAGTCTCGCAGCATGAAACATGTTATGAGTAAAAATCTTCCATTGGACCGTGCAAACTGAACGTCGTTATCGACGATAGAAATTTTTCACGCGGCCTCCTAGGAAAATTTCTCTCTTTCTGTCTCTCTTTACCACTCTCCTCCGCCACCTCTTCTTCCTCTTCGTTTTGCACTCCATTCTACCCCGGCGAGAAATTATATTCGAAAGCGTTCCATTTTCCGTAGCCAGGGAAATCGCTTTTAACTTATTCCATTCCCAGAGTGCGACCCCGGTATCTTGACACAGTGGATCCGCTTAAATTTTTTAAATTCGCCAGACCTCTTTCGCCCTGAGAACGCGTTGCCTTTAGCGTCACCCGATCTGCCTAATATTAAATCTGCTTTTAACCATTTTCATTTATTTTTCCTTAGATTAATTAATTGAAACGATTTCAAATAACATGTCTAGATTTTCGGTATTTCTTGCGTGAGAGTTAGCCGCAGGAATTCGATGTCTTTTTCGCAGAAACAGAAATCGTGTCTTATAAATTTTTATTAATATTTTTCGAGATTATGTACGATGGCTACGAAAGATATTTCTATGCCGTAGTATTTATCATAGAATTTAATATGCTAATTAATTAGGTTCGCGTTAATTAATTAAATTTCGTTCCATTTAGTGGTACTTTCGTATGACCATAAAAAGTTGACAATGAGAATGAAATATAAAAATTGGAAATGAAACGTTCGTAAGAAAAACTAACAAACAGCTTCGTTACAAGTTAAGGTTGTAATTTGCGTACAAATACCCTGTTTTTGTAGTTGCTACGCGTATGGATTTGAAGATTTTAAGAACGTCAAATAGCGGCAAAATAAAAACGTAGTTTTCAGTGGTAAAATTTAGCGGAAAAAAAACGCTTTGGCTTGGCAAAAGCAATTGAAGAAGGATAACGCGGTTGAAAAGCTAGATCAAATACAGACTGTTTCTACTTGCTGGTTCTTCTTTTTTCAGAGACATCGTAATCCCGAAATCCCGGGTGGTTCAACAGAACCGACGAATGAGAACGGAAACTTCGGTTGACGCAGAGGACGATGATGCCTTCTTTGATTCCGAGGATGATGACGAAGATCAGGATGAATCCAAGTAAGTATTTAACACGTCGGCTTAAGTTAGTATCTACTCTAGTCGTTAAATTATTATCCAGATTAGTGTAGTTAGTGAATTATTATGAATATTCGAAACTCGATATCGCTATTAAAATATTGCTTCTAGGTATTAATTATCTTTTATTATCGCGTTATCGACGAGGCGCGATATTAATATCAAATGAAATTAATATGAAATTAATGTGAAATTAATATGAAATTGAAAGGTTGTATCAAAGAGAGAGGATTGTTATTATCTGTACGTTATTTGTTTAATGTTATTCACATGAAATATTGCTTGGTACAATTACACATCTCGTTTTTATATTACGATATGAGATTTTATTGAATCGTATTTATTACACATTCGTTATATAGTTACATGTTATCGATTCTTTACATGTACTTTATATTCCATGTTCTCGGTGTTTCACCGTCTTTCTTTTTTAATCAGATGACCAATGTGATTATTTTTCAATTAGCGCGTTAACCGGTCCGTCGATAAAGCATTAATGTATTTCAGTTGTCGCTTATTAATTTCACTATTGATTTAGTATTTTTTAACAAGTTAACGAACGAAACTTTTAACAAGCCAAAATCTTATTAAAATTCCAGTTTGCAACGTTTCCAAAACATCGAAGATTTATTATATACATAGATATATAGATAAATTATAGATACAAATATGAAACCGCGTTTCCCCTCGTTCCCAAAATTTTCACCATTTTTACTCCGACCACTACATTAATTTAAAATTCTATTTTCCCGTTTTCTCACCGGGAGCTGAAAGAATTTCGTTACGCTCGGCTAAATTACCAGAAAAAGGGAACGCGAGTTTTAATTAATTTATATCTCGAATGAAACACTTGTGCAAGATGAAAATCAGCCGAATGACAGACGAGTCCCTGACGAAAAGAAATAACACGTTCGAGCTACTCGAAGCAAAGATAGAGAATTCGGTGAAAAATTGGAACGACGACGGACTGTTTTCGTTAGTTTCCAAAAGTTGAAGAAATTTCTTTTCGTAACACGAACCAGTCCGAAAAGTTCGCACCTGGCCTGGTTATTAAAAGAGAAGAAGACTTCAATTTCAAGGTGGGAAGTGAAAAATCTACTTCCGCCGTTGTTTTTCCCTGGACGCGTAAAGTATCTTCCGCGAAAGCAACAAACTTTCAACGTCGAGAATAAAACACCTGGATCGCGATATCGAAAGTTTTAGTCTTCGAACAATACGAATTTTCTACGTTTATTTTCTTAGAGGACTCGAAAAGAATTAAATAAAAAAGAAGAAAAAGAAAAAACAAGCGTTTATCGGCAAAATTTATTTCAATTTCGTCACGAGTTATGCGATGGCAAATAAAAAAGGGATAGAAAAGAATGCTCGTGTATGTACGCGCGTGTGCGTACACTGAGCGATTTTGTGGTAAAAAATAGAGAAATTCTGTGTAACGAATAGTCGAATAATTCGGTTTAATTGGTTTCTCTGTTCCATGTCGCGTAAGTCGTATTGTGTTTTACTAAAACGAGGATAAAACATTAAACAAATAGAAGAAGAATGTAAAACAAAAAGAGAACAAACACGCGTGTAAAAAGAGAAATAAAATGCGAAATGGTAGGAAAGGAGAGAAACGTGAAATGGACGAGTAGCAGACGCGGCCTCTGTTTCGTTTTTCACGAGACATTAAGCTGGAATTATTGGTTTCGCCGGTTCTCTCTGCGTGTCGAACGCAAACCTACTACCCCATGGGGCACGATGGAATAAAAGGCTAGCTTTATGGGTCACGTTTTCACGGATGCGTGCCTCTTAAGTTTCAACGCGATCATCCGCACCTGAAAAAAAGTGCCGTGCCTTAGTTTCCACCTCGAGTGCTCCGTTTGATGGTTTTCATAGCGTGTGGAAACGAGTTCCGAGAATTTTTTTCGACACAGGGAAACGGGTAGGTTTCGTGGAAACTTTTTAATTAGTCGTTTGTGGAAGAATTTTTCTTTTGCTTCTTTTGAAGTGAGATGGCTCGGATATCTTTGGATATATTTTACTAATTAATAATTTGTAGTTGTAGAGTGTGTTAGGTGTTCAGTTATCGCGTACAACTTTCAATTTTGTTATATTTTCATTTTTATATGAGACAAAGCTATTTTACACAGACGAAGCTCGTTTTATAGAAATGAAATTAAAAAAATGAAACATGGAATATTCTTGACAAACGCATTCCTTTATAGACAATCGTCTATAAGGATTCTTATCGTTCTACGTATTTTTCTGCATTCTCCAAAATTTCGATCGACTCACTGTCTTTCATATTTTCATTTTGTGCAAAAGGAAACTTCCAATGCAAGAAACAAGATAATGAAGATCAAAAAAATCGATGTAGATTTCCAAGGCTTTCGTACAGTACCGCAGTTCCAATGTCTGACCGTACACGTTCCTCTACTACTGGAACTATCTCTCTCGACATGTCCCTACTATATAATGGATGACAACGAACCGTTCAGCAATTTTTCCTGTATACAATGTGTTTAATAATTCAACGCACTCCTACTATAAATAATAACCATCTGACACGTTTCATTTCTTTATTAATTTCCTATTGTAAGGTCATGCCTGAATGAATCCTAAACCATCAGATACGTACGACACTGTTAGCGATCCAACTGTTGTTAATCCAACGAGTTGCTGCAAAAAGCAACACAAAGAACAATAACGTTCACGACTTAAACTCCCAAAACACGTAGCTACATCATGAATGATGAAATATGCAAGACGAGGGATATAACAATTTCGCGTCGACTAAGAGAGAGCAATGACCGAATTCGATATTGTGTCGAAACGAGTCGGATTCCCTTGAAATTCAGACAATCCCGTATCCGTGTACACGTACGAATACGCGGTACAACTTTGCGAAAGAATAAAAAATGAATTTCGAACGACACCGTTGAGGGCCGGAAGAAGAATAACACGGAAATAGAGGTGAGCGTTGTTGGAGGAACACGTGAAACCGGATGCGTTTACTTTAGCGCGAAGCCACGTCAAACAGGAGTTACCCCGACGTTTTCTGACGAGGATATAGGAAAAGTGAGGGTAAGAGGGTGGGAGAGAAAGAGAGAGAAGGTTTCGAAAGGGAGCTTGGTCGCGGGAGAAAGAAAAATTCCACGGGAAAAACAGCTCAGACGGAAGATGAACGAACGGAGAAAAGGGCAGGTAGAAAAAGCCAGCGTTGCCAGCGAAACATTTCTTCCTACTTAAATTTGCACGAGCGAACAGAGCAAAGAGGGTTTTCCATCCACAGTCTCCCACTTTGTTCCTCTCTCTTCTTTTTTTTTCAATATTTTTATCCCGTATTCCTCGCCTGTTTTCATTCTTCGCCCCCTTTTTCGCTGTTCCTGTTTCATTCCGAGCGTATCCTTCGGAAATTCCACCTGGAACGTCGTGAAAGATGAGAGAGAAAGGAGCCTAATTGCACGGTAATGTGGCGAACGGTGATGTTTCACGCGAATGCCATCTCATTGCCGTAATCTTAGCTTGTGCGTTGTATTATCCAACAGACGTATCTGTTTTTAACATTAGTACTAACTCGTTGAAATAACGGAATCTCAGATTTCCTATTTTCGTTATTACCAAAGGCAAAATCAATTTTGTTCAGAAATGACCAGTGGTCTTTGTATATGTTATAAAACATGCTACCATCGGACGTAAACGTCTGGTTAATTTTTGGATCGACGTTGCGTGGTAGTGTCCGACCAGGCACGGTTTTATTGTACTCGCCCGGAGATCCGCTGACCTGTTCTACTTGTCACGCGCAGTCGAACGCGCGATTTCATTGTGCTCGAAGGTGTTTAATGGTTTGTTCTACTTGTCGGCCGGTGTACCGCGCCAAGCTTTTGTTCCGTTTAAGGGTTTAAACTGGAAAGCTGTGACGTGTTTTTATGGACGATCCTCGTGCAGGGGAAGATAGAATGTTCGAGCTGAATATTGAAATTTCCGTTTTTTTGTCCAGTCGTTAGGCTAGAAAATGCGATGTTTCGATATTTCTAATGCGATAAAAGAAACCAATTCTAACAAAATTAACATTGGTCGAAATTCAAAAATTGGCCAAAGATAGACCAAACAATATTGGAAAGTTTGGTAATTATACAATTCACTGACTCGTCCCAATTTTTAGTATTTGATTCTAGTTTTCCTTTTCCTTTCTTTCCTTTTTCACGAAACAATTTTTTAAATTTGACGTTTAACCAGTGAAATGATAAAAGCTATTTGGTTGTCCGAGAAATTTCTTTCGTTTCATAAGGTGATAATAGATGAACAACAATTTCTGTTTTATATTATTTTATTGAATTAGATATGATCCATTTCGTTATATTTCTATTAGTACGTTCGTGCATAATTCAATAAACTAATATAAAATAAAAAAACATTGTGCGTCTATTATTTCTTTATAAAAAGAAAGAAACTTTTCGGACGACCTAATATATTAGCTTCTCAAGCTGTGCTCACTAATGTCTTAATTTGGTAATAAAGTAAAGCTTGTTAAAAGCGACTGGAGAAAGTTTACTGCAAAATTGCGTAATTTTCGCAAAAATTGCCAACTTCGACAAATTCGCGTACTCGTGTATATGTTTCACATTTCACGTATCTGAACGTCGTTGCAACGAACGTCAGTGTCTCCTTTGTTACCAAAAAAGAATCTTCTAATGGAAATCCACGACAAAGGGGTCGGTGTAGGTCACGTGGAAGACTGGCGAGCACGTACGAGCTTTAACGTCGCCAGAAAACTGTACCGAGGATCGTTAACGAGGAGTGGCCGCTTATCCGCGCCCCTAATGTGCCTTTGTCCACTGGCACGCGACTTTTCCGGCGAATTCCGCGGCATTGCTCGGATTCCTCCTCGTTCTGTACGATATACGAGGAAAAATTATAATAGCAGCCTGAAAAATTTCAAGCTTCTGTTGTATGCAAATTATTTTTGAATTGTACGCGGAATTATCCACCAGTTGGTAAAGTATTTTTTGACAAGAAGTTTATTAAATATGCGCGAATACTTTTACCACGATCCTCAAGTAGAATATCTCCGAGTAATGCAATTAAGATGAGGGCTATTGAAATTACCTAAATATAGTGCACTTTATTAAGAGCGGATGATACAAAACGTCAACAGTTTTCGGTAGAAGAGAATAGAAGTAATAGAGAGCTTTTGAAGTTCTCGAGAACCTTCAACCCAAAGAAGAGAATTATTACCGACACGTTATGGTCGTATCTCACCCACATTGGCGTCGCAATTGCTTTATTTAATTCCATAATAATAAATTCCATAGTAAGTAAAATAGAAAGTGATACAACAAATGATTAAATCATATAATAATTATTCTATACGAATATACATATGTATATATATATAATCTTGAAAATAGTCGTAGGAAGTTATACATATTAGCTAACAGTAATTTAATTAACGATGAAGTTAAAGAGCAATTTTATTTAGAATTTTATTTGAAAGTTCATCGGAGAATGTATGAAGAAGAATAGAGAGGAGAAAACGAATGACTGACACAAAACATAGGAAACGAAAAAGGAATTGTTTTTGAAACGATCGAGAAACATAGTGTGAACGAAACAGGCTCGATTCTCCCCGACGACTAAAGGATATTCTCCGCTAGTCTAAAAGCGGATTTTAGAGAGCTTCGCTTTCCAGTTCACAGAAACAATCCTGGCTGCCCCATTTTCAGAGCGGTGTTCTACCATTCTCCTTTTACGCGTCTCTTTGTTATAATTAACGGAACGCAGGCCTTTCGAAAACGAAAGTTTCGTCCGACCGTGAAATATTACTGTTTCACTATCACGCGTTTTTCTTCTTAAAAATAATCCAAACCCAATCTTATTTGATTAATGAAATTGTTTCGAAATGAATAAATGTACAAAGCTCTGATGATTGAAAAATAGGAGAGAAATAGAATACTGGGAAATATTTTCAAAAATTAATAATACAAATTGAAATATGGATTGGTGAGAATATCGACGAATGGAATATTGGACGAAAATGCTTTAGAATTCTTAAATAAAATCGGCATATAAATCTAAGGAAAAGAAACGATAAGAGATGAAAATATTTGTAAAAATTGGATGGAATATCGATGGGTGGAAATATTAGCGGGAGGATAATCGAAATTCCGTCGACGTATCAGCGGAATGTTTTTTACTGGCGAGCTGATTGCAGCTAATAAATATAAATCGTTTAATTTCCGAATAGAAATCGCAGGAAACTTTAGCGGTGGCCATAAATCGGCGATCGTAAATGATCGCGCGTAAACACGGATATAAAATGGATCGTGATTTCTTATTTTCGCGGACGGATCTTCGAGCTTGAGGGTGAAACGCGTTATTGCTAATAAATCATTTTATTATTCTTGCCAAATAACGTCCGCTATGTTTATCGCTCTTTACCGCACGAAATACGACAGATACGCAAGATAATTCCATAAATTTCACCAATCACGAGATCTAACATTTATTTCGAAATTTCTATTTACAATCAATATTATAACAAATTGTATTACTTTCGTTCGTCGATCAATGCGTTTACTCCATTTTATCGTTTATTTAAAAGAAGGAAACATTTTTCCCATAAACGTACTTCCTTGTTTAAAAATTTCAAACATTCCCTTCATTTTGAACGAAAGAAAATCCTTCCCTACGTACCCTAAAAAAGAGAAAAAAAGACAAGAATACCAATTACAATCATAACTTTCGTTGCTAAATATAAACAAACAAAATCGGCGTAAATTTAGCATAAAAATAAAAAATAATACAACGTAAATGAACAAGATTAAATATAATAACGAAACATTTGCTTACTTAAGAAAGCCATTACTCCCTTTGAAATCGCAACGTGCCAAACTTTTCCACCGTAACAAGTTTTCCAACTTCGACTAATCACATTTACAACGACTATTGTCATTCTTAATTGTCCCCTCCACCGGTCAATTACATTTAATTCGCCGAATCGTTTATCAAAGGATTCCAGCGAACCACGTTTCCCGCTCACAATTTACAGTTCAGTAGAAGTCCTTAAAAGCACCGTGAACAGAGAAAATAACGCGTCCATTCCTGGAGACCGCCGGAAACGCGGCGAACACTCGAAAGACGTCGCGGAGTTCCTTTAATGCCCGAAGTTATTCCCGGTCCCACCGTAAAGGATAGTTTCCTTTCCTCTTCCCTATTTTGCTTCTCCTGGCTCGATTCCTTCCGGGAACGAGAAAGGGGAAAAGGCTTTCGGCCCGGAGTAACGTGTATTTACGATTCCCCGTACGGGAACGAACATCCGGCTATCGATATCGTTTCCACTTCTTCTTCCTTCCCAAGTGAAACAATTCTCGATACGTTGAAACGATAGTGCGAGCAGAAAATGAAATTTTATAAACATCGCGATGCAACGGCGGTTGGTCGCGTTCGTACGATGCTTCTGTATGCTCTTTGGTCGTTGGAATTGCCTAATAGATGCATCGATATGGTAAACTCGAGATATTTGCGATTTTAAATGCAGCGTGCTATGTTTCACGATATTTCCGACGATTCTTTTTCATTATTCTTCTTCTTTTGTGTTTTTTTTTGTTTTCTCCGTTTCTCGCGCGTGTTGCGTTTTTATTTTATTTTAGTTTGTTGCTTTTTGATAGATTAGTTGATTGGATTTACGTAGAGATTGTGATGAGAGACGAGGGAAATAGAAAGTATTCGATATCTTTTTCTATTTTTTCTTTTTTTTTTTTTGTCAGTTATTAGTAGATAATGTTACTAATATCGCAACGCGAGTATCGCACAATTCGAAAGATAAAAGAAACAGCGTTTTAGTATAACCGTCGCTATTTGAAGGGAAAAATTTGAAAGAAAACTTTTGGATAGAATGTGCAATTCGCAAGATGTGATATTTCCATAACAAATATGTCAAGTTTCTCACCGATGAAAGATTACATTTTACATGGAGAAAGTATAATTTTAAATTCCAGATTGATCGAACATTTTCATCAAACGTTTTCATAACACTGCGCGACATTCATTTCATGACACTTTCATTTTATTTTTTAACACGTTGTATAATCCGTATACAACATGTATCGTACGTGTAATATTTTCCTACGCTTTAAAGATGGATCTCTTTACTCACAAAAAGTATCGCTATTTTCCGTTTTACAAATAAATCAGAAAGTTTATAAATATCGTGTATCTACCATTCAGTAGAATAACAAAATAGATTAGCACAAAAAAGCGCTGTACGTGCGCGTCAAGAGGAAATAAAAATAATCGCTCGCAAAGAGCGGAAACGACTTTTTTTCACCTTCAATACGATTTCCATTATTCCCATCAAGAATAGACTGTTTGGTCGATTTGTTTCGACGATCGAACGCCGTAAAAATTTCCATTATTACAGCCCCGTGGAAATTCATTACAATCGGAACGCATGCGGCCACGCGTATCGTTCAGCGCAACGAAAATCGCGGCGATAATGGAATTTTTATGATCCCAACTCGCGAGCCTTGGCGAAGCTTTGGGATAACTGCACGATATTCAATGCGACGGCTATCCACCGAGAACCTTGAATTATTCTGGGAAATCGTCATCTGTGGAAACTTTCGAGGGAATTATTCAAAAGTTTCGAATGTGATCGTGCAAAAGCCGCGAATTTCAAAATGTACAGTATACGTGTAGATCCTTTGTATGTCTCGTTGATATAAAAGGGATTATTGAAACAAAGATTTAATGACTTTTCCTGCGTTTTATGCTATGTCTCTTGGAGCACGGTAACTCTTTCGTTTGGTTTGCACGATAGGACCATTTATAACGGCCATTCTCTAACTACTTTGAACAGTAAAATATTACTTCGTTTATTACTTTCAGACTAGAAGTAGGGGAGTAAAAGCCAAATTAAGAAACTTTCAATCAGAGAGAATGGAAGAGATTTCAATACTTTCATGGAACCTAGAATTATATCCATAGAACGACTGGGTAGAATAAACTGAAAATAGAAAATAGGACATGTTATATTCTCTGGTACTTTCACAAATAACGGAAGAAAATCTGAATTAAGAAACTTTCCATCAGACAAAATTGAAAATATTGAAATACTTTGAGGCGGTATGCAACGCTGAAAATAGAAAATGCTACTTCTTAAATATAATTAGAAATATTACTTGCAGATAGAAAGTGGTAAAATTATACCTATATTATGCAACTTTTAATTGGAGAAGAGCAGAGAAATTTCAATACTTTCAATACTGTTGAGCTTATTAGGTGTGATGTCAATACAAAGAAATGCGTGGATAAGATGTAAAATAGAAAATATATTTTAAATACTCTGAAGTGTAAATACAAGTCGCAATACTATTGAACTGGACCAGATCCGCCCGCTGGCAGTGTTACCTTATGACTGAAAACACTGAAGCCATCGTCGCCTGTCTGCAGTTTCTGGTTTGCCTTCGACCCTATCTTCTGTTTATACGTTGTCGATGGCTTCAGTGCTCGACAAAACTAAGAGACCAGATGTAGAGTTTTCTTAGAAGAAGTGACCATTTCAACAAATACTATTTCGAACTGTATTCTTACGATTGGGATTAGCCAGTATAACGCTGCCCTGTTACGCCAAAAATCATTACTGCCAGATAGCACTGGTTTGTCTATACGTATGTTAAATAAGAAAGCCGTATCATTGAAACTTGAAGATATAACAGTTTATGTACGCGAAATCGATGTCTGGTCGTTGAATAGTAAAAGTCCTTTTTCTCAAAGATCACCTTTTGACTAGATACGTCTTTTTGTATTGAGACGACAGATTATACGTTGAAGGTAGAAAGAAAAATTCTTAAGGGAGGATTCTCATGTAACAATGATAACAGCGAATGATTTTTATGAATTATGTCTTTTGTAGGGACGGCTAATTATCAGCTATATGAGACATTGGACCTTTTTGGGATGTAAATGTAGTCTTGAAGCACAAAAGTAATCTTTTCCTATTTCAATTCTTCTTATCGTTTACTAACTGGCACGCACGCTGACAATTTCAAACAAAGCTTCAGACAAAGCTTATTCGCTTCGTTAGAAATTTCCCCAGAGATTGAACCTTAAATTCCTGTTTAATTACTCACTCACATTTTCTTAAACGGTACAAACTCAATTTATCCGGCGAAAGAAGTAAATTTTTCTTCTAAACGCTGCAACATTTCAATTTTTCATATTTCTCTTTCAAAAATAAGTTCAATCACGATGTGAACCATCTGGCCTTAAGAAAAATTCCTCACTTTTGCGTTCTCACGACAGTGACAGATTCTACGCTACTCGCCAACGATGGATGCATCGTCGAAGATGATCAAAAACTCGTACAATATACCTACAGCGAACGAGAAGGGTAACTGTAATAGAAAAATAGAATTTACACTTCAAGACTATTTACATCGCAAAAACATCTACTCCCACATAGTTACTCTAAAAAAAATATTCATAGAGATCGCTTGATTTTATTGCCAGTACACGAGAATCGTTCATAAAACGACTAAAAATATTCCAGCTCAAGCCAGAAATAGTGGAGTGGAAACCTAATTAAATTAAGAAACTGTCGGTCAGGGAAAATTAATGAGATTTCGATACCTTCCTTGTGACCTAGAATTATATTCTCGGAAGCGGCCCGGTTAATACACTGAAAAGTACAACATAATGAAGAAAAATTCCGACGAAACGTCGTTTCGACAGCGGCTGGCAGCGGAGTACGGTTCCGCTGGTCGTTTCTGGAAAGTGGAACGACGTGGTAGCAAGGACAAATGGCGGAAAGAGTATCTTCAGTCGATAAGCAGCCAGGTAATGCGATGATGGACGAGCATCAGGGATCCGTGGTGCGCATTTTGTCACCGTTTCTCGAGCCCTTCCGCGACGAGAGGGCTTCGTCTCGTCTTTATTGCCGAGTAAGCTTCGCTCGTGCCCGAGGTGAGCCCTCGTTTCTTCGTCATTCTTCGTCCCCCCTTCCTCTCTCTCTTTCTCTCTCTCTCTCTCTTCGACTGTCGTTCCTCTTCATCGCGGCTGAATTGGCAGCTCGTCGAAACAAACGGCATGTAAAATTGCACTCGGCAATGCCGAGCTCGCGGTCACTGGACTCTTTATCGATTTAAAAAGCCTCTTCTTGCCTCGTGGAAACCTTGTCACGTTTTCGGGACAAGAGGAAAATCAATCCTGTTCTTCTACTGTTCGCCCGAGGCGTGAATAATTGGAAATGGACTGGATGTCAGGGTTATTCAATGATCTTCTTAGCTTCTTGCATTTACGTGACGAGATGAAGTGGTAGTTTTTTTATCTCGGTTGATTCTTTGATATTTTGGGTAGCTTTCTTTTTAATGAATAGAGCACAGCGTATTTATGCACATTTGTATCTTTGTGAGTATAAGTAAAAAGAGTAGAAGAAATATTAATTGTTTTATCCCCAGGAAGAGAACGAAGGTGTTAAAATTTCTAATTTGCTATGAAATTTTTCGACTATTATCTTCTCTGTTTGTAGACAACTGTGTTATTATAAAGCGTATCCACTGAAACTTTTACTCCACACATTTTAACATAAATTGGAAACTTTTATTCTCGTAGAGGAGGAAAGAAATTCCAGATAACAAGAACATTTATTTTGCTTTGAAAAAGTTAAAGCCGAGTGTTCTTACTGATCTTAGGACGAACATTATCCGATGAAAGTAATTTGGAAGATACGATATATTACTCTTTGCTTTTTCTTCTCTTCAGTTGTCCTCTTGTCCTTAGTAAAATAAAACAGTTATATATCTATAAAAATCAGAAGTTGCTTTCTCTTCTGTACTTATCCTGCTTCCAACTACTTAAATAACGCTAATTAAAAACTAATTCTAGTTCTCATATTTTTACCTTAAAATATCTGTTAAAAAGCTATACGATTCTTTAGGACTTTTGTTAACACGATGCAAAGTAACAATTGTAACTGAACTTTTACGACACGGTAAATAAATTTTATTTATAAATGTTAACAGTTTCGTTCGATCCCTGCTTTCAACACGTTCAATGCGGCACACAAAATCGAAGGGAGTCCCTGGTGGCGGAAATCGATTTTTCTATACCGTGTATCCATTTATCCAGGCGTCATCCGCAAGGAAAATAGAAAATCCCGATGACGCGTACGTTCACGTCTTCCGCATTGAACGTGTTAGGTTCGAGCACTGAAACGAAAGAGATGAAACGAAGAACGTTCGAACAGAGTAAAATATTTTCACTTCTATAAACTGAATATACAAACGACGAAGATCGATAGATATATTTAATGACATATAAACGTTCGAACGACTAGTATAATCTGAATTATACGATATATATTTCCTCTGCTTGCACGAGACAAAGATAGAATCCAATATTTATCTCTACGTAAAAAAAAAAGAAAGAAAAAAGAAGAAGAAAATCTTGAGATAACATTTTCAACGGATGAATCGAATTCCTTTGATTTCTTTGGACCGCATCAAGAGGAATATCGTGACGTGCTGAAAAATTACAGGAGACACTTGTACGAGCGCGGTTGAGGACGACATTACAAGCGTCGTAAATTTCGTGGCACCGCGGAAGATTAATTTCTACCTGTCCCGTGGCCGCCGCGCAAAAATTTAACTCGTCCTAGACGTCGTAAACAGAAATTTCTTTGAAAGTGCAACGCGTTGGAACATTCCTCTCTTGTTAAATGTAACGAAAAAAACAGTTTTTAAAGTATTTAAAGTAGGTAATTAGGATCTTTTATTCGTTTTCTTGTCAAAATCTTGATCAGAATTTACAGCTTCGTAGGAAAGTAAAAATTAAATTTCCCTCGATAGTGTCTGATTACGCGTTGACCTATTCTACTCTGTGGACGACGTCGCGTTAATTATAAGACTGTTCTACTTGAGAACGCCTATTATCTCGTTAAAAAATATGCGATATATCGTATTCGCTGTCGTTTCATATTTTTCCTATGTTCTATTATCTTAACGAGTCTACGATAGTGAATTATTTAAAAAATAGCATTATTAAATTTTAACGTATAGAAACATTTGTTACATTGGTTTGTAACTCGCAGAAGCGAGAATAGATCCTAATTAGCCTTTTCACGACATAACGAAACGAAGAAGTACACCAGACGAACAACTGAGAAAATAATTATTTACTCGACGAAATTTCTCTCACTTCCCATCAAACGTACAAAATCTTGCCGGTCTCTCACAAGCGATGAATTTTAATACTCTCGTTGCTCATTCTACATAATGATATGTAAAATACACGATTCGTAATGCGCCGTATCTGACTTGTCCGAGTTTACTTTACCCTCATGCTACACTGACACAGGATTAAAATTAATATTTGATTCCATAATGCGACCAGTTTCATCGATAACAAATACTGATCCCCAGATATCGAATTAAAAAATCAATATCCTTTTATCTTCATCGACTAACAAAATACACACACACACACATATATATAATCTTTTATTTTGCAACCAAAGGAACTTCTGATCAACGAATAACGTAATTCGGTGAACGAATTGAAATAAGAGGAAAAAACAGAGAAACAGCTGAGTGGAATTTATCGACGAACGCCGAATTACCTGTATATAGGGGTGCAGGATTAACAGCGGGCTCATTTCGAGCGGAAACCGCGTGTTTGCGCGCGGAAACGTATCGACGAGCCACCGTGCGAATTAGTCTAGCCGATTGGATTCCTTGCTGCCCTTTGCCGTCTCTCTGTGCACGCGTCTCGGCCAATGACACTCGCACGAATTAGGCTTTGCATCGTCGTGTATGCGTGTCCCTAACCGGACGCCGAAATGAATGCCGCTACATGCAATTCCGACTGCAATAGACTGCGGTCTCCAAGCGTATTTTGCGGCCATGACTGCCACGCGCTCGCGGGACCTAGTTAATGCACTGTCGCCCGGTACACTGTACGCTGTTGGATTCGGTTTCGGTTGTTATTCGTTAATCGATCCCTACGAACGACCGATAAATCGCCACTGTATGCTTTATTCCGGTGTTCGTATTGTTATGTTTCTCGTTTCGCTGGAACGACTGGCAAAAGTTGCGAGAAAGTTGAATGTTAATCGATCGTTGCGAATGATCGAAAAATTACGCTTGTACTATATTTTAAAAAATTTGAAACTAACTAACTTTCTGCTGTGTTTCATCTGGTTCATTGTTTCGTTGAAGTTACGAGGAAATTGTAAGAAAGTTCAAATCGTTCTCATCGAGCGATACGAACGATGAATAAATTATGATCCTTGCTAAGCTTCGCCTGAGGTTTGTTGTATCATTGGTTTTCAAGAACAACAGAGATAGCAACGGTGGATGATATCGATAGATTTGCGTTAGTAGCGTCTGTTCATCGATGGGTTTCTTCTACTTAAGAACGTTCTCACTCAAGTAGATACCAATAGATCGCGCGCGATAATATTATTTTAATTTAATAATTGCAGTTACACAACAATCATCAGTGCGCGAATATATGTTCTTCTAATAAGAGACTTTTATACCGATATTTTACAAATGGAAGATTTTACGTAATAAATTGAATAACAGGAACGGTGTCTTCGTAGATGAAATTTTCTAATCGCAATTATCAAAACAATCGAATATTCCTGGAAATCGAGGATATCTACGAAACAGTAATTACAGCATTTTCTTGTACACAGCGATTGTTGCGACCGCAGAATGGAATATTCCGGGCGATGAACAAGAAACAAATTGAACCAGACTTTTAATTTCCCCGGAAATAATGGCCTCCGTCTCTGCTACCCACCAGTTTTACGAAAAATCGAAAATTCATGCTACGATGAACGACCAAATTTGTTCTCCGGTAAATTCTACCTATCCACCATAATATCCTCGCTAAAAAAAAAAGATTAAAGAAACGAAAGAAAAGATATATAAAAGAAGAGATGAGATAAATGATACTTTTTATACGTAATACAAACTGAAAACGAAAACACGTGCGCTCCTTAAGAATTAAAAATGTGTTGAAAGAGTGAAACGATCAGATTCTTCGGATATTTTTAGGATCACTCGCCTTTAGATTAGAAACGTCACTTCAAAATCCATTCACCGTGTGATAACGATTGCCACATTGAAATCGGGTTAACAACGTTTAAACTTTACACGAGCTTGCCATTAACCACTTGAATTCAGCCTGCACGAGCTACCTTCCTCCTTTCGCGGTAATTATTACAAGAACAAAGTAGCGTTTTGTACTTTCTACTGGAACGACGCTTCACCTTTCTTTCCCGGAATTAGCAGAAGAATAGGCGACGATTCTACGAGGAAACTCTCGAATCTTATCGCCGTGAAACGTAAAGTATTCCACGAAAAGAGATCGTCGCTGAAAAGAACGTTGAAATGTTTGAAAGTATCGCGGTGATCGCAGAGATTTTCTTATTCGCTGATCCTATTCAGATACGATACCATGCGTGTAAACGCAGCAACTTTTGCTTGTAAATTAAACTATAAACGTAGCGTGGTAAGTTCTTCTCTGTAAATTTTCTGTAAAAAGAATATTGTCTGCACGTTGTTCGCGAGAAGTATTTTTTCTTTGACGAATAGGATCTAAAAATACGTTTGTCGTACGTTGAAAGATCATGAATATAAAGCGGCAAATATATTTTCATTAACGCTTTGATTAGAAATTGTTATAAAAATAGTCGTATCTTTTCTAAACATAGGGAATTTTTCAGCGATAGAAGAAAACACACGTTGAATCGAAAACGATTGTATCACGGCCAATAGATATAACGAATATCTTTATTCGTTAATACTGCAATTACGCTAAAACAAGTTTCGATTGTTTTCCACTTTTCCCCTGATATTGTTTCATCGAAATTGCACCGTGCAAATAGATTATTTTCCGATTTTTAGATATTTCTATGTGTGAGCATTTTCGCGACTATGTGTTTCGTTGGTAGCGTACCGCATTTAGAAACTATCAACGAAACAAAACGGAACGGAAAATACAATAAAATAAAATCACCTCGTACAGGTATCGCAAAAAGAACGTAGAACGATTGTTGCGTTGGATACGCATTAAAACGTGAATCGTGATTGAAAGTTACGCGTGCAGGCACTCGACGTCGAACACTCGAGCCCTATTATTTTGCCAAGTTACGAGCCAGGGATAATTCCGCGTTTTAATATGCATCGAACCGATATAAAATTTCAATGGCCCGGCCAATAATAGAGCTACGCGGACATTTTACTTCCATTTGTATTCCACTTGGTCGACTTAAACACGCTGGGCTGTAAGGCTTTCCTATTCCCCTTCGTACCGCGGTTAACATTTACGTCGAACTGTTCTGCTGTTACTGCACGATCATAAAAATAAAAAGAAGAGGAGGAAAAAGAAAAGAAAACACTCGTATGTTAAACGGCAGTGAAAGTTTCTGCTTCCATTTTATCGACCATTTAATTGCCTAACAATGAATCGCGCTGCCGCGGAAAATGCTTTCATCGTTTAAATAAGTTCACAGAAAACGAACGCTACGATTAAAACGATGTAATTGCAAGCTGTTTATATAATATACGATCTTCCGTTAATGATTCGTAGCAGTTTATTAATTGGTTAAAACGTTCGAGAGTAATTTGGTTCACTTAAATATAATCTATGGAAACTCGATCGGAGCGCAAGATATACGTGAGAATTCGAGTTACGTTACCAAACAGAGTCAGTAGAAAATGAAGTAAAATTATGACCATGTGGTGAGAGTAATTTCAGGCGCAACAATTATATTGTAACACGGAGCTTACTAAAAGCGGAAATAAAGTTACGAACGTGTAATTAAGAGAATGCTTTTGAACACAAGGAACTAAGTTATCGAATAAATTCTTCAGAAGCGGAATTAAAATTATTAACTGGCAATAAGGGGAATAACGTTAAGTACAAGAATTATGTTGTTAAACGGTATGGCCAAAAGCTGAACTAAATGACCAACGCGTAATGAGAATAATAATTTTGAACGCAAGAATTACATTATCAAATAAAGTCTTCGCCAGATGTGGATGAAAATTAGATGCACGCAATAAAAATAATAATTTCCAGCGCGTGTCAAGCTGCATCATATTATAGAAAATTATACGAATATCTACAATTATACGAATACGGCTAATACGTACACGTTATATTACATTTTCTTGAACGAAGTATACTCGGCAGACCACTTTGATTACCAGCAAACCCATAAAACCATGATATCACTTTTTACCAAGCAGCAGCTTCGCTTCCCACGATCCACCTATATCTTACACAAAGCTGTCATCCTGTCTTTTATCTTTTTTTCTTTTCGCTTCTTTTCGCTTTAGAATATGCCTTTGGCGACGATCACACTTTGAGAGCCACGGAGAACGACAGGGAAACGGGACGGACAATTAGATGCATCCTAAATGCGGACTCTCGATGTCCATTAACCGAACTTTACAGTTTTCTGTGGGTGTTTTTTCTACTGGCGAAGAAAAAACTGCGAGAATCGCCTACAGTGACGTATTATGCCAATGGACGAATTCTTTCTGCGGGAATTTTAATTATTCGCTGAATTCGGTTCGTTAAACTAATTTGCGTGGAATTGTTTTTCAGCTAATTTTTTTCTGTCCCTCTCAGATCCCACCGGTTTCTCTCCGTTCTTCTCACAATGATTTCTGTCGTGCAGAATTTCTTAATTGACGGATGATTAAAGGGTTTACGTTTGGTTTAATTTTCATAGAATAATTTCCGCGTGTGAAAGTATCATTCGCGAAGGATAATTAATCGGAGGTCAGAAATTTCACGCAATTAGCTATAGAATTTTTCTAAAGGAATTTTTCTACCACTTCGTAGATAACATTTCGTCTTTACAGCTTCATGTAAATCTCAAATCTTCTTATAAATCTCAAATTATTAAAGAATTTTTATTAAAACTACCATACATTCTGTACACGATACTTTTCAAAACGAAACCTCTCAAATAATTCGTTACTTTCTTAATTCGAAATCTTCTTCCCCCCTGGACAAAATTTTCTACCACGCGATAGATATTTCCTATATAGTGAACACACCCTATGCTTCTCATCGCCAAAACTACACAACACAAATAATCCAATCCTGCCAGATCCAACCACACCTCATTCCTTGCCTCACTTCGTAAACAAACAGCCTTATAAAGACATTAGCAAGCAAGTTCCTCCGAAACTTTATCATCAAACCGATATGTTCGGCGAAAGAGAGCGAACAGACAGGGGAACCATCGGTAAACGTCGTATTTCGTCGCGAAGACGGCTCGATGTCGTTTGTTATCCAGTTGGGCCGATTGAAAGGCAAAGTTTCCGCGGCCCGGTCGACTGCCAGAAATATAGCGACGTAGGAACGCGATGGGACAGAATCATGGAAGTGGTGTAGGAAGGGGCCGAAAGAGGAACGGCCAGAGGATTACATTTCGCATTCATGGAATTCCATGGTGCTCGCGTAAATCAAAAGTTCCGTGTAAGGGTACAGGAACGTGTTCGAAAATGTGTGTTCGACTGAACAAACCGTCGTTCGATCGTAATGCGCTCCGGCGTCGCGACGTCGCGGGAAATAAAAATCGGCCGTGTACGGAAAACGATGAGAAGAACAGCAACGTAGTAGCGTTCGTCCGAAATCAACCGTAATTCTTTCGCTTATTCAAATTCAAATAATCTGACTGAGACGATGCTCGGTGTTTCGATTTCAATGATCCTTCAACTATCTCTGAGTTGATACAATTCGAACCTAATGTTCCATTATTCGAACACGTCTCACGCGTGAAAGGCTCAATCTCCTAGAAAAATTTCTATCGATGATCAACGATACTACTGGCAAGATGAGCAATTATGTTTGCTGTTATATGTTGGCATATGCTTACGTGGACGTCAAATGTGTGGCGCTAAGAGGAACATGGAAGATCTAGGGAACTACGTTGGAGACACCATGCAAGAAAAAATGGAAGGTAATATTACGATAGATCCGGAAGATACTCCTACGTTGGACATAATATCACGATTAGGTGATTGCGATAACGACGTGATAGAACGGTTTCAATCTGATGAATCTTCTTCAATTGACCATAATACCATCGTTGTATTACGGCTCGATTAATGAATTGAAACATGAATATAATGGCGATGATGATATTCCTCAAGATTTTGAAGTATCTGAGACTTTAAAAATATAGTTAAGATGATAGGAGATGGGAAAGCAAGGTAACTTTACATAGCATAAATCTTGAATCGAATTATACTTCGTTTCATTATTTGCATTGCTATTATTAACATTTATGTTCTGTTTTAAATACGTACATGAAGATGAACATCGGGAAAGTAAGTACTGTATTAACATTGAAATTCCTTTATCTGCAAGCCCTTTTGTCTGCCATTTAGTTCAGCTAACCGAAGCTCTATTGCATATTAAAACTTTTGTAACAAGAAACTACCTAGCAAAATTCTAATAATAATAAATAGATAGATAGATAAATGGAAAATAGAAATCATAGTTTTCGTTTGTTATGTAGCAAAAAAAGAACGAACAGACAAAATGTTGCTGGGAACATTCAAAATGCAGAAACTGGAGTAATTCGTCAATTGTCATCCCCTCATAAAAATGTATTTCTCCCATTTATTTCACATCGGCATAATGTAATCTTATCGTATGTTTTATACAATATCGTAACTTTCTGCATTTTCCAGGAAAACTTTAGCACTTCTAATCGGCTTAGTGCTGTGTATTCCATTCGATGGAAATCTTATTGCCAGGGATAGTAAGCAAAAAGGTATTATGTCTTCCTCGTTTGTTCTCGTCAAATGCATTCTCTTTCGTTGCCGAGAGGCGGTTGCACGGTATTCATAGCACGGAATCGATACTTGTTCAATGAAATTTAAGCGAGCATTACTACACAATAGAAAAAGCGAGCTTCGACTTTGGAGAATAAATATTCTAGCTGGTGACAGGTTTTTAAGCGAAACGCACTTTGTAAGGGGGTGCAAAACGCGCTACAAACGTTGTAGGCGAGCTGTGTACGAGTTCTGTTTGGTTCGAGGAAACTCCTTCGGGTATACAATATGGTAAACGGGCCTTCGTGTAGTTACGGAAGTGGCAGTGAATGAAATTCGGGAATTTGAATACAAATTGAGGCGAGGACACGGGGAATGGAATGGGATTCAGGGTGCGTTGATAAACTCTCTTTTCCCCCTTTTCCGTTTTTTTTTTTCTTTTTTTTTTTTTTTTTGTTTCGAGGGTGAGAAATGATGGATCGGTTTTAGCGTAAACGATATTGCGAATTTGATGAAGCGAGGAAAGTTCGTGTTAGCTAACTTTTGATTTTTTGCTGTTGAATATTATTACGACAGAAGCTACATTTAGCTTTAGCAGAGAAAAAGAAATCTATGATAAAGAGAACGAAGAATTTTGTAATGGAAGTTTACTAAGGAAAGCGTAAAGAAAGAAACGTTAAGCTGATTCCCAAAGAAATTGCTGCAGATAATTTTTTGTCGTTACGCCTGATTTGAACAAAAATTGTAGCTTTTCTTTTAAAACTAGCGAAATAAATTCTCGTACCTTCGCGACAAACGTTCGAAGTTAAACAACCTTCGCCTCAAATACGAAAATTTCGTAGAAAGAAAGAAAGAAAGAGAGAGAGAGAGAGAGAGAGAGAAGAGTTCGAAAGACCGCCGGGCTTGGACCAAAAGTTTTTTTCCCCAATGATAGCACCTGATCGAAGTTTCGTGCTTCTCACGGGCCGGATCGATATGGAAGCCTTGGATTAAAGACGGATTGGCACGTTCATTATCAACGAAGCTTCCGCTTTTCTTCCTCCCTGGTCCCTGTCGATCGAAGAATTTAGGAAGATACGAATTTAACAGCCGAATTGAAAATCTTATATCCTTTCAGTTATAATTATCCGCGAAAGTGGACATTTGTACATTTTATGAAAAGGCCATTTTCATGAGTGTCATTTGAGTAACTATTTTTATTGAAATAAAACTATTTTTATATGACTATACAGTATATATATGTAGTAACTATGTAAATTAGTACCTGTGCAGAGCTATAAAATTTTATAACATTTTTTGATATACGAAGACTATCACAGGTCACTGTGTAACGATCGAACGTGTATCAGAATTCTTCGTACTTCGCAAAGAGAAAAATATCTGACGCTACTTTTTAATCGCATGCGTTCATGTGAAAACAGAATGTAAATAAGATAATCTTGTATGTTTATTTCAATTAGATTTATAAAAGGAATGGTAAACAAATGTCGAGCTGTTTGCTTCAAAGTGGGAAGAAAGTATCGGAGGAAACATTTTCTACGAAAAAATTCGATCTCGGGGGGAGAAAATTCCATTTCCATGGAAGTGAAACATATTGTATCAGGAAACATTTATTTTAATCTCCTTTGGTAAATAGTCGACTAAAAGAATTCCATGGCACTTTGGATTACGTTTCTCCATCCCATCTTTTTCTTTTCTTTTTTTCCTTCTAACATCTGTAACGAAAAATTGCCTTTAAATTCGATAACTTCGAATTCAATTATTTCTTGTCACCTGGCCTTTATTTAAAAGAATTTTTCCTTTTTTGACAGCACGAAATTTTGAAACATAATTACGAAAAGTATTTAAATACGTCGCTAAATTCGATCACAATCACGAAATTTTTTTTATTAAAACGTTAATTGTATTAATTATCGTATCGTATTTATATTATTATATCACGTACCATAATATTATGTATGAAACATAATACCCTTACGTTAATATACATTACTGAGAAACGATGAAGGCAAAGTACTAATTAAACGATAGCAACTTCCTAAGCCGCCCTAATGGATTTTAACTTTTTAATGCGGCGCATATACCATAAAGCAGAAGAATAAACATTTCGTCGAACGGCGAAATTAAAAGCGAAAAATTAAATGCTTCTATGATTCGCTGCGGCTTCGGCCAGCGTTTACGGGGCTTATCAAGCTTTTAAAACCTTATCGGCACGTTTTAGTCGAGCAATTTCGTCAGGGATAAACTTTGGGAAACGCGAAGGCACGTAACAGTGGCGCGTAAATTCACTTGGCTAAGGCTCGTAACGTGGCTGGTCTCTCTCGTTTCGCGCGTTCTATCGTCAGCCTCAAACGAGACCTCAAAACTGGCGAAAGGCACTCGAAACGTCCTCGTGAAAACCCATGGTACGCGTCGGCGTGGCGGCGATGGTGGCCGCGATAAGAACTCGTTGAAACTGTGGTCGGACAGACGAAAATCCATCCGGCATAATGTGAAAAGACGAGTGCTTTTTCTCTCGGTCCCCGGATCTTCTCGAAAGAGCATTTTCCCCCAAGAAGCTAAAAGAGACTTCTTGTTTTATTCTACCGCAGCCTGGTTTCTCGCAATTTTATCTTCTGCTCCTTTCTCGTTCGACGTCTCTTAAAAGCAAGGTTTAGCAAGGGTGCAGAGGTTAATCCGTGACGTGAATCTGTTTGAAGTTAGGGTAGGCTAATTACGGTTTGATCGTGGCTGTTTGGGATGCGTTTATAGCTTGCGAATATTAAATGTGATAGACAGCGAATTATTAAAGTTGTTGGAATATTGAAGTTACATGCTTAGTATTTTATTCCGTGCGGTATATTTTCGCTGATTTTATTGCATATAAATGTTTTAGGTTGTCCGAAAAGTTTCTTTCGTTTTATGAGGGAATAACAGAGGCACAACCTTTTTTTGTTTTATATTATTTTGTCGAACTACATACGATCCATTTTGTTCTGTTGAGATAAACACCGCGATATTTCACACACTTGGTCTCACGTTTGTATGAAGATGCATTGTTATAAAAAACAAGTTTGCGAAAGGGAGACACTTTCCGGACAATCTAATATATACGTTGTGATAGGAATTTATCAAATTTATTAAGCAGCAAGGTGAACTATTAGGAAATTAGTTTGGACATGATACGAAAGACGCGTTTGGACATGATATTAAATGTAAAACTCGTGCTACGTGTTCAATCTTAATGCGATAAATATATAAAATATTGGAATGCTATATGTTACGCATATATGTTACACGTGTGTATCAATAGTCCTGGAAAAGTTACAGGGAAAGAAAAGGAATATTTGGTGGCGAATTGTTGTTCGAAATTTAAACATTTCAGACGTAAGTTTGCGAGTGTCCGCAGAAAAAGGTATAGAGAAAAGGAAGGCGACTAGTAGTTTACATAAATATGAACATTCTAGCCAGTGCGCAACGAAATTCGATTCGAATTTCTCTGTTCTCGAAAACCATCTCCAGGGAAAATTGTGTTCTCCGTGCAAAGAAGGGTCACGAGCGTATTTCTTCTACCGTAAAATTATTGCAAAGCACAGTGCTTGAAAAATTCAGCGAGAATATTTCGAGTAATTTCTCTCTCAGCATAAAAGCAGCAATTTTTTTCTTTTTTTTTTCATTTTATTTTAATACTTTAATCTTTCTTCCTAAGGAAAGAAAGATGTTTAAAGAACGGATAAAGAACCATCCGTTTCCCATCAAAACAAGCCAGGGATTAAATCGTCGATTAACAATCTGTAACGATGCTCGATTAATTACGACCAGCGGTTTCGTTTCATCGAGCGAACGAAATTGCACGAATGCAATCGAACGCAAGCGCGAATTAATTCGTTCCCGGAAGCAGGTATCGAGATTACGTGGCCAATCGACTCTGACGTTATCGAACCGATCGAATAATTGATAAGTAACAATTTTAGTCTCGCGGTTTCGGCAAAAACTTTCCATTTAGCAGACTGAAGAGATGCTAGTACACGTTATTTACAGCAGCCGACATTGTGGGTTCAGAAGTTATCGAGTAAGTAAAGGATCGATGTATTCGCTTTGGATGGAGTTGATTTTGAACGTTTCTGTTGTTAACAATTAGACTGCGAACTTTTGTGCAATTTCTTATTTTTATCGACACAACGAAAGAAATTTTGTTAATCCAGCGAACATTATATTTCATATATTTTCGCATATCACGCGTATCAAACTTCCCATAAATGTATTAAACAGTCTGTTAGCCAAACAGATTTCCTATCACCAAGGAACAATCCATCGGTATTAATTAACCAATTTGCAATTGTTTCTACTCTCTTATACCAAAGAAAGTATCTTCACTAAATATTTGGACCTAAAAATGAGAAATTGTTGAACATTTATTCATACAAACCTTTTTTTTTAATAAAACACGCAGAGACAACTGGAATCGAACATTTGCTCCTGAAATATTAATATCGAATCTTCCTGATATCAAAGCTTCGTTGTCTTTCATCCTTTAGAAATGTGTCCTCGACCATTGCAAGTCACCTAGCTGAAGTCACAAGGCGAATTCTCGTGGACGACGAGAAGAGGTGGCCGAGAAGCCGCAGGCCCCGTCTTGATAAAGGAGTTAAACCGGCTTAATTACCGCGTTACTCGGTTTAAACTAATTACGCGTTTGCCGACAACCACAAATTCTCGAGGCGCAACCTAGCGGGTCGGCATTGTGGCCGAATCCGCAGAGCGACCCTTCTTTATTATGCCGCCATAACCGCTCGTAATTCTACGCGGTACCATTTATACCGTGCTCTTCGTACCTACAACTGTTGATTCGAGCTTGCTAATCGAGAAACCGGCTCGAGAATTTCAGCTGACGCAACCTGAAGAAGCGTAATTTCTTCCTTTTATTTTCGTTTCGAGGATTAAAGATGGAGGATGAAGCAGAGGAATGATTAAGCGCCTAGTGAATTCTCTGTAGAATGGAAAAGAGATTGTAATTTATGGTTGAAATTTTTGTGGCTCGATCGAATGGATGTAATTAAGAAGTTTTATATCGCATGTACATTTTCATTAGCTCCCGCTATTGCAGGAAAATCGTTGTAATCAGGGACAAGCGTTATAAATTTATGGTTGAAAAGTAGGAAGATTATTGCTCTTTTTGACTGATTAATTGCGAACAAAACTGATGTGATGCCTAAGAGAATGAAACGAGTAAAGAGTGGAATCGGTTCTTGTAAATGTCGCACGTATATCTTCGTTGGTTAAAGAGTTCAAGAAAATTGTTGTAATTCGGGCAGTTGTTATAAGTTTATGATTGAAAAGAAGAAAGATCATTGTCTTTATTACATTGTTTAATCGCGAAGGAAATTGATGCGAAACGTGAGACAGTGAAACGAATGTAACGGTAGAATCAGTTCTTGTAAATATCGCGCGTATATCTTCGTTGATTAAAGAGTTCAGGAGAATTGTTGTAATTAGAGCGATTGTTATAAGTTTATGATTGAAACGAAGGAGGATCATTGTCTCTTTTTATTGTTTAATTACAAAGAAAATTGATGCGAAACGTGAGAGAGTGAAACGATAGAATCAGTGTTTCCACGAATCAGTTACACGCCTGAAGAAACTTATTGCAATATATTTATCGCAATTTGTATCGTTCCATTAGGAAGATTCAACGTGATCTAATTGTAAACGATCAATTGTTTAAATCTACCATAATCACATGATAATTTTGATAATCTAGTTAAGAAGACTAACTAAATCTGTTATTCATTGATCAGTCGATCCAATCTCAAAATCCATTCCATCGAGAGAATTCCAAAATCCCGAATAACGGAAACATCATCAACGCGCTCATAAATCACTTAATTCACACGGTTCCTATCGTCTAACGAATAAATTCCAAACACGAGGATGCTTTCATTATCGAAACACAGGAAGAATACACTGATATTCACAAGTTACACGATCTGCAGCAATATTTATCTGGCTCTCTGCCATGCGCCATCGCGTTTCCCAGCGGTTTCCGGTGCCGGGAACATTTTTCACTGTCCCGTTAAGGGAATTCTAAGCAAAGAAAATTTAATGGCATAATAATATATGCAGGAAGTAATATTATAAAATTATAATTAACATAGCCGCTCGTGCGAGCACGCTAAATGCATTATAATAGTATTTTAGTTTACGAGACATCCCTGTTCACGAGACGTGCAACATTGTTGGTGCGCGCAGACTGGCGCCCAACCCTTACAGCCTGGTAATTTCGTGTTACGACGATGCAGTGCTTAACGATTATGAACCTTTCTCTTTCTCTCTCTCTCTCTCTCTCTCTCTCTCTTTCTCTTTCTCGTGTAGCGTTACGGAAATTCCGGAATTTTTTTCCGTCCTACGCGAGGTAGGGAATGGCGAGCGAATTTTGACAAAGAACTCAACCATCCCTGCCCCCAGTACTTTATCGACGTTATTATGTTATATAATTACGATACACGACACGGGCTGAAAAGCCGTGAAAATTTAGTTTTTAATACAGTTCCTTTATTACGGTGAGGAACGCTCCTCGCTATATGCAAAATCCATTTAATTGCCCTTTGTTCTAGTAAAAGAAAAAGGAAACAGATACGAAAAGGAATAATAGAGTAATTTACTTTTTTAATCAAGCTATGCTACGCTAATGAAAAGCCCCGTCTTAATCGCCTTTTATAGTATTATGTTAAAAGCCAGCTATTTCGACTTGTTTTGGAAACATTATAGATTTGTTTGGAAGAAAATTCCTCTATTTAACAAATACCGGAGCATTATCACTTTTGTCTTAGTTATTATCCTTGTATGGTATAATCGACACAATTTGAGCAAATGAAAGAATAGATTCAAAAATTAAAGTCATTCTTCAACTACTTGCTAGAAATTCCTAATTAATTATTCGTAATTAAATCTAAAGAAATTTATATGTTTATCGTAGAATTATCTTGTTACTCTGGTAAATTGGAAATTTGATAGTGGACACCGCTAATTATAAACTGAATCCATTGCACGAAAATAACACATCTTCTATCTTATAACCGATAAACGCTAATAGTTCGGTCGGGACATGGAAAAATGCATAAAGAGACAACACAGATTTTGTAATATCAAAGCTACGATGTTGCTATTATTATCAGAAATGAAATATTAATAACGAGTCGCTAATTGCAGTCGTATGAACGACGACGAAAGCAAAGCAGGAAAATACCGCGTTTGCAAGTCTACTATCAAGCGAAAGTTTATCAGAACGAGGGAAGGTCGTTAAAAGAGGGGAAACAGAAAGATCTAAAAATGTGAGAATCTGCTCGTAGGGAGCGTAGGTTCGCGGTATTTTAATATCGTCCACTTTGTGCGGTGGAAACAAAGTTATGGAAATGGAGAATGGAGGGAAAATAGAAGGGAAATGCACTCGAGCAATTAAAGCGTTGCGCGGAGAACAGTTTCATTTAACGACGCGCGCGCGCGTGCTTCCCCCCTTTTGTTCCAGATGTCAAGAATGTCCTGTGGTGAAGCCGACGTTCCTTTGCGGAAGCGATAATCGCACGTACAGTTCGCCATGCCGACTGGAATACCACAATTGCATCCACCACACGTCAGTTCGCATCGCCTGCAAAGGATTCTGCCCCTGCAAAGGTGAGGATCGCGTGTATCTCGTCGCGGAAACATTTTCTAAACGCTGGAAATCGGTGTCAGTGGGTTCGAGCCCGCGTGAACATCGTTTTCACGTATCAAACTGCTTATGGAACAGGCCTTGTTGCAAGTTAAAAGGTAAAACAGATGATACGGATAGAGCAGATGTTGCCATTTGGTCAATGAATTTGAACGGAAGAAAAATTTGAAATAATAGAATATTAGAGAAATTAGAGATCGAGTATTGTTTCGTTTAGTTCTGTTATTATTTTGGTAAAATTCCATCGACTTTGAAAACGAATCTAATCTATTGAGACGAAGGATTCGTATACAAGATTCTTAGTATAAAAATTCATTTGTATATGAAAATACCAATTTTAGGATTCAATATATTGGCAACCGATTTTATATTTTTGAAACTTCGCCTTTTTTAGTTTGATTTCGAGTCGAAGTACGTTATTTATGTCTTTACCTTTTGTATTTTGTATATTGTTACAAACGAATCGCTGAATTATTATACATTGTTCTTTAAAGACTCGTGTTAGCTGTACTCCTCTTGTTAGCTACGACAGATACAAATGCTTCTTTTTATCCTTCAAGCGACATGAAAATCAAAAAATCAATAGAGATGCTTTTATATTCTAAAATATGTAAGTGGATAAACGAATAACAAATGATCTGATTCTCACAAAGTTTAGTATTAAAAGAAGTTACTCTAAAAATAGAGATCATCTATGGGATCGGAATAGAAATCAACTCTTTGACGTCAAATGACATTTGAGCGTGGCGTATCACATGTACGTTTCTCATGTCAGAATATAATTTAATTATTAGTACGACGTCATTTAGTATGACATTCTATCTATTTCAGAAAGAACGTTTTAATTTTGAAGAACGTTTTAAGTTTGAAGTAAATTTCCTTTTACCACAGTCTACGTAGAAACTCGCACGAAAATAGATGGTACTCTGTAGTTAAATATTATTATGTAGTATTATATAATAAATTTAATCATTTCTACATAGATTCTATTTGAATTTAATCATACGCCAAACACGCCAACAAAACTTAACGTAAAAGGATATTACAGTTATTTCAGGGTTCAAAAAAAATTCGCGTGTCGTGATTTGCATAGTGCACCCTTTTAAAGCGTCCAGAATAAAAACTACATATATCTAACTTGATATAAAATTTTGGAGGAGATGTAGAAGTTTATGCAGTAGTTTCCGCCAAGATAAAGTACCAAGAGTTGAAAATTAGATTTCCGTGAAAGTCTAAAGTAGAAGAATTTTACAGTTCTTTCAGCCTTGAAGAAACTCGCGTGAGGCAATTTATCCGCGACATCCTCTCTTCGCGTGCAGCCAAGTATTCAGGTCAACTTCGTGTAGAATCTGCTTAAAATACTCGAGATACCGAAAAACTTTGATATTTCTCCCCTTGCATTAACCGATTACGTTGCATTCGATCGTTTTAGCTCGTTTTCTCTCTGCGTTCATTTTCGATCGAATCGTGCTTTTCTCGACCGTAACACGCAAAATATTAAAAGAAAATATTCACGTTTCATTCGAGACGTTAACAAACCCTCTAAAACTTGAAGCGTCTTAGGACTAATACGTTAAAAATCTTCTTTCCGATCGAGACGCACAAAATTCATGGATTGCAA
This sequence comes from Bombus haemorrhoidalis, assembly GCA_014825975.1. Taxonomy (NCBI): domain Eukaryota; kingdom Metazoa; phylum Arthropoda; class Insecta; order Hymenoptera; family Apidae; genus Bombus; species Bombus haemorrhoidalis. Next base: position 6,345,409 of record CM026164.1, on the reverse strand, counting down.
TAAAGTTAGAAATTCAATTAGCATAACAAAACGTAGCTTTCGCGATGTTACGTAAAAAGGGATACAGGAACGAAGGATACACGAAAGATAGGGAAAGGCGAATATAGGCCATGCAAACTCGATTTATTATCCAGAAAGCCGGTTTGATTTATCGCAGACAGCTTTTGAGAGGCGAATTAATGGTTCCAGGATACTCCTTTGTGGCGTATCGAAAATTCAGAATCGATATCGATAGCGGTATCAAACCGGAGAACGTCCCCGATCAATTTCCCAAAACGAATTTTCACACGTTTATAAATGGAAACATTTTTTCTTATCTCTTTTTAGAATAACCTCTTTTATTTCTTTTTTTATTTCTTCTTTTTTTTGTAACAAATGAATTGCAATGTTCTTTTTTCTTATTATATATTTTGAAAACAGGACGCATGTAGGGGTAGAGGAGACGTTTAATTACCTTAACGAACCGTTCGTAATCTCGAATTCGTGCGAACGTTTTCTGATTTTACACGTGGAATTAATTCGTTAGTTTATTCATAGGCAACCGCGCATAGTCGGTTTAGCAGTGGAGCTCGTATTTGCGTCTCTCCGCCTGCTTCCACAGACAAACACATCTACTATGAATATTCATAATTGCCTGTTAGAACAATAATGTCACTGTTAAAGCGTACGAGGCCGCGTGTTCTCGAAATGAGAGACGAACGAGTCCGAGTCTAAGGAAATGTATTACGCTTTGGAATTCAGGAACATTTCCATCGTTCTCTTTTCTTTCTCGATATACAAAGATGAACTCGACGCATCGCTTAATTAATCAGATGGAATGGCGTAAATGAAATGACAAGCGTATATCGTACAATGTTTTTTCTGCGTTATTTCCTACGATATTTTCTGTTAAGGTTGTCCATTAAAGTTTCATACGTTGAATTCTCAATTATGTTACTCTAGAAATCGAGATCCATAAAGTCCATCAACATCAATCTAGTTTACATAAGTAAGAGTACAGTTTGAAGATAATGGAAGGGATCCATATATTTCTCTGAAACAATAGATTATCGTGGTATTGTTTGAGAAAATCCGAATTGATGGTTCGGTTATATTCGAGGAACGGAAGTTAAAATATCTATCAACGTCAATCTAACTGCGTAAGTGGCAATACACGTATGTATGTTCAAGACATCGATCGAATGAAATTATTGGGAAACATCCACATCCTCGAACGTTTCGAGATATCTTCAGAGATTAACTCGAAGTTGTTGAATGTTATTTTAAATACTTTTCATTTCATGTTTAATTATAGACACGGGCGGAAAACAGCATTGGCAGTTAAACGCGATGCGAACGAACACAGTTCGGCTAATAAAGCTACAGCGGACGAGGCATAAAATATTCGGAAACGGCCGTGTAAACGTCGACAACCGAGTTTTATCGCATTGTGGCCGACAGTGTCGTCGCGTTTGTTTAAAAATCATGGGAAAGCTTGTCGCCGCGTATGTCGAATGCAAATGCTCATTTATTTACACGCGTTTAATGAGTCTTCGTTTCGCCATTCCGAATTTTCAGCGGTGAACTTTCCCATGATTTTTGCTTCATCGTGCATTTGGTTTATGAAAATTTACGTAACGGACTGAATTTTCCAGCGGCCGACCTGCGTGCACACAACAAGAAGATGCAGCTGCAAAGACAAAAATCACTCTCTGGCAAGATGTCACGGAACCGTGACATCACTTTGACTCCTCACGTCTTCAACTATGACAATCATCATTATCAATATCTGAAGTACACCAAACGTGCCAAGGTAAGTTCGGTTTTATTCAAAAACTTGTTTGACGACTTGCATTTATTTCTAATAGAAGATTTCCCATGTTTTCGTTAACTATTGACCTTTTAAAGAAGACTTCAAATCGATTGACCGTCTAGAATCGTCATTGCAAATAGATTCGACTAAATTTACGATATCTATTACAATTCATTTATACAAATGCTTCGTTATTGTTTCAATAATGATGATTCAAATTTATGGCACATATGGTAACTATTACAACCTAATATTAGGTAAAAAAATTAATAAATTATTCAACATTTTTCTGAGCAGTTTCGTTTCTTTCGAAACGTACTAAATATAAATGTTACTAAACCAAATATGAAGTTATATTCTAATAGAACTTTCGTCAATTGGCTAAAACGATTTCAAATAAGTTAACTGTTCGAAAAACAGGTTACCAAAGTAGTTTAACTTCTAAACTTTCCTCAAGCTCCTATAACATCTAACACAATCTCCGCCAAAATGTATCCGTAGCAAGATCAAAAGTGGGGTTATCCGATGCCAGTAGCCGCTGAACTGATATCGTAATATCCGTAATAACCCCATGATGTAACGTGTACTATCCATTAAACAGATCAACCGAAACTTCCATCATAGTTTACAATAACCTAACATAACATCTCTTACCACCTATGCAACCAGTAATCAACCTTTATAATCAAAGTTTCCGAACACGGTAGGAGCAACAAATTTTAATTACAACATTCGCGGTGTATACGTAGGAGATCAACTGGCGTTTTCACCCCGTTGTAATAACGCGATAATGCCTCGCGCTTATAACGTAACCTAATATACAGAGAACCGTGTTCCGACTATCGTTTTCAGCCGGTTGTTGGCCGCCGTGGCGAGGATATTAGTCAATTAAACGGAAATTATGACGTATAATCGTCTCTGGTAGGGATGAGAGAACCGGTCGAAAGGAGGATACGGCAAAACTGGTGGTTCGCGTGGCGTAAACACGGAAGCCACCGGGGATGGCACCGGATAAAACCGCGAGAACGGGAAACAGAACCGCGTGGCAGTCAGCAATTTCGGATTCTGCTGAATCGCGTCGCATCCAACCCTGTGCTTCGCGCGAATCATCGTTACGATCGCGATTTTCGGAGCTAGTTCGCGAAACATCTTCCATTTCGAGACATCGCGTTCCTTCCTACTTCTGTTCCTTCCTTATACGATATTCGTGACGATATTCTTCCGGAGTTTCTCTTCGAAAAAAAGCTCTTTAATATTTGAAAAGTTAACAATAAATTCGAACAAACCGAATTATCTAATCGTATTTCGATGTATACCGGAAATTTTTATTCATTCATTTTGTTCAGTCGTAATTCGAGCAAGATTGTGTATATAGAAAAAAGCATTTTTAATCAGGTAAAAGGATATTGAAAATTGGTATTCCAGAACGCAATTCTTATTAAATATTTAGATAGGCATAAAAATATTTACACTGGTTGAGAATCCGGGTTTTTAAGGAACAAACTGGAAATGGGAATTTTATTAAAGTGCAAGAAGAAACGGCAATTTTTTTTCTTCTTGCAAGGTGCTAAAAGGTGGAGGAAGTGTTAGTAGGTGAAGAAAGGAGAGCATTAAAAATAATATGGTTATTTTTTAATGTATTTGTTAACGAAGGGGATGAACGAAAATTTTCTTAGTTTATGATTAAAAAACTAAGACTCGAAGGTGGAAAGTTTCTTATCATTTGATTAAAAAATGAAACATAGGGTAATTAAAATTCTCTTATCTTATTTTCTTAAATATTTCAAAATTAACCTCGACTACACATATCCAATTATCTTTTCATCGTTCGTATAACATATTGATACATATTAAAGATCAACGGTTCTACCATTAAATTCTCAAATCTCAAATTAAGAGTGTAACTTTTGCCGCATTACTAAACTAAATATCAAACGAAATGCCAGACGTACGGATTCCTTCAAATAAAAGAGAAAGATAAAAAAGATGCAACAAAAATGACCAAATTCTTCTCTCGATTTCTGTGATTCCAACATCACCACTCGCACTAACAATGATCGCCTGTTTCCATGCTTCCACCCACCCCCATTGGTCAGCAACGGGATTCAAATTAATGGTTCACCCTGTCTTTCTCTCGTTGAAATATTCCCGGCGTTGTTTTGATTTACAATCGTTAATTCAATCGTCACGTAAACAGTTATGGTTTCGTTTATTTCGTCGACGGAGGCGATGGAGGAAAATTTTCGCGACCTGAATATTTCAACGAGACAGGGATTTTAAACGGCCGTCATTACTATTCGTATTAGGGGCTATGAATTATTTAAGTTGGAAATCACAGATTCGCGAGATGAACAGCATACTGTCAGGCTAAATTGCAAAATAAATCTGGTCCGAGGGGTTTAAATCGCTTTCCATTTAACCATTCGCGAAACCACCCCTTTACTCCTCAACATTCTCCTCCGCTTTCCCTCTTGAATCATACTCGTTATCCTATTTCATCCGACGAAATGGTAAAACTATACGCGTCATAGAGTCTCATGACAATTTTCTAGAGCTTATCAACGTAGATGATCCGCCTTTGATGGATCGTGATGTGTAATAGTTGAAAGTGTGAGAATTCAGGTAGAACTGATGCGTGGGAAGTAGCTCACTTCCTATTTAGAAAGTTAAAAAGTACTGGAGATCTTCATAATTTGTTATATTAGTGGGGTTTATGCGAATTTATATTATTTTCATGAATACAACTATGAAAAGATTTGTTTCACTGTTTTATATTTTTTTTTTGCATATTATGTGCATTCTATGTATTTGCAAGATATTCGTTGACTTACAAAGAGATTTGTTACAATTTTCATTTGTAGTTTTGCATTACAATTTGTATAAACTAATTTATGTATTTATAAAGATGTATAGACATAGTCTATAAATACATATATTCATATATTTACAAATATGTGATATAAGTTTCGAATCAATTCAATAAATCAATTTCCGTAAATATTTCAGCAGATATGTCAGGAATAAATAGCACATATTTTTACCTGACCGACTTGATTGGGTCGTCTCTTATTTAGAAATTCTTTTAAGAATTATTGATGAAATATATGATTAAGTCAACGACACGGACAAGTCAAAAGAATAGTTTGATTCGTCTTTTCAAGCTGAGAAGTTAAAATTAAGAAAAATATTTGTTGGCGAGAGGATGGACATGTTTTGACACACACTTTGTTACCCTCCAGTTGGATAACGATGATGAATCTAGGTTAAAATAATACCGAGCAGCTAAATTTCTTGTTATAGAGTCTTTAATCCTTTTAGATTCTAGTCTCGTAAATTCCATGGTGCTAATCCTTAGAACGCTAAATTTCAAGCTCCCAAGATATATAATCCTAAATCCCAGGAACCTAAATTCTAAGGATCTACATTTTAGAGATACGATTCTCTAGAGCCCAAAATCTACCAGTTTAAATTCCACAGTTTTTTCTGTTTTTATCTTACAATCAGAATAAAAATGCCAATATTCCAACCAATAAAATCTTACTATCCTTAGCCATAAAATTCTGAATTTAAAAATCCCACCATTTCGAGATCCCCAATTCCAAATTTCCAAGCGTTAAAAGCATTCACAATCCTTACACTTAAAAATCTGACAAATTAGCAGTTAATTCGACAAAATTGCAGATTAAAGATTCCAACGATCGTATTACAACGTATTCCAATTTTTAACCCTCGATGTCGTATAATCTAATCTTCCAGCTATGGATAACAAGCAATAAATTTTTCCTCAAAACATTCTCGAATGAAAATTCAGCAATTTTTTAAGTTAAAAACAACAAATTTTCGATGAAGATATTCGATGAAGATATTCCTATCTATCGAATAAAAACTCATCTCACTAAAAATTCATGGTACACTCCAAAAAGTGCTAAACCTTGAAGCACTCTGTACAAGCTACCCTGTGCGTTGTTCGAACCAAACGCGATAGCGTTTCGTTAACAGCGTTCGAGTCTTCGTCCCTGACACGACGACTTACACGCTAGGGAATACCTGTGCTTTGCGGACTTTCTATAGCGGCGACCTTGTAATTTAAGGTTGAAGGTAGGCTGTGGCACGGGAACCGCTCGATAAAACACCAGCAGTGATAGAAGTCTCACGAACGTAGGGGTTGCAGTGGAATCGACCTGGCCACCCCTTGATTTACGCGACCCAGTCGATTCTGCTTACTTCTTTTTCCCCCCTTTTTCTGCCCCTCTTGTGTCTTACGCGGGTCCTTTTCCTTTTTACGTCCCTCCACCCATTCTCTCGACTCGGGAAAATTTATGTATCGATTATCTTTACGATTTTCATTGTCACGCGGGTTCGATGGATGTCGCAAATCTAAATCAGACGGATCCATTTATCCCAAACTTCTTTTCTCGTCTCTTGTTCTTGTTCCCGATGTTTTCTATGATTTCAGCTACTGCTCAAGTTACCGCTGGATATTAATATCTCGTCTTGAGAGCAGGATACTTGCTCTTTGGTTAGATTCGTTGTTCATCGTTGGAGAATTTTGGTAAATCAGATGCGGATTAAATAAACATCGTCGTCGTTTCTTACTTTTCATTTAATATAGCTCGTGTCTGTTATTTTGCAATATGTAAATATACTGCAATTTGTCGTAATTCAATGTTTTAATTCTTGGTATACCAGACTTGGACCATTTTCGAAGACCTCATTCGTAGTACACTCATATAATAATTCTCTTCTTAATATTTGTATCATAAGAAATTCAAGTATAAAAGATGTATCCTTACACGTTAAAATTCTTGAAACTGCAACATTTATTTTATACTGAAAAAACTCTCGTACGAAGACTATTATATATAAAGTTATAGTCTATAAAGACCGTAAATCTGTTACCCATAAATTAGTCTATAAAGACCATTTACCCATAAATTCAAAGATGATAATTATATCTTCAGATACAGTAGAACTTCTGTTATATGAACCTGTCGGAAAACAAGTTTTTCTCCTAGTTTTCTCATCTATGATTTTTCGTTCAGTTAATAGGAGTTCGTGTTCGTATCAGAGAATTCCATGAGATATTTCCTAATACATAATAATGTTGCAAACTTCTATCGACTGCAAAGCATATGGGCATGTTACATAACTCGTGTCCTCACTCTTTATGTCTTGTTGTTACGCGTTCGGCGATAGTTCAAATAATAAAAGCTGAGTTAAAGCTCAGTTTATCAGACGCTACTAAAATTTTGTTCCTATAAATGCGAATACATACAAGCGGATTTGCACTGTAGGCTATTTCGTATCTTGCTTGTTCTATCATACTGTAATATAATTCCTTAAGCTTCTGCTGCAATCTCCATCAAACCCTAAACCCTTAACAAATCAGAATACTCCAGTTGCTTGAAACTTGAAACTTCTTTCCGCAATTCCAACGATTCTCGTCCACGTCGTCGTGTCTGCTATTCTCTTTCTCAACCCTCCGTTCAAACGTTCGTCACCCTGTTCTGGAGAGAAGGCGATTTCGATCCAGGGGTAGCACAATAACTGCATTTCCCCTTTTCCCGTCCCGTCAACTTAATACGCGGAACCTTTGTTACCAGGGCAAAAACAAACTGAACGTATCCAACAGCCCTCCGTGATCCCGCCTCTCGTATTTACCCCATTTCCGCCCTTTCCGTCCGTATAAATAGACGGAGCTCGAGCTGCCAAGAGAAGAGGCAATGGTATGGTGTCTTTCATCGTTGGATCGAGGATCTGCATGTCACGTGGAACGACTCGTAATTTCCTGAAAACGTTATCGCTGCGTCAGAGATCGTTCTCCGTCGATATCCGTGGATTTATTTTAATCGCTTTCGAAGAAAGTGATTCGACGCTTCGTAAATTGGTAGATTTCGTTTCACTTTGTTTCAAAGTTGGATGTAGCGTCGTGGAAAATCGAAAACCGAGAAGGTGGTAGTTTTGATAATATAATTCCATTCGACAGTTTCGCTACTAATCAGATTAGATTTTTAACGACGACTACCGACAGAACTGTTAGATTTTTCCTTTGACGGAAAGAACATCGAAAATAGATGTTAAGATGTTAATTGAAGAAATTTAAGGATTAAGAAACAGATTGCGCGGAAGGATAAGAATATTAGAGAAACAATTTCAAGTTAGTAATTGCAGAAAGAATATTATTGAGAGAATAGTTCGATATGAATTTAGAGCTTGTAATGATTACATTGAAACGCTCTGAAAAAGCGAATATCATTAAAAACAATTTGGTAATTGGGGAAAGAATGTTATCGACGGAATGATTCAATAAGTTTGGAGATGAGTGTTGTCGATGGTTTCGTTGAAACATCACGTAGGAAAGAATGTTGATTTTATGCGTGATTATGAGTTTTGCACGAGCCTGTAGAATCGAGGTTCACCCCTCGAAACCCGTTAACAAGGAAACCACCCTCTATCGTCGTCGTTCGCAATTCAATGCAGGAATATCACCGATAAATCGCCGCCTTCTTCGGGTTGCGCGCGTGCTGTGCGACGAATAAAATCACTTACGAGGGACCGTAGGTTCAGTCACGGGCTAAGAGAGAAGTGTCGCCCTCGTTCGTGACATTTAACGAAGTTTTAACGATGCAACTTTAAAGCAAAAATAAAAAATCAACGGTTATAATAGCCCATCTTCGTTGCTAAACACGCAATACGTGTAATAAACAAAGATATATAAAATATCCAAGATAGCGTATTTATTATAATATTTGATGAGACAAATTTTTATTTAAATTTCACTTCTAAAGTTATGTTTATGAAAATATGAACTTCCATCATAAGGTCACAGTCTAATCATTACAAATTTACGACAGAACAATGATCTTTTTAATGCAAAGGTAATTACAATTTTTGAACGAAGTGTAGTGTATCGGAACTGCAAAATTTGTTATCTGAATGTATGTTTTCGGCGGTATTTTAAGTTACTATTGCGAATGGCTTCGAAAATTCGACTTCATGAACATTTGACATCATAAAGCCGTTAATTGGAGAAATCCGCCTAAGACCGTGACGATATAGAGAAATTTAAACAAAATAATGTATCTTGAAAATCTACGAGGATGTTGTACATCAACTAGTCGACCAAAATGTCTTACGCCTTGTGTCCGCGAACAGCGATCAGTTTCGGCTTCAGCGACCTCAAAACCCCCTAAAAAGTGTCAGTCTGACGGAACATTTTTCAGTCCGAATACTACAGCTATCAGAGCCCAATTTTTTAACGCGACAACTTACAACGCAAAGATCGATACGTCTATCTACACATCGTTCGATTTTTTCCGCTCGTATGAGAATCCCTCTGAAGGCCCTTAACATATTCACTTTCAGTTGCTTCTTTCTCAAGACGTATATAATACCGGAAACAGAAAGAAAAGTGGAGTATAGGCGGACGTCGCGGAGCTGCTCGAAATAAATAACGTAGTGGAAAGAAGGGAAAGGAAAAGGACGAGCAGGATATCAATAAATAAAAGTTAGGAATCGAGCGAGGAGCGTCTAAACCGGCAAGGGGGTTGTTTGCGTATGCGGCGACCCGTTTGAAATTCCCTAGCACGGAAACTACAGCCCCACGCCCGGAATCGGAAATTAGCGTGTTGTGCCGGTAAATCATAACTTTCTTTGGGAAATAGTTTACGCCTCGCAGCCGGCCAACGACGTTTCCAATGCGAATACCGGAGTTCGATAAACGTCGAATTTATACGAGGCGAGAGTACCAATTATTTTTCATCGCCCTTTCTTTGTGAAGAGGAAGTGGTGTAGAAAATTGGATATTTCAGATTATTTCTTCTTTGTCGTTAAAAATGGAGTTCATAAATATTAGGACTCCTTTTGGCTTCGTATGAGACGTCATAATTCGATCGTTAAATCAAGCAGATGATTAACTGATCACAGATTTGTATTCGTGGAAGGAGAAAATTAATGAATAGATATGGTAAAACTTGTGGTTAAATTTATGGTTAAATTAATTGTTTCTATGCGTTTCAAAACGAGAGATAAATTCTGTAATTAATGATCTGATTTCGAAAGAATTTTTCTATTTCTATTGCGAAGATTAGGTAAATATGTCTACTGCAATTATATTCCAATCTGAAAGATATTTTAGAAAATACAATTTCAATGGAAAATAAACGGCATTAAAAATATAATCTTCTTTGAAAGCTTGTTTTTGAACAAATTTCTCATCCCTTTAATATGGATCGTCGACAAACGTTGAAAAAATAGATTTATTTTACCAAGAGCTATCCTCTAGTGCAAATTTCATTAAAATCGACGTGCGCGGATTTAATATATTTCCCTGCAAATGTGTACAGCGAAATGGTGAAATGTGTACTGCACTTTTTTTACATATTCATAAACTGAAATCTCCTCCTAGCGAAACATGTTATAAAGCATTTAACGGTGACTTAAAATTATTAAAACAAGCCACGTCTGTATATTTTTCAACCTAACATGCATATGTTATTTCATTCATTATATTATGTTAAAGTATTTAACTGTTAAATAATATAAAAATCCAAAAATCGTATGTATGTGTTTCACAATTCTTTTGATATTTTCTTCATTTGAATAAATGAGGAAAAAACAGAAACGAAAGATTGAAAAATAACGAATTAAAACAGAAAAACTTGTTATTCGCTCAATTTTCCATCTGAACCCTATATTATAGTCTTTATCTACTTAGAGCAGGAGGAAATGAAGCAGTAAAAAGTAGCCAGAGGCAAAGTAAACCGCAAAGTGTTCGCGGTCCAAGATGTTCCAGGCATCTCCACCTCGATAAATGTAACGTCCTGTAGCTGTAACGTCGACTTAATTAAATCAATGCTTTAACAGAGCCGACAAACATTCTCGTATTCTTCGCGACACTTTATTCCTATCTTCTCGAAGGTTATTTCCATTCGCCCTTTCTCTCTTTTCTTCCCCCTATTTTTTCTTTCCCTCTTTCTACCATTGTTTTCCTCTTCGTGGAACATTTTTGAGGAAACGTTAGGATAACGGAGCCCTTCGTCACTGGGGACACTTCACTTTTATGATTTTCATTCCAGACGCGGGCTTTCATATGGAACATTTGTTCAAACGTCGCGCCGCGCTTCTATCTCGACAGAAAACGATAATCATGCAATCTGGGTAACTCACTTCTTCGTACAAACTTCTAGATTATTCCGTTTTTACTTGTCACACATTCAAAGATTCAAAGATTCAAAGATTCAAAGATTCAAAGATTCAAAGATTCAAAGATTCAAAGATTCAAAGATTCAAAGATGATTCAAAGATTCAAAGATTCGAAAAATCAAAGTTTAAAAAGATGATTCAAAGATTCGAATATTCAAAGATTCAAAGATGATTCAAACTTTCAAAGATTCAAAGATGATTCAAAGATTCAAAGATGATTCAAAGATTCAAATATTCAAAGATTCAAAGATTCAAAGATGATTCAAGAATTCAAAGATTCAAAGATGATTCAAAGATTCAAATATTCAAAGATTCAAAGATGATTCAAAACTAATCCAAAGATTCAAATATTCAAAGATGATTCAAACTTTCAAAGATTCAAAGATGATTCAAAGATTCAAATATTCAAAGATGATTCAAAGATTCGAAGATTCGAAAATTCAAAGTTTAAAAAGATGATTCAAAGATTCGAATATTGAAAGATTCAAAGATGATTCAAAGATTCAAATATTCAAAGATTCAAAGATGATTCAAAAATAATCCAAAGATTCAAATATTCAAAGATGATTCGAAGATTCAAAGATTCAAAGATTCAAAGATGATTCAAAGATTCAAAGATTCGAAAATTCAAAGTTTAAAAAGATGATTCAAAGATTCGAATATTCGAAGATTCAAAGATGATTCAAACTTTCAAAGATTCAAAGATGATTCAAAGATTCAAATATTCAAAGATTCAAAGATGATTCACAAATAATCCAAAGATTCAAATATTCAAAGATGATTCGAAG
>CM026164.1:6075512-6333125 GCA_014825975.1 Bombus haemorrhoidalis | reverse complement strand
GATTCAAAAATTCAAATATTCAAAGATTCAAAAATGATTCGAAGATTCAAATGTTCAAAGATTCAGAGATGATGCAAAAATTTAAAGATTCAAGGATTCAAAGATTCAAAAATGATTCAAAGGTTCAAATATTCAAAGATTCAAAGATGATTCAAAGATTCAAATATTCAAAGATTCAAAAATGATTCAAAGATTCAAAGATGATTCAAAAATTCAAAGATACAAAGATTCAAAGATTCAAATATTCAAAGAATCAAAGATTTAACCGTTCAGTGACTGAAAGATTCAAGGCCTTAAAGGTTCAAATATTCAGAGATTCATTACTTACCAGACTACTTACTTCTCCACCATTTATAACGTGGACTAACTTGTCTTCACCTAATACTTCGAAAAGCATGTTTGAAAAACGAAATCTAAAATTCTGAGAAATTACATCTTCTAGTTCCTCGCGGCGCGAAAATCTTCGACACGGCGATTAATATAATGAGCCTACGGAGAAGCAAGGTGGTTGTTTGTGCAACGTCAGCCAGGGCGCGCGATTGAAATTTGTTCGCTGTGTGTTCGGTAGAGACAAGTGGAAAGTTTCGAGCCCTGTATTCCCCCGGCCGCTCGCCTCTTCCAACGGAGACAGGATCGATCGAGTAAAATTAAATTTCGAGGCGAAAGTATCTCGAGAACAGTGAAAAAAAAAGAGAAAGCGAGAAAAAATAGAAGAAAGTTTAACGTTGCAGGGGGAGGGGGGGGTGCGCGCCCACGAAAATCCGGGCTTATTGTGAGGGCGAAACAGAACTTTTAACGAGACAAACCTTTTTACTCGCAGTCGACGTTTTACCAACGAGCGCGAAATGAAGTTCGGCCAGCGGTATTTTTAAAAAGACAATACAGCCACCGTGAAACGCCGGAGGTTTGGATAAAAGAACGGAGGAATCTGGTAACTAAGACAAAGGCGGGAATGCATTGAAAATCGAGAATGGAAGACACAGACCGGTTGGAGGCAACACGCGCGGTGAAATGTTCATTGAATCGACTAATCTATTCAAATGACAAGAGCCCGTGAAGCGGAGACTAGAATGGAAAAGGAAGGCCGGTGGTATTATTGGACAAAAGCTTTCCGTCGCGTTGCTCGAAAAAAAACCTTTTTAAATTGAAAATCTGTCGTATTGTCCCTTTCTAATATGGCCAGTTTTCATCTCCTTAGTAGTCGTTCCCGCTGTGTCTCTTTTTTCCTTTCTTAATTTCCTTTTCTTTGGATGATGACCTGTTCACTTTGTAACTTTCTTTCTCTATCAACGACGACAGCTACTTTATCTAATTGAACGTGAATGTAATCGAACGAAGTGGCGATCACAGAGGTTTGCATGACAAATTTTTCTAGAAAATTAGTTTCTTAGATTTCGAATGAAGAATGACGGTACTGTGACTTCCTTTGGTATCATATAAAACGTAACGATCGAATTACGAACGTTCGTGAAAATTTATGAAGAATTCTTCTCATATCGAAGAATTTAGACTTTATGGTAGAGTTTCCAATCTTTTGAGTAAATTACGCGATCCTATGATGTCAAGATTACGTGGAGATTCTTTATGTCAAGACTGTGAGATCTTCCAGATTCTTCCAATAAATCTGACAGATGGTTCTCCTTATTGCACAAGTCTCCTTTTTCTATTTTATCTTTGAATAGTATCCAATCCATTACAATGGTAGAAAATCTTAATTGTTTGTTAAGTTTTCAAACGAGAACTTATCCTTAATGCACGTTTCTTTGTTAAGAGTGTTTTTTAGTTTATTTAATCATTGAATAGCAAATTCGTTAAAATCGAAGGAAATTCTAGTCGGCCGCTAATTATTCGAACGAGAATTTATAGGATTTATAGATCCAAGTTCTGTGAAAGTCTGATGGAAAGAAAAAGGAGAAAGGATTAGGAGCAGCAAGGACTAGCTAAAGGCGATCGAAGTTCAGCCTGCGATTCGGTAATCAACGTTCGCCTGAAATCTGGAAATCCATCGTCCGCGGATTTCCTTTCGAGGATCTTAATTAATCTCCACCAGCTCCTGTAGTTTCGCATTTTCCTCGACAACCTGCTGATCTCAACACTTCACAGCCTCGAAGATTTCATCACTGCATAGTCAGTAAATATCATTTTGAATTTAACCGGTGTTTTCAGTCTCGATCGGCGATGAAATTGCCAGAAATTCAGCGAGATCGATAAGTTTCCATTTTAAAATAGAAATGCAATATCGGTTGGAAGATTTTTGTTCGCTTTTAATCGAATTTTAATTAAATTTTTGCGAATTGATAATAATTATAGGAAAAAGGTATTCGATAATTCTGGGTGAAGTTTAGAAAATTCGATTGTTACACTGGAATCGAAAGATGTTCGAGACGAATAAAGAAAAAAAAAGAGAAAGAAGGAAAGAGAGAGTTTTAATCTTTGATCTTTCAATTTTACCGATTATTTTCTTGTATTTTCAATCCTCCTTCAGCAAAAGACAATTTTTCTAATGCAGTGCTACGCTCTTTAATCCATTTCGATCGTTTTTTCTTCCCTTGCTTTTCTAACAAAATATCCGTGTTCCTCGAACTCAATGCCGGCTATTAGTCCCACTCGACTGTAACTCTGTTTTAAAATTCATTTCCTCGCATCGAATCAATATCTTTAATTTTCTGCGCCAGTAAGAAACGATTTCTCACGTAAGGTGCCTATACTTTAATCCTCTCTGTGCTCTTCTTATTTTTCATCTCTCCGCGACCCAATACTTGGAGAGTGTACACGTATCTTGAAAAGTGACAGGGACATTTGGATGAAACCATTCAGACGTGTCTCTGGCCGAGTTCTCTGTGTATAAAAACACCTCATGCCCGTTTTCTGTGCTGCAAAACAGAAACGATAAAAGATTCAAGCTCCATTCCGCCAGGATTCTCCTATTGGTCCGTGCTATTTCTTTCTTCTACGGGAGAAACAGCGGAGGAGAACGAAGAAAAACAATAAGTCGCGCGGCAAGATTGAAGATAAACAACTGAAGGAAAATGTATAGAGGGACGCTGGTGAATAAAGGGACCTTGAAATAGAGAAAGAAACGAGCATTCGCGAGTATAAAAAGAAAAAGAAAGAAACACAGAGAGAGAGAGAGAGAGAAAGATAAGAAGAGTTTAATTCGGGAAGCTGTACGGAAGCAAAATTAATCCTGGAAGCCTTCTTAAATTATTCCTCGCCACGCCGGTAATTAATACTTATCTCCGTTTCTTTATCACGTCGGACTGTCTCCCTTTTCTATAGAAAAAAAGAGGGTGAAAGAAATGGGATAATTCAGATGCTGGTATTGACTTTCCCTTGAAATTAAACTAGTTTCTGATAAGTACGATTGGTTGAGTTACTTAACATCCTTCCTTCGATCGTATCAAATCACTGTTATCATTCGATGAACTTTGGGAAATTCTTTTTCACACCTTCGACCGTACATGATCCTTAGAAAAAGAGATTTTTTACAACTATGAAATTACCATCAAATTTAAATCTCTTCGCTTTAAGACTTCCTTGAACCGTACGAACTCTTTTTCGTTCGGATCCTTGCACGTAATCTTTACAACTTTACAACGCTGTGTATTTGCGATTCTTATCCATGCAAAATCCTGATCGATTAACGCCTCGTTGTTTCGTTAATCATATCTTGCTCGATTATTTTATAATAAAATCCATTCCATACGAAACGCGTATATCTTGATATATATTTTCTCGAATAATTAAATAAACCGACGAATAAATGATTATTTCCTCGAACAGTGAAATATTCATGTAACACTAATTACATCGCATCAACGTTTCCACGAGAATTATTCTCGGGGAAAAAAAAAGAGGACGGGGGAAATTACCTACCGCGTGACGCTAATGAACGCTCATCAACAACAAAACCGAACGATTAATTAATCGTTCGGTGGAGTGGCATTGAATTTTCCCGAATCTGGAAGTACAGAGGAAAATTAGCCGGGGATTGTCGAATACGTAACGAAAAGGATCATACGACGCATCGATTATCTTTCATAAGCCGGATTCGTTGGACGTATACGAGGAAGATCGAGGGAAATTATCGAACGATCACGGTCCATCGTCGAGGTTGTTACCAATTATCGAACTAATTTTACATAACGGACGATACCGGATTATTAAACGCGGATATCCCTGTATAATTTTGCTTAATCACGCGTGCCAGCCTGACGAGATTGAAATATCGTTCGAAAGACGCGATTCTCTCGCGATAATTAAAACAACTTTTCGATGCAATAACTTTCCGATAATAGCTTGTTATGAAGAAAAATATGACGTATAATTAGCTATTGTATTATAAAATTAATTTCGCGAATAGCAAAGAACTGGTTCATTTTCATCCTGTCAAACATTTCGATATAAAATTCTAAACATGGAAGCATTAAAAATATTTGGCAGCTTGCGAGCAAAATTTTCAATACAGAAGTAAAGTTAAATAAACTACGTGTTTGCTTTATAAAATCATTTTATCTCTTTTTTATATCACCTCTTGCACACATGGGGAAGGATTCGTGAATATTTACGTTTCCCGCCGTTCATGTTGGGCACGTTTTATCACATCAACGTATTCGATAAAAACTCCACGTATGACTCGAGAAATGAGAATGTATTTTTATATAACGTCGAACATGTACATGCGACTTCGATTAATGTGTAAAATAATTCTCATCATTTACTAAAGGATTGACGATGTTCAGTCGTAAAATACGACAGACATTTAGAAAATTTTACGTTAAACGTCTCGTGATTGCTACCTGCCGTTCTTAAATATAAAATTTGGAAACACTTGGAAAATTTCTAAATTCGTAAACTCGTGTTTTCCATGAGATTACAAAGCTACCTACTCTGATTAAAGCTTCGGTCTATTAAGAGGATCCGTTAGATCTGTTATTTTAGCCTTCAGCGTGTTAATAAACTAGTCCCGCTATTGATTCAGTGTTTCCACGGTAACGTAGGGTTATCATCCCTCGAAAGGAAATTCTAGATTCTGCCCCCTCCGCCGTCTCGAGATTTAGACCATCCGTAATACACCATCAGCGAGATAAATATGAGTTTTCCTCAGCTAATTAAAGGATCAACGAAGCGCCGTTGTGTTTCTTCAAATTGAAACGTCGTTCGTCTTTAATCCACCCAAGAATCCTCCCTCTTGATTACTTTTCTTTTATCATTCGCCCAGTTTTCTTGGCCGGCCAGGTCCCTACTCCCTCTAATTCTGAAATTAAAATCGAGAACGGAATTGGTACACGCTCGATTTCTTCAATTTCTTGTTTGTTCCCCGACGGAAAATCGGTCATTTTGCGTTTAAGAAACATTGAAATTTGTATTTCTTCATGTCTCTTAAAACATTTTCTATATTTGAGAAACATTAGTTACGAATAGTAAAATTAAATGTTACATATCTAAATGGAAATATGAATAAACAGCAGTCGTAATAAATCGTTGATTTAAAAGAAAAAAGGGAAAAGAAGAAAAAGGAAATACACAAGCTTCGATTTCCTATATCTCGCGCACGTTCTGGTAGGAAATAGTTAAGGCAAATGTCGAGGATGGTCAAGATAGTGAAAATAAGGATACGATTCCATAGACGTCTAGCGAAAATCGAGCTTCGATCCTTTATTTTACGAGAAGGTTGAGCATCCTTCAATGGCGGTGAAGCTGCCATTGGTCGACCGTAAGCCGCCACGAGTCGATGGCTCGTATTTTCGAACAGCCTAGACGAGGCGTCTTTCCCATCGATCCGACGGAAAGCGTCGCCAGACGACGAGGAGCCGTAATATCGTTACGGACGTTGCAACCCCGTAAGACTCGACGACGTGCATGCCACGAGTAAAGCAGATCCGTCCAACGATTTTAATCCTCGGTGATTCTCATCGTTTTAGAATCGTTTCATAGAAATTATCGTTTATATAGATTTTACGAGATGCTTTGGCACAGCTCGACTTTACAGACGTTTCCAGTGAGAATTGAGAGAAAATTACGACGTCTATACAAGTAGGATCTTTTGATTCTCGATAAATATTATTAACCAGCAGTGTAATACATTATATTGTGTTATATATTAGAGTACCGATGACTCAGAATAATTTCTTCCACTACGATGGTAACGCATTCGTGGAAAAATTGCGTGGAGAATTGCAACGATCCGTAACAGTGTTCAACGTAGAATACAGCGTAGAATATAATAATCTATCAAAATAAAGATCACAACGTTCGACAGATTAGGTTTCGTGTTTGTATAAAGATGCATCGTTGTAAAAGACGGGTCTGTGAAAGAAAGACATTTTTCGGACAACCTGATAGTTTTAAAATAGAAAGAACTTCAAACGTAAACTCTTGATGTGTAATCGCTAGATGAGGAATAACGTAAGAATAAAGTATGAAAGGATGAGTGAGAAGATCAAACGAGGAAACGTATAGTTAGAGAAATTGTAACCAAGTGGGATTTCTTAACCGCCAGATCGAGATCAATTAATTATTATTATTATCGTAACGTTAATTTGGAAGCACATTTACTATAATATAATTTATATGAATTCCGATACGATTTAATCTTTGTATACCGAGAATCATAAAAATCCAAAATAGCGAGTAGGCTCTTTCGAACGCTACAAATCAGTTGGAGACGTAATTTTCGGAGAAGAAAATTGAATGAGAAGAATGGAAAACCATAAACGCATGTTGGAAGCATCGAAAGCATGCCCTCGAGGGTTGAACGAAGGGATGGCAAACGATGGTAAAAGAAAAGAGGAGGAAGAGACGGAAAATGAAGACGAAGCTCGATTGTTTTTACGAGGGGAGGGCGACGTGTCTAAAGTGGCGAGGTCGGCAAGATTTGTGAGATAGGAATTTAGAATGGGCCGGAGGCGAGATACGTCGTTTCTACTTATTGTTAGCAACTCTCCGAGGGGAGAAAATTAACGCGGTACAAGCTCGACGTTCATGGCGCAAAGAGCTGAGAAGAGAAGTGAAAAACGAGAGACTCCTCGTGCACGAAAGCCTCGATGCTTCAGGACCTTTTATCCTGGTCCCGTGCATCAGACGTGTAGTTACATATACATTACATCGAAATTACATGTATAGTTAATGATCGCCCTTGTTAACCTTTACATCTTTTTCCCTTGCTGTGCTACAAATCACAAATTACTCTATAGAAGACAATAAAAATTCGAACGTTTCTTGGTAATAGTTTATCGGCTGCTAGCTTTTCTTATATCAAATCTTACACTGCAATCGTTGACTTAATATTCCATGAGCCTAGTACATTTACATGATAAATTTGTAAGTTTTTGTTCTCGGAGACAACGCGTCTTGCGTAAAAACTGTATTCTACGTTTCCGACTTATTCTCGCACGTAGAATGATTATTTAGTCCGGTCTAGACCGAAATTAGCCACGTACAAATATACTTGATAAATTTTTAAACTCGATTCTCTTCAAAAACCAAGCCGAGAATGATAAAATTTGATCCCATTTTTTTTTCTTATTTTCACGGCAAAGAATCACATCGTTCTCGCTTTTACATATTATCTTTTACGTGTTATTCGGCCGGACTCTGCACGTACACGTTTACTTTATTTATGAATTGTCATAAAAGAGCTTGCGAAAACCAGCTCGTAACTTTTAATTCGCAACGCGTGCGTAATAAACGTCTGAAAACACAGCGTTATTAATGCATAATGTAAACCATTTTTCAATAAATGCTACGTCTCGTATTACTAATTGACCATTGCTAGTCCTATTAATCTCGACAAGTTGCTTCAAACGTACATAATCAGGCTCGAATTTACAATCAAAGGATCATTGAACAACGCATTAAAAGCGTGTATGTAAATTCGTATGAAAAGATTCTTGATTAACGGACAACGATTGTATTAGGGTAGAGAGTTATTACTGGTTCCTATGAATTCGAGCCCGCTGATGATTAATCGCAAACGAAACACGGGTGCAGCTTTATTTCTCCGTGGAATCAGCGATGCTTCCTTTGTTTCCCGATGGTTGCAAAAAATTTGCAACTTTTTCTGAAAAAAGTGCACTACTCAGAGGTGGAAATTTTCGCTAGGACGATAGTAACGAGACGTTTAATTATTCAAAACGATACAACTCGTGGCGTAACGCAGATGTTCAAATGATATTTTAAAAAATGCAACAATGAGAAGATTATATCTATTAATATAGTGTAAATAACAAATAAGCCTTATATGTAGCAGAAAAGAAACCCAAAAGCGTTACTTTCTGTTCCTTGCATATTCATATTTTATGTATTTAATTCCATTTCTATCCGATGAACATTAAAATCGTTAAAATCATTCAAAACGTTATAAATCGTTAAAATTATTTCGTGTCTCTTTTACAGTATAAAAATAATCTTATCTTATGAAGTATTTAAATTTTTTTTCGACGTATTTCCCGATCGTTAGAAAATTTCACAAATCTAAGAAAAACATAGCATTCATCAATCATTAATACACTTAAACTTGTTTAGTATCTATCTGAAAAAACGGAATTAGAATTATCATTTTTCCCAGCGTTCACCTTCCACAACTGAGGCAATTGATTTGCAAATTTACAACATCTTTTCCACTGGTTATCATTTTAAGAAGAATCTTAATCAGTTACTGTAATGAATTATAATTAATGCAAATTCAACGCGATTGTTTACTTACATTTTCATGTTTCAGGCACTGGCTGGAAGTAAATATGACGACAAGCATCTGATGAGCAACGAGGTGATGGAGAAGACACCATCTCCTTTGAAATCAACATACAACTCCCAATCATCGCGTAACTCTGATTGCCCGCCGTCATCCAAACCCGCAATGGCGAATCGTTTGTTGGATTGGTTCTCCGTCGTGATGGCTGACTCTAAGCACCGTCGACCGCATCCTAAACCGAAAGGTACGAATATACAGACGGTAGAACTAGGTCAATCTTGAGTTTATACTTCGCAATATGACGTTTCAATTGAATTTCGATAATTACTACGATGAGTGGTAAGACCCGTGGATTCTCTACGTCATTCTGTTTCGTTGATTGGTTATCTTACTTAAATAACGTTGTACACGTATGATAAACAATTAGAAAAGTAATAAAAAGGTGAAGTATATATTAGAAGACGCAATAATTTTATATCAATGTCCAATATTTATTGAACAAATTTGTAAATCTTTCTTAACATTTTTCGATTTTCGTACGTAATTCAAGAAGAACTTACGATTTACTTCTATTTGACTATCCTAATTAATATTTCTAATAATATTTTTTATTGACTGCGAAAAACATATTCATTGGATTACGAGGAATGTTAATTAACCCTTCGATGTCGCGCACAAACGACATGCAACGGCCTATAATTTTCGTCAGTTTATTTTTGTTATTCTAAATTTCATCTTATTCTAGAGAAATTTTATCATCTACTGTTAGCAATAGATTAAAAAGATGTATACGTAAGTTGAGACTGGCTTATATATCGTAATAACGTGAGAAACATTAGATAGAAAGAGAGGGAGAATTAAAAAGGATTAAAAAGACTCCAGTGGTCGTTAATTACACTTTGGAAGTAGATAGCCGATCTGTTCCTCGAGTAATGAGTAAAATATTCCTACCGAGCGATAATTTCAGTTAATTTCAGCCGCGTAAACAATAGACGGGCTTAAAAATCGCGTGACCACTGTAACGATAATTGCTCCGCGTGTTCTGCTTAACAGCTGGTAGAAACGGAAACGGTGGTGACGTGCTAAAAGTTGCTCTAATTATCAGTGAACTGCACATGCGATGACGTGGCACAGCAAATTAGTAACAGGGGTAACGGCCATCGAAATTCTTGTAGTCATTCGTATTATCGTGAACGATGTGCAACGATGGCAAACTAGTTTGCAAATCGTGAGTTTGCTTCTAAATAAATCCCAATCGATAATAATCGAATGAAAAATCTCC
The DNA here is from genome assembly GCA_014825975.1 of Bombus haemorrhoidalis. Classification (NCBI taxonomy): domain Eukaryota; kingdom Metazoa; phylum Arthropoda; class Insecta; order Hymenoptera; family Apidae; genus Bombus; species Bombus haemorrhoidalis. The sequence continues at coordinate 6,323,148 of CM026164.1, read as the reverse complement.
TTAGTTTTCGGCGATTGTCTTCGCAAATTTGTGAAAAATATAGAAACGAAGAAAGGTATTTTTTTAAAGAAGTAAAATTCTGCTATTTCAAAAAACAGAGAGAAGAACAAAATTTTACTACGAATAGATTCTTGAAGTTTGCTATGGTTTTCATCGCGTAATAATAAGGAGAATATTCTTATCGTTAATTTCCACGTGATGGCAATTTTTTGATACATTTTATAGAAACAACAGAAGGAAAGATAATGTGAATTATTTAAATTTTATATTTTCTGAAATCCTATACTTTTATATTCCATTGTTATGTAATTTAAGTTATTTGAACAATTGTCAAGTGAATAAAACTTTCCTTTTGAAAGAATTACAGTGATATAATAGGGGACTTACAGGGTTAAGATAGTCTCTAGACCATTAAATCCTATGGAGATGATTCCCAAGTTGTCAAGCCCGAAGCGGATAGTTGGTGATTCGTGAAAGCTCGTTAAAACAGTTCCTAAATCACCGGTCTCGATTAGAACGATCATCAAACCGAGTAATCCAGTCGCGATGACCCTAGAACCGATAGCAAGACTCTTGTAACAAGCCAAAGTCATCAATGTAACTAGAACAGGCATTGCGATAATTTCGCTATTCTGTAAAATTAATAAAATTGATGAAATTTATAAAAAATAATTCATGATGCAATTACCATCTGTCTCGATATTATAGATATAATGTCATGGTCTATTACTGTTGATTTCTCTGTCAATAAACGCTAACTGTGTCCGTGTTATGGAACAAATTTTTTTTATTAAAAATATATATAATTCGTCAAGAGTAGAACGTTTTCATTTAATAATAATTTCAATCACGAGTATGGACATGACATGCGTGTCCCAACTTCTGAACTGATACTACACTTTTCGTGATCAAAAAGAACTTGACATATTTGAAAAACATAATGAGAAAAATTGATTCAAATTTTGTTGTAATATCTGTAACGATGTGCTTTGATATTTATGGACAAATGTGCAAAAAATGGAATTTTCTTGAATTAAAATTTCGAAGATTTAAAAAATACTTAATAATTAATTTTAGATTTTATCACTGTACGCCATCCTTTCTCTAAATTCCTCGTTTTATATTTTTATCGCTAAAAATCCTCTAATTACAAATATAAGCTACTTAAATTCCACGATACAGGAAATTGATGAACGATCCTAAGAAGACAGCGAATTTTTACAAAATCCTTTCGCTGTTCGAGAAACTGATAGGATTGTCTTATCTCGTTGATTGGCGATACGTTTAACATTATTTGGAAAAACATAGTTGGCAATAAACCCGTCGAGAATGACCAAGTCTCTCGTTATAGAAACTCGACGATCGAGTTGAATATACAAGAGACTAATTGCTCCACACGAAAAGGGTGGCCCCTGGACATTACAACGCTCACGATCCGGCGTAGTTTGGAACTGCGGGAACTGCCTCACATCACTGCACGCTATTCGACTTCGATACAATCGCTTCGTACCAGCACGGAATTGTCCCGTTCAAAGGAATCGCTTCCACTTCAGATCTACCGATTACTCGGCTCTATCTCCGTCGATTCTGTTTCCAGTTTGTAACATCTCCATTTGATCTTATCACTGAAATCAAAGACCATTTATTTATTAGAATCTCCCATCAACTTCGTGTATCGTAGAGTTTTACTCGCTTTCATTTCCAACCAAACACTCAGGAATGGTATTTAAATATAAAAATAGAAATCTTTAACTAATTCCTTTGAAAACTTTGAAAAATTGATAAAAGTATTCCTTCTAGTAATAAACCTCGTTATATAGCAGGTTCATATTTGACATTTATTATATGTTTCAGACGGTTATTCATATTGTATGCTAATCTTTTATTAGATACACGTTCGCAATATATAACTCGTAACTTCCGTATACATTTTCAGATTTCTTTCCAATTTGACCAACGTGATCGTGTTACAACAGTCACAGCTGGCTATAGCGCTAATGAAATTTCAATACGACACATATATAGAATACGTCCTCTTAAGAATTCACCATGATAAACGTTCAAACACTTGCGTGACATAGCGTAACTGTATTCGATCGAGTTACTTTCATTTGCTATAAAATACAAATGACCAAAGTGTACCTGTAGATGCATCGATACGATATTTATATTTCATTGATGGCGTCTGTCTGTAGAGGCGCGCGGCCATCGGAATTCATATTTCATTCCCGCATCATTTCCAGGTCACTTCCCCATCGGTTGCCAGAGCGAGGTCAGGTGGATGTTCGGACATTTGGACAGTGACAACGACGGCAGGCTCTCTCTTTCCGAGTTGTACGGCCTGGAACACGATCAGAACGAGCCATGTCTGAAACCGTTCCTCGACGGCTGCGACACCGACGGGTAAGAAGATGACTTCCGCCCATGCGATTATTCCATCCACGTACCTCTCCGCCACGTTGTAATCCGTTTGTCACATCGCGGCGAATTTTTCTTCTTTCTTTGTCATTTTTTTTTTTTTTTTTTTTTGCCTTTTTACGTAATCCCGTCGTCCGTTGCTTGTAAATCATTAAACTCCGCGGATACGTGACCTGAAAAGGGAACGAAGAGAAACAGGGCGAGTTGGAGGAAAGGGAAGAAGATAGAGAAACCCTTTCAGTTTTTAATACCTTCGAGGGGCTTGACGCTCGAGCGTAATAGGTCTCGAGCGTACGTGCCTACGGAGCGGAGTGGCTGGTCGTTAAGAGGCAGACACATGGACCGTGTGTGAAACTTTCATTCCGAGTCGATTGCTTTTTGCTCGCATGTAAACCGGGAAATAAGAAACGATGCCACGTTGCGTTTGTTACTCTCAAGAAGCGGAATTTCCGTTCTCTGTTCCACAGTATGTATAGAGATTAAGTTGAGATGTTAAGGGGTTGTTGCGTAGTCTCCATGAAAGGTTTCCCTCGCCATTCCGGGACGGTGAACTCTGTTACCCAGGCTGTGGATAATCTTAAATAGTTAATTCATAGTAGCTTCTTAGTGTAAGACTATTAATGAGATATGTAATACATATACGGCATACTTGTAACTTTCATAGCTATGACGAGGATCAAATGTAATAGGTCAAAGGCATTGGAGATCCAACTACCGGATGAAGGATATTAACTGAAATGAAGATTAAATTTGTTGGCTTGATTAGTTGATTAACTAACTGGCTATGATTAGGTGATTTAAAATCCTGATAAGATGAATACCTACATAAGAAAGTATCAAATATATTTTGATACTCTAATAAAAGTTTGCGTAGTTTCTTAGCTTCCATAAATTTGCAATAAACATTTATCTTGTTTCTCCGTTTCCGTTTAACGCGATGAAATTTTTTATTTAATTAAAAAATCAAAATTATGTGGTGTATGACTCGTTATATTTGAGCTATTGTACGGTCCAAAAGTAATATGTAAATTTTAAATGATTTAGCCATCACAGTCTGAGAGTTAAAATCGACAAGAATCCCTTTCTGAGAAACCAATACATCACTGCACAATAATAAAGTAAAGTACCAAATATCTATCACGTTCGACAATTTCCAGAGACATCTTCGTGAATGGTCCCGAATGGTGCGGATGTTTCTCGAAGGCTGAACGTCCCTGCGCCGCTGTACGCAAGCGATCATCCCCCGACGTTGCACCTGCTTGCGATTCCCGAGGGTATTACCGAAGCACCCAGTGTCACCGTGGTCTAGGACTCTGCTGGTGCGTAGATCCTCACGGCGTGGAATTCGCTGGAACTAGAACACGTGGCAGCAAGCCAGATTGCGGTGAGTGTTCCTCGATTGCCAAGAAAAATACTTTTTCCAACGATTATTGGATTATACTTAACCCGCCGATATTTCAGACACGATCGTGAACAAGATCAGCAACGGAGGATTAAAGACAAACAGCGTGGACCTGGATGACGACGAGGATGGTGGTACAGATTCTGCTCAGGATCTCGAGGGTTCCGCCGATCAGCCATTGGACTTCTAGACTCCTTAGAATCAACCAGTAACAGCAGCAACGGAAGCAGCACCTTAACGTGATGTCGAACAGTCGGACGACATTGTTTCCCCTTGTAAAGGGGAACGAGGAACGCACGTCCTGGTCGTCCGCTGGTTTCGAGTATCGCCGTTGTGATTGGAGGTGTCTTCAAGTGAAACAGGTCGGCAAAGGCTGCGACCCACGCGTGAGCCTAAAAAAAAGAAAACGTCAGAAAAGCAACGAACAAATACGAGGATTGACGAGATGTGACACGAGCAGCGGATACACCCTCTGGCATCGTGATTGCACGAATTCAATTGCGTCCTCTTTAGCGATTGATCATGATCCTTAACCCGGAAATGATCATTTTTCAACAATTAATTTCCCATAGCGATTTGTTGATTCATTATTTATAGATTGAATTGAAATAAGAATACTGTGTATAAAGGTCTTATTTTTCTGATATTTTTCTCGTTATTTTACGTTTATGGTTCATACAAATTAATCTGTTCGAAAACACAAGTGCCAAACGGGTTAAGAAGCTGCTGAATCAGAGAATCGTAGGAAGCTTGTACAGTGCAATAACCAAGGGGCTACATCGTGCAATGGCAATCTTGTGTGATGCTCTATTTTGATCAAAATCCAGGGTAAGAGATGTCGATGTCCGACGCGATGAAAGAATCGTATCGATGATCCTTGATGAGACACGTTGTACCCTGTGTGCCCGTCGAGGTACCTCCATGCACAACTCGTCTATAAATAATATAATTATATACTATTTATGCATATACAAACTAGAGGTTTCACGAGAAAAGGAAGAAAGAGAAAGGAGAGATGAAGAAGTAAGAGGAAAAGAAGGAAAAGAAGCTCATTCTCCATCGGATAAAATTCACATGTCCACTCCACGACGTATAGAGATTATAATACCTTTAACAAGAAGAGATACAAAAAAAGAAAAAGAAAAGAAAAAGAATGCTCTATGTAATTATGATTTCTAACCGCGCTAGATTAACGATATCTCGAATTATAATGTCTAAGCATAATATATATATATATAAATATACATATAAATATATATATATAATACTGTCTATGACTTACGATAATACAGCGGACGAAGACAAGCTGGCTGAGAGAGAAAACCTGGCTGATCGTCAGCGGACGCGAAGGACTCGTCTAACACACTCTTAGAGAGATGCACACGCTTGAAGATGTAGAATATTAAACGGAAAAAGTATTTGCATAGTCCGAATCACGAGTTTATAGGTTTAATTGAACTCGCTCGTAATAAAGCACCTTTGCTGGTTCTTAACACAGAAAAAAACGTACGCCGACAGCTAATATAGATTTCCGTCGCCACGCTTATTTATTTTCTTCACGCTAAACGATTAATCTTTCTCCACCAATTCTGTCCTTTCCTTTTTTAATTGTCTTTTCTCTCGTAGCCATCTTGCGTTGCGAGGTTTAGTGTAAGATATATTGCATAAAAAAGGATGACCTATTTCATACTCGCTAACTACTAAACCGTAGTTCAATCACGACGAGCAAATCATTTTTTAAGCACTATCTTCATGGATATTATTAACATCTGACTTTTTCTTGGATCGATAAAGACTTGGTTTCTACTACCGAAAAAATATTTCTTTTTTATTGCAATAATTTTACATAATTTATGTTGTAACAATCGAGGATACCTAAAGAACAAACATTCTTATAATGTTTTACGAATACGTCGTGATTTGGCTGCGTTTACTGTAATTATAAGCATTTTTACTTAACGACTTTTACTTAACGAGTGTGTGGTACACCGTAGGTACTAGAGTATAATAACATGTAACCTGTAGAAAACTGATCGGTGTGACTATGTGAATATGCCCTAGTATTAGATGGCAATTTACGTAGGGATAGCCAGTGCAAATTATACGTATTTCTCATCTAGAACAAACATGGAGATTGAGTTTTCAAGTTTAGGGTACACATTGTTTCGTTGTATTTGATCAAATTTGAGCTATTTAGTGCTCTAATGTATTATTGATTAGAGATACATCTACTCTGAATTTCAGTACTTATATTCTAATCAAATCTCTATTCTTTTTCCAAACATTTGATCGATGGTATATGAAATAGACATCATTATGAAGTATTCACACCGAAACTAAATTTTATTATTCTGCGTAAACTGTGAGAGTAAAGTTTTTGCATTTTAATGAATAACATAATAGGTACCGCATCACTTTGAAACATTTAAAGTAACATAAAATAAGAATTCGTAGAAACTCTCCGTGCCATTAAACATTTGGTGTACGGGAACCTCGTCCGTGATGAATTAATTAATTAACGTGTATACTCTTTGCTATGTTGAGCGCAATTTATATTCTGCCTGAATTATTATTATACCGTCGACCTAGATTAACAAGCATATTAACTTCAAGCAAACATACATAGTTTTACCGGAAGTCTTGCATATTGTATATACATAATTATATACAATGGAAAATCATCGTCTATGATCTTCGTACCGTGATGATTTTGTAAGGTATGCACCTGATCAAAGCGTAAAGAATTTTTACTTCATTCCGGAGCTACTATTAATATTTCACCAAATTGGTATTGTACATGTGGCTGTAAGAATTCTTTATGAATAAAGATTGTTGTAGAAATCTGGAGGTTTCGATTACTTTCAACCTAAATAACTACACAGAAGTAAAAGAATGTATATATGAAGGAATATATTATCTTTATTCATGAAAAGTATATATTACAAAATATCAAATATTTTAAACCATAATTGAAATATAAATGATATAAAACATAGTAAAGATTTAATGCGCTCTTTTTTAATATTTGAGCACTACTCTTAAGCTGCAATTAAAAAAAATTCATATTTATTATCAAAGAATAACATCAATATTTCAAAAAACTTGTTAAACGCGGATTATTGAAACTTACCAGTTGCCTAAATGCAACAAATCAAATCCCTCATTAATCTTATTAAACGAAAGATTATGTGTAATAAATTCATCAAGAATTAATTTTTTTTCCATGTAATCTTGCACCAAGTTGGGAACACTATCTTTGGACTTCCATCCACCAAACGCAGTCCCTTTCCACACGCGTCCCGTTACCAATTGGAATGGACGAGTGCTAATTTCTTGACCAGCTGCAGCTACACCCACTATAACGGATGTGCCCCAACCTTTATGACAAGATTCCAATGCAGCTCTCTAAACATAAAAAATATGCTAAGAAAGCCACCCAGTAATTTATTAAAAATTTTGATTCAATATTTAAAACTTACCATAGTGTTCACATTACCAACACATTCAAAAGTAAAATCTAGTCCACCATCAGTTAATTCTACTAACACTTCCTGGATTGGTTTGTTATAATCTTTAGGGTTAAGAAATTCAGTACATCCAAACTTTTTAGCTGGAAAGAATAAATTTTTTTTATTATTTTTCAACATTTTTCATGCAAAACTTCAATAAGTTCTTTTATCTTACCCAACTCAAATTTATTTGGATTCAGATCTACTCCAATAATACGTTTGGCTCCAGCTTGCTTACAACCAAATGCAACTGCCAATCCCACTGCACCTAATCCCCATATAGCACATGAACTTCCAGATGTTACCTTAGCAGTGTTTACAGCAGCACCATATCCAGTAGGTATTCCACATCCCAACAAACATACTTTATCAAGTGGTGCAACAGGATCAATCTGAATTATATAATGTTTTTAAATTATTTCAAGCAATTTTGAAATATCTACATAAAATAGAAATACCTTAGCAAGAGAAATGTCTGCCACTACAGTATATTCAGAAAAAGTAGAACAACCCATGAAATGGGCAAGGGTTTGTCCCTTGCAAGTAAATCTAGAAGTACCATCGGGCATTATACCTTTGCCTTGTGTAACACGAATTTTGCTACATAAGTTTGTGTTTGGATTTATACAGAATTTGCACTCTTTACATTGGGGAATGTATAATGGAATCACATGGTCACCTGTAATTTATATATGATATCTCTTAGTAGTTAATAAATATGCAATAATATATAATATAACAAACAATATAACAAGAGTAGAATACCAGGTTTAAATTCGGTAACATCTTCCCCAACACTTTCAACAATACCACTGCCTTCATGACCAAGAATACAAGGAAAAATTCCTTCTGGATCCAACCCATCTAAAGTATAGGCATCAGTATGGCACAAAGCTACAGCTACAACTTTAATTCTTACTTCATGAGCTTTTGGTGGTGCAACTTCAACTTCTTCTAATGAGAGAGGCTGTTTCTCCTTCCACGCTACAGCAGCTTTACATTTGATAACCTAACATACAAAAATATTTTAATTCATCATTTATTTGATCATAAATTACTGATCGCAATCTTTAACTTGGATAAAAGGTATGTATAATTCCTAAAATAGCTGTTTTTTAATTAATCGAAAATCATTTCAATGTAACTGACTTATTGTAACAAATGAGTTAATTAGATTCAATTTAATCGTAACAATGGAACAAAACAATTTGTCAGAAAGAAATAAATACTTTTCCAGCTGTGTTCGACATTATTGTAAAATGCAATAGTTAATAAACGATGTAAAAAGAAGCAAAAATTGAATGAACAATGCTACGATGAATATTAATCACACTGGTCACGATACGTTTAGCGATGAAATGAAATAAATTCAAGGTCATGGTTTGCACGCGTTTTATTTTAATTTACTGACATCTAGTGCTTCAAAATCTGTACTCTAAAATCAATACAAAGATTTATACAAAATTTTAATGCAATTTATAACTTCAATAATAATTTATAAATGTATCAAATATGTATAACAATCGTTTAATATAATTCAAATAAATTTATTCACAATCTAACTGTAATAATTTTGTATTATCCAATATATCAACATCCTATGATATAAAAATAAACGTATGAATTTAAATGGAAAAGTCAAATTTGTTATTGGAGGGAAGATTAGCATATTTCAAAAATAGTATTTAGCAAAATTTATATTTATGTAATTTATTGAACACAATATTTCAATAAAAGGTATATAACAATTTTTATTAACAAAATTTTATTCTGGCAATCTCAAACATTATCAAATTATTACATCAGAAACATTATATAATTTGACCTAATATGACTTCTATCGGAGATAAAGCCCACTTTGTATGGTACAATTTTTATTCTGTTTAGCTGTTTCTACAACTTGTACATAGATTTATAAATCATCCTCTTATGTTTATCTTTCATATTGCATTGTACAAAGTAGCAAATAATTTTTGTACCATTGAAAGACTAAGAAATTTTTCATTGCATATCATTCAAAATACACAATCACTCTTCAGTAGTTTCAAGTTGGTTCAAAACTATGATAATACAGAAGAGATCAATTGATTATAAACACATCTCAATATTGAAATAAATTATTCCATGTACAAAATGTTACATTTATCAATTTGAATTTATCACTTTCAATTTTATTTATTTGCACAATCACTAATATTTATCTGTGAACTTTCTTATCTAATGCCAACATAGGTAATGTTTTTACAAGTGTAATAAAATGTGCAACTGTATAGCCAAGGAGAGCACCTAAAACACATGGAATTGGCCAAGCTTGCCATGGTCGATCCCAGTCTAATGGGATCATAATAGCACCCAACCATGTGCCTAAAAGAGTAGCTTGAATGTTTGTCTTTATAGCATCTACTAGAACATTGCCTTTCTGTGATTGTGCTCCTGTTATTATTTCTAGCGCACCATCCACTCCTAAATGCAAACTTGCAGGAACAAATGTAAGTGTAGTCAATGTGGCAGTGAGCATAGTAGTTTCTTCATGGTGCATGAATACTGGTGCACCAAACAATATGATTATAATGTAATATACAATGGATAAAAGGAAACCAGCTAACAAAAATTTGAAAATTTCTTTTAGATATCTAGACCAAGTTCTTCTAGTTCTTGAAGATGTCCTTAATTCAGTTTTTGTTATAAGCGTAGTTTCAGAGTGAAACATGGGAAACATCAATTTGATTACTTCTGCAAAAAGCAGAATCAATAGTACTGGAATGAATTTATACTTTCCCACATTATACAAATTATCATTTAACTTAAGTAATATCAGAATGCCAGGGAAGTAAATGCAAGTAAATGAACAATATGACAATAGCAACCTTTGACTCAATTTGTTTCCAACACTCATCTCCCTTATTTTCCTAACCTGTAATAGAAAATTGAAATGTATTCATACTAAAAAAATTTTCAAAACATTTTAAGTATATTTAGTAATTATTGTTTACTTGATACAATATAAAATAATCCTTCCTAATTTAATATTCGATATAATACTAGATATACCATATATAAAATATATAATAATATACTAGATATAAATATATCATTATATTTTGTTAGATCTTTTTAAATCTTTTAAAAGATCTAATGAGATTTTCATATATATTATCTTTTAATAAAATAATACTATTAGGACGTACAAATAAATAAAAATTACGCACAATTTCAGTTTTTAATTGAATGGGGAAAAGTATATCGCAATAAAAAAAAATATATTCACGTGTACACAAGCATTACTAGATCAGCTGTTCCAAACGTTACACTAGTACGAAAGTGGATGCTCAAAATTTATGTGTAGTCACAATATTTCTTGTTTCTTGTTGTTTTTGTAATTATCATGGGAAAGAACAAACAAGCGCAACGAACGAAAAACAATGTAAAAGTAAGGGAAAATTTATATTAATTGAGAAGATTAATTTGTACAAAAACTTTATAGGTTAAGTTTTGTTATTGTAACAATTTTTCTTAATCAAAAATTATTATATTTCTATAAAAAAATTATATGGTAATAACAATTATATAAAGTCATATCTTTTAAAATAGTTATTTAATTTTAATCACTGTGTCAAAATTTTTTATATTCTTTGATGCAATCTGTCAATGAAAATTTTGAATCATTATTACAAATATTTCAATATTATTGTTATTTTTCATTCATAGCCATCAAATAGCAGCAGAAGTGCAGAACTTCTGGGCACTTCGATGCCAAATTTTGTTGGTTTCTCAGCTGTAAAGGATGGAGGATACGTACCTATATTACCAGGTTTAGCACTTTGCAATACAAATGAGGTTGAAATGAACAATGTTGATAGCAATTTTCAAATAGTATTAAAAAAAATGAATAAGAAAGATTCAACAACAAAATGCAAGGTGACAAACAATTATCTCTATTTACAAAAATGATATTGAGACAAAATTTTTATTTTTGATATTTTTCAGGCATTAAAAGAATTTGCTATTATGTGTAGAGATTCAGAAATATCAGCTGTGGAAGGAATGTTACCATTCTGGCCACGATTGTATTGTGCCTTAGCAATTGATATAGAACACAGAGTAAGAGAAACTGTACAGTTAGCACACGCAGCTGTAGTAAAACGTGTAGGCAAGGGTATAGCAATGTATTTGAAACAACTAGCTGGAGCTTGGTTCACTTCTCAATATGATACATATCCTCCAGCTGCATCTGCTGCTAGTAATTCATTTAATGTAAGTGACTATAATTTATTAATAATAAAAACTTGGAATTGCCAAAATTAATGTCTACTTTAATGTGAATATTTTTTACATATAGGATACGTTTCCACCAAAAAAAGTTATTGATGCCATTGTGCATTGTCAACATGAAATTTTGACCTATATCTGTGATAATATTACTGTTCATAATGCCCAAACTTTATCTATACAAAAGTATGTTTCTTATGCAAATATATATTTTTTTAAAAATGTAAGAGATGTATATTATGAGACTTATTATGTTACAATTTATTATTAGGAACCTTACTACAGAGGAAATGGAATTAAAATATCAGAGTGTGCTAATATCTAGTTTATATGGATACAGTGTTTATTTGAAGAAAGTTCCTATCCAAAAAATTGAGGATATGATTGATATTCATAATAAAATTATAAACAGCAACAAATTTTGGAAGCTAGCTAAAAATGATTCTGTCCCAGTCAAAACAGCTTTCTTTAGTGTACTAACATCAATGATTGAGAATGCTAATCAATTACTGCAAAATGAAAAGAAAAGAACTGTAACAACTATCATAAATAATCTTGATGAAACAGAACCTGCATTGTTGACGGTTGTATGGGAATCTATGCTTAGTACTATAAATAAAATAGAGGTAAATGATTATTATCTATACTGTTTCTAACATCATGAGTTTACAATATTAAATGACATATTATCTTTTCAGGACTGGTACACTGTAGTAAATATTGAGAAACTAGTATTACCATCATTATGGCGTGTTTTACGAAGTGGACAATGTTGCGCTAGTATTGTTTATCCGAATTTATTACCCTTTATTAGTCAATTTCCAAAACTAAATGTTGATCCTCATTACTTGTATATATCTTTTTTCAACCATATGCGACAAGGGTATTTAATTAATCAATTAAATTGAGTGTCTTAATCATATTAAATTACGCAGCATTCATTAATTTTTTCCAGATTTTCCGTTAAAAGCGTACAAATGAGCCGTTCTGAGATGCTTGCGGTGACGACATCGTTCGTCGAATGTTTGCGTTATACAGTGTTTTCAAATATTAATAATCGAAACTTATGTAATGCTCTGCTCATAGAACAGGTTTTTATTTTATCCACTTATGTACTACCGTGATGATTTCTACAAAAGGAATATTTATAATTAATTGATTAATTATTTCAGCTCATACCATCATTAGAAATGTGTTTGAAAGAAAATAATCCAATGAAGCAAATATTTTTTTGTGAAATTACTCATTTAATACGATATTGGAGTAAAAATCGGCACAATGATGATTATAAACTTTATTCTTGTTTGATACAAGAATTTTGGCGAAATCTTGATATATTGTTCACTTCGCTTTTAAATGCCAACGAAAATACCGAAACATTTGATACTCCAGATACAAATAATTCTCAAATAGAATTTCTAAACATATTACAGACGGCCCCTGAGCAGGGTCGAAAAAATTTACAAGTGAAATTTTGTAATCCGGAGGAGAATGTAACGACTCAATGTCAAATACAAAATATGGAAAATAATACCGATACTGAATTTGTTGTTGAGCTTAATCAGTTTGTCAGTTCCCTTTGTATAAAATATTTTAACCACATTATTGGGAAACGTGAAAAACAATATGTCACGTATTTAAACAAGCTTATAACTTGTTTTGAAAGCGATGAACTTTTTAAAAATCTATCCGACTTCCTTAAAACGCAAATTAATTTACTTAATTTCTGTAATGAAATTTTACGAAATTGGTTATTGGAACGATCAAAAGAAACTGAACATATAATAGAACTAATATTCAATCTTATGAAGTACATGGATCATTCTGAGAAAAACGAAATTTTAAAATTATTAATAGAGGTAAAAGATAAACACTGTTTTACGTGTTATTAAAAGGACATATATCACTGTACATTTTATTTGCTTTCAGTTTGATGATATTATAACTACAAAAAATGTCATACAGTGCGCTTTATCTAAGAAACATAGAAATGATGTTATAGTGCAGAAATGGTGTTCACAATCTAAGATTAGTAGTATATTAGTAGAAGTAGCAAAGGAAATTGCTTCAAGCAATTATTCAAGTAAAAATCAGAATCTTATATTGTTATCTTTTGAACCTCTAGAGGATGGTAGTAAGTTCTTGATATTTATTTAATTTGATTGCATTTTGTTAGTATAATACAGATAAATATTACATATATATATATTTCTTTTTAGGTTTGTTAATAAAAGAAGAAGCGGTCAATGAAATTATATCTATACTTTGCAGTTCATTCTATGAGTTAGACGAGACGTGTCTGTTAGATTTCACATATTTAATTTGCTGTATTGTTCCGTTAGCATGCTCTCATAAGGGAACAACAGCAGGAGCAATACAAATATTAGGAACCCTTTTCGAATTGCGTTCACATAATTATTTCAGTAATAATTCTGACTACTATCTGATAGATACAATGCGAGATGTATGGACGAAAGAACTTTTGAAAACAATTCGAGAACTTTCACAATCTGAATTTATTAATTTGACCAAAATGTTTGCGACTTCTATGTGGAAAAAGATATATAATCGGTAAGAAAATATGTTCATTATTTATAAAATACTTTAATCCACTTTCTATAATATTTTCATTATGTTGCAGAAATGAAGAATATGATAAAGAAATATTGGTTGACATAGCTGTTGATTTTCTTGAAACTATACTTGATAGTGGAATCTTCTATGCAGAAGAAATTATTTTAACATTTTTAACAGATTCTGATATCACAACATGGATAGCTGAAACAACTGGCATAATCATATATGGTGAAGTAATAACTGGTGAACTGCATGTGTCATCTCTTGATCAAACTATACAAATTCACCAGAAATGTATGTCTATTGATTTAACCAGTAATACAATAATGGATAATACTGAGAGTTGCTTAAAATGGGCATTGTTTAATATAAATTTACTAAATAATCTATGTTTGAGATCAATTAGTAAATGTAAATCAGAAGAATCCAGTACTGGAGAACTATTGATACACAATTTGAATTTACCAGGAGCTACAAATTTATTAATTAATGTTATATATTCGATTATTTTGGGCGAAATTTATTCCAAACATTATAAATCTGTAAGTATAGTCATAGCTCGTAATATAGGAACACTTAATTTCAATAAAAAAGGAATTAATATTTCACTGAACTATTATTTTCAGACCAAATGCTATGATAATGTAAATAAAACTTTAGTGACTGTACAAGATAATTTTAAACAGTTACAGATATATATTAATGAAGATACATTTAATGAAATTCGTGATTATATAACAATGTATGTATTTTGAATAAGACTTTTTAATAAGAGAATTATTTTATAAAATTTTACTCACTTTGATCATATTTGCAGGAATTTTTCGAAATACGGAAGTATGTTGTCATATATAATATACTTTTGTTGTACAGAATTATGTCCTACCAAAGAACCTAAAGAATTATTTGAATGTTACAAAAGTAATGACATATTTTCTCTAAATGGAGAAATAATGCTTCAAAGGCTACAGGTATTTCACTATTAATTTTAAAACTAATTTTTAATTCCATAGAATAACAGAAAATTTTATCTTAGATTCTATCCAAATTTGAAAATTTGGATAATATCTTGTATACATGGACAGCAGACGATAATGTTTCTGAATTAATATTGACAAGAACCATGTTGATTAAAGAAGAAGATATTTCGAAGTACTGTAGAATTGTGGAAAACAATCCTTCATTACCAGATGATTGGTAACATGTGTTTTATATCACAAATATCAAACTTCTAAAAATCAAAAATATACAACGCTTTTATGTTTCTTTTACAGTGAAATTTCTGAAATGTCCTGGGATAAATTAAATATACCTTTGGAACTTATAAGATTGTCAACAGAACTCATAAAGAAAAATCCAACCAAATTAACATATAAACATTGGAATTTTATATTAATATCTGTAGTCCTATGGCCGCTTTCTGTTATTAATTCAAAACAAAATATTAATAATTTTAAGGTGCGCATATAATTATTTATTTTGTCTGAAAATAATGTATATTATAAATTTGGTTTATTTTTATTTATATTGGTATCTACAGGTATCTACAATGATAGTAGCCATTTGTCAACTTTATCACGCAGTGCAAGATTTAATTAACAAGCATGAACAGGAAAAAATAAAAGTCATGTCACCAAAGATATTAGATGAATGGAGAAATGCTTTCGTCAGTGATGCACAAAGTGGAATTGTTCAATGTTGGATGCTTTATGCAGGTATATTAATGATTTAAATTTTAAATCATTGATTTTTTGTTTGCAATTTATAATGTAATTATATTTTGTGTTTCAGATTCGTATAATGAAAAAATAACAGCTTTGAAACCTGTTCTATTGTTGGATCACTTAGGAAAAGCTATAAAAATGGTGGACGGAAATGTAATTTTCAAAAGTTATATACCTCTCACAACAACTGTTGAGCTGGCATTGAAATTACTTCAGTCCCCCATAGCCAGTATACAATTAGGAGCATATCATATATTAAAGCACGCAGTACCAGAGCTTGTGCAACAAGACAAAGATACTGCTGAATTAGAGAATTTCGATGTAAATAGTCTGAACATTAAAAAAATGGAAAAAGTACTTCAGAATACGCAAAATATCGTAAATATCATTCTAATGGATTTCAAGTAAGTTTTCAGATATTTTTTTATTCACAGAAAACAAACTTTTAATTTATGATATTTTTCTAGATTATGTGATACTGTGAGTTGTACTATTCAACCATACACAGATTCTTATACTTATACTGTCGGATATTTATTATCATGGGCTATCATCCTAGAAATGTGTGCAAATGCTCATGGAGATTTACTATATCAATATGCAGAGATACTTAAGTAAATATGTTACTTATTTTCAATGGAAGATTCACTTTCAGAGATTTTATTAATTCTAATTAATATTAAGATTTCAATACTTATATATATGTGTTTTAGGGATAATTTTTTTCCTAATTTATTAAATAACATATTTCGATTAATGCCAGTGGAAGTGCTTCAAGACAATAAGAACAAGGGTGCTAAATTAATGGAAATTTTTTCTACTGAACCATCTCTAGATTTTTTTGGTATTAATATTTAAATTGCCTTTTGCTTTTGTTACATATAACTTTTGTTTTAATATTTATTCATTTATATCTCATAGAAAGTTGGACGGAATGGAGACTTGACCATATCGTATGTTGGTTATACACAAATAGTTTAAGACACTTACCAGTGTTAGTTAGACAATGGTGGAGTACTGCTGACAGTAGAGTCAGTGCCGCCGTGGATAAGATTACAACTCATTATGTTAGTCCTATGCTTTGTCAAGAGGAACTTCTCAACAATAAATTACAAAGCATCGAAAACATGCAAGTGAAGGTACATCCAACATTCCGCGAAGTGGTAGCTTTGTATCAAATGGATGATACAAAATTGGAACTTAATATTGTATTGTCACCTAATCATCCATTGGGACCAGTTACTGTTGAACCTGGACAACACGCGGGTGGTACAGTGAATTGGAGGAATTGTCACATGCAATTGTCCATATTTCTTACACATCAAGTAATAATTTATCAACATTAGTCAATTAAATTAATTAATTAATGTTTATAAGTATAAAATAATTAAGTTAAATTAAAGTCGGATTAAACAATTAAGGAAATTTGTATTTTGTTTCCTTTTCATAGAATGGATCCGTATGGGATGGACTCACATTATGGAAAAGAAACTTAGACAAGAAGTTCGCTGGCGTAGAAGAATGTTGCATATGTTTCAGTATTTTTCATATAAACACATATCAAATACCAAAATTATCTTGTCATACATGTCGCAAGAAATTTCATACTGCATGCTTGGTAAGTTTTTAGTATCCTTAATATTTAATAAAATTTCGTACGATTAATGCTGAAATATTCACTTTGCTTTTCAGTATAAATGGTTTAGTACAAGTCAGAAGCCCACATGTCCAATTTGTAGGAATATATTTTAATCTATTATATCATTTATAAAAAATAATTTGTACTTCTGTGTAAGTAAATAAGTTAATGTCTGTACATAATAAAATTAATGAAAGAGATCTATCTAATGAATTATATAACATTGTATAAATTTTCTGCCCAATGTAAATTATGTAGAAAACCAATAAGCTTAAATTTACAGCAAATGATTCAAAAAGTTGATTCCGATTAAATCAAGTTACTTATACTTTTTAATGTGTTTCATTAATCAACTGAACGTAGTTTAAAATTATAAAAATGTGTACATAAAATGTTTGTTTAATACTTCATCGAAAATTATTTAATGTCGATAAGAAATTTCTACTTAAGGTATGATTGATCAACTTATGATATTTTCCGCAAAGAACTGTTTCATGCGGTTTAAAGAGAATGCAAATAATACTGAATGTGATAAGATTACAACTACTTTTAATCAGGTGTACGTAAAAGATAAGCTTCATTCTTTTGGAAAATTCAGTAGTATCAGGTTCGAAGATGCCAGGTAAGCTGTATTATAACTTTATACAAATCATTTCATTATATCAACTTGTTTCATTAATAGACAATAATTGTACGTCATTACAGAGTATTTCATGTTTATCTCGCCAAATGTTGTCAATATATTTTACAATTAGACATAAGAAGAAGATGTTATATAAACATAGGTTCGTGAATAATTTATTACGAAATTATAACAAAAATACTAAAATTACAAGTGACCGGATTCGCATTCGATCGATTAGTTACGTTTACTGAAGTTTTTGTTCAAATTGTCGTCAACTCTTGTAAATACAAATAGCAAAACATTTACTACACCATGTTTACATAAAACTTTTTTCTTATTTTGAATAACTGTAGAATATGCTGATACCGTTTGGCGGGATAAAAATAAAATACCTTGTATATCCTCAACAGCATATTCTCTATTTGAGAAATTAAAAATTTAAAATCTCCTACTAATCCTACACTTATCGCCAATAAATTGAAAGATATCCAAATTCTAATTCTACATTCATTGTCTACATGTAACAAAAATATTCACTCAGAAATTCCAAACGTTAAATAACGAAGAATAAAATAAAAATTATAAATGCCAATACTTATCTTTCCTTTTTTCATATTCAAATTTTTATTTTCATGTATATGTATGGGCGTCAGACACCTTTTATTTGTTCTTCTCTTATCACTCGGGAAATTGAATTCTAGAAAAGTCTTATCGAGAAATGACGATTGCTTGCAATATGGTATATGAATCATATTATGGTTGCAGTCATACTATTTACATGCCCCTATCTATTTTATAATATAACTTCTCACGCTAAACTTATCTACACTATAGTTAAGTACTTAAGAAAAAGATAACTTTACAGCTACGATAAACAAATATCAGTTTTTTATTACGCAACCGATACAAATCAAAAGAAAATATAATTATAGATAAGAATATAAATTTGATAAAGAAAAATTATTGGTAAATAACACAAAAAATTTCTTTCATCAAAGCCTATAGGTGGATTAATCGAAGTGCAGGGCAAAATTTGCCGGAAACCGCGGTCGCCGGAGGTCGTGACATAGATGGGTCAACCATCTACGTCGGCAGAGCTTTCCACAACGGTGACATGATTCCAGCGAAAGTAATCCCCGACAAAAATATCGCCTATGTCTGTCACAATGGCGAAGAACACCAGAAACATGATTTCGAAGTAAGTCAAACGCAAAACGCTACGCATCATTACATTCAAATCGTTCAGTCTTTTATAAACGATCATTCATTAATCACTAATAATTTAGAAGACTGAAAATTAAATTAATTCCGCAAAATAAATTTATCTCGAGTGATCATCTTTAGAAAAACATCGAGAAGCATCAACAAGAGTTGAAGTTCACAAGGAAACTTGCTATGGTCTCCAAACTTTTTAATGAAATTCTTAATATTTTAAAATAATCCTTTATATGAAATTCAGTTGAGAAATATATTAATATTGCATATTAACAATTATTTCTTTTACATTCTCCTCTATCTTCCGCTATCTTCAAGTATCTTAACTTTTTATTCCGAGAGTCAGCGATTGGCGGGAAACTGAAATTCGGTCGAGTGATTTTGATAAATAATACATTTTTCCAATGACGAACCTAATCATCCGGTGTAACTATATAATCAACCTCTTTACACACACAAACACGGAATCGAGATTTTGTGTCAAGGCGAAGTCATTTTGCGGCACGGGATTGGAATACGGTTTATACGATCTGCATCATCCTTTAGTTAGTTTGCGCGATTACGAATTACGCGGTTGCCTTGGATTTTGAAAAGCTAAAACTAACGATTCGTTACTTGTATTTTTCATGTAATCATCTTTCTTTCATTTAGATGGCTTACTACCCTACGTTTTCACTCGTCCGTCCGCGCAAAGCAAAACATCTCACGAATCATAACAGATCATTCAAACTCTTCATCAAATATTTTGTATTCCAGATAAGAAGTTATTTTGATTAATCGCCTAAGAAGCTTATTATCATCCAATCTATAGAGAAATATAAAATACTGTCAAAGTATTCAGATAATCGAGCCGTACAAAAGTCAAACTGTAACTCCATCGAAGTTAATCGTTCGATTATTGAAAAATTACATTATTATGTACATTAATTATGTATATTCTGATGTTTTATAACTGAGAAACTTTCGGAAAGTAGAATTGATCGGCTGAACTTTTACATCATTCAATTATTGTGTTTCCAATGTGATATTTAAATTTAACAATTGTATTTAGTGACTTATGAAAAAAGATTGATCAGATAAGATTTTAATAAAATTAATTACCAATTTATTTTTATCTTCTGCAGGTTTTGTGCAAAGGAGAATTCGAATGGGAGTTTTCCTCCAACGGAGCAATCCCAGGCGACGCGGTGATTGCAGGACAGACCTCCGATGGAGAACCTCTGTATGTTGGCCGTGTTCTCCATAATGGATCCCAAACAGTTGGCAAGGTCGGAGTTTACTGTTTCTATAACCGTACAGAAAATTTATATTCCTAATGTAACATTGATCTTAATCAAGATTGATCAATGTCACATAGAAAAGAAAAAGTACAAGATAAAACATGACGCTAGATCTGATAGAACAAAATACCTTGAATTTGAAAGAACGTTTAAAAATGAGATTATTAATGAAAATATTGTTTCCTACAGGTTCAACCTAGCCACGGATGCTTATACATTCCCTTCGACGGTGAAGAATTGTCTTTCAAAGATTACGAAGTGCTCGTAATTCATTGAGTATAATGAAACTAAGGTTGCCAGTTGTTATTAATGGGAATAACATTCTTTATATGACTAATATAACATTTTTATTGAAATTGTAAACACTAATCATCTCTCAAAATAAATATATTATTACCTGTTCTCTTTCTTAATCTTTGGCTTGCTGTAATCGAAACCACACGAATTTAAAGATAATATAAAACTGAAATGATCGATGATGATATTAATTATTTGTTAAATATCGTATCTAAATGCCAAGTAATTCATTATCGAAAGATATTAATCATCTTTAGATCTAAGTATTAAGTATAGATTTTATCTATTCAAGAATATTTGGTTGCAATGACGAAAGATAATATTAACACAGACTATATGTAGATATATTTCAGTCAATTTTTATATAAATTTTAATGATATATTTAAACTTTTGATTTAAAAGTTACATTTCACCAAAAAATTAAGTAAAGAATTATATCTTTTTACAAATTTACACAGAATTTTGCAAAAGAGACTAATCTACGTTAAATAACCGACGGTCTTATTAACCGACTTAAACGTGCAGGATGAAGGGAAAGAACGAGATGACCGGATTTCGGCTGGTCGTTCGATCATCGAGCCGGTCTGTTCCGAGATGAAGCGCGCGATGTCAGCGGACGTGCCGGAGAAACACGAAAACAACGGGTCTGTTACGACTCTAAATCGAATATTTTATAGCATTGCTCGAATTACGAGCATTACTCACTTGACGGCGTTATGACGATCGACTTAAGAGCCAGGGCCGTAACTTACACCTTTAATCCTGCCACGAGCCATTTTTACGTTTTTCAACCCTACAATTCCTATAAAATATTTCCTGAATATCATATTTTAACTATTTCCATCTAAATCTTTTCTGTTTTTCCTCCTTGCAGAAATTGATAATAATTAGACTGATAGTTTCAAAATGCGGCTATGTAAGACTCGATAGCTTGAATCGGTTTATAGACATTGACTAGATCACGCTGAAACAAAAGAAAATCTTTTGTCAAACTACCATTGTCTCTCCAAACAAATTTCTACAGTAATTTAGCAATTCATAAAGGAATCTCCAATTGTAGGTAGAAATAAAAACTTGGTGAGATATATGAACGATAGGATGAATAAAAATATTGTGAATATATTAGAACATTAGAACTACCGGACTGTATTATAACGTATGTTAGATTAATTAAAAGTAAAGAGATCAGAAACATTCATTGGATATATATGCTCCATTAGGAAAGGATTCCATAGCAAATATTAAATCATTGTGTTGATAGTGAAACTCGATGAATATCTATGAAGCTGAGTGGAAAACGATACAATTGTATTTTTGTCCAGAAAAGTAGATAAATTTCTAGACTCTCATGAGCACATATAGTAATGTATTTTAATATTTAGAAGCATAGACATTTCTTTATTAGAATTCATGTATATCCAGTTTTCCTCCCAAAAGAGATATCGTCACTTACATTTGTGAACTACTTATTCATTAGCGAATGGAGATATCACGGCAATGGCCAAATTTCAACGAAAGCTCGATGGTCTAGAAAAATCTTGAGGCCATCGGGCAACGCGGGAACGAAGGAACGTAATTGCCAATTCGTCGCAATTGGTCGCCCAACAAAACGTGATTACGGGACCAGAAAGGTCCGGCGCGCATATCGTCGTCGTTGAGTATATACCTACTTAATACAATCTTTGATTTATCGTTCTATATGGCCTCAGAAGGGTTGGGACACGGCCCTGCCTGAAATAGGATCTAGTCATAGAAGACAAGACGGCCAGATATGATTATTTTATCAACAAATTGCTACATTTAAACGGCTCTTCGGTACTGCCCTATCGAGAGAAGTCGCATTCAACGGTACTCGCATGTTTACGCGTATCTTCGACCATCAGAATAACAGGGTGTCTTTACATCCTTTCTAGCCGTTAGTAGGATAAATAGACGAAAAGCGATGAATTGCTTTGGATTTTTATAAGATGGAGGAATCTTTGATTAACACGTTCATCGTTGATAAAATTAACTCTTTCAAGATTGAATTCTTTTTTAATCTGTGGAAAAAATTGTTTCTTATTAATTATTGATAAGAGAAACACATCTTGGTGGATGGTTTTTTAAAGAAGACCAATAATACATCAAAATTTGAGGTGAGTTTTATCGAAAATAAATATAATACATTTATCGTTTGGTTAATTAGTAATTTTTGCATCATCATTTAATATTTGTCAGGAGATTTATGAAGGATTGTCTGCCCAAGGCAATATCAAGACAAGGTAAGAATTTTGTGGAACGATTTCTTACAACATATCGATTCTAAAAACGCTACTACATCAGCACTGGTTGTCCTCATACTTCTAACACATCGACATAATCTTAATAAAGACGAAAAAAGAACGTGATATTCGACGAGACAAACAAGAGTTTCGCGCTTGACCCACATTCGTCTGACTCTAGTGAAACGTTCGGGACATATGAAAACAAACAGAAACAAATCGGTGAATTAAAAACCTTACCTCTATACATAAATTACAACTCGTGTTAATGTAAGATATAAGAAAGAAAATGAAATCTCTATAAAATTTTGAAGAATCAAATCTCATATCTATAGACAAATTACAATTCCCAAATACATTATAGTAAGATTAAACGATGATTTCATAAATCTTTCTGACGAAACAAAGTCCAAACTAGAAATTTCGTAAACCTTATAAAATCTCAATAGAATTTGTATTTTCCTAGCTAATTATATTTCTTATAATATACTCTTAATGAAATTTGAGAGCCTAGAACAGTAAAATCCTCTATAAAATCTCAAAGAATCGAATCGTATATGTAAAAAAAAATTACAATTTCCAAATTACAAAGAAAACCCTACGAAACCAAACCTAAATTAAAAATTTCTCAAAGCCTTATAAAATTATATTTCCTCTAAAATATTGTCTGTAATTTCAACAGAAATTTCTGTTGCCTACAATCTCTTATAAAATCTCAAAGACCCTCCGTTGCGATTGTAAAACTGAAAGGAACCCTCGTGCATCGACTCTAAAAGTTAACCTTGACCCGAAAAGCGTCCAAGAGCGGAACCGGAAGCGTGGACGTTAGCGCGTGGTTGTCGATCGTCGCAGAAACGATTCGCACCGACGACGTTTCATCGTGTTACGAGTGTTATATTCAGCTAGGTGGATGTACCCTCGGATGTACTCTCCCCGCACGTGGAGTAGGATCGTCGAAGAGTTTCAGAGGGGACAATATGGAGGGAACACGAGGTGGTGGAGGAACAGCACGGAGCAGGAGGTGGCCGAGAGGAAGAAGAAGGGAAAAGAGGTAACATGCGTATCGTAATGCACAATGGTGCATTAGCCAGGAGTAGACAGTTAGACGGTCTCTCCCGTGGACCGGTTGAAATCCAACCAACCGGTATATCAACGAATAAATACAATTTCAAAGAATACGTACACCTAAAATCAGTCCAGAGGTAATTAGTCAACGAAGAAGTATCGAAGAAGGAAGAATCGTCCAATTGAATTAATTATCAGACGATGTGAATAATTGAGAAAATCTACCATATTAAAATCCGTGGAGAACGGTTGAATATTTGGTACCAGTCAAGACTGTATCTTCGCACCCATCCGCATGATTTTAATTATCTTCGAAAACTCTTGGAAGTTTCACTCAACACCAAGGATCTGTATTGGAAAACAGTTATCAAAAATTTGGAGCAAAGTGAGTTATATGACGCAGACTCTACAAGGAACGTAGCACACCACGAAGAATACTTAAGTACCATTGACAAGTGCCCTTATTTATTACGGAAATGGCTGACACGAATAATTCATCGACGATGGAGAGGAAACGTGGTGACACCACTGGAAACCAGGTAGTATCTGACAAAGCATTGGTCTGGAAGTCCATGACATTGCGCCAGAAATGGTCTTACTTCACCAGTAATATCACCGTGGAGCCTATGATCGCCTGCTACGTGATACCCTGTATGCTAGCTTCTCTGGCAACGCAGAATCTCAGCTTGGAAAAAGCGTGTAGAGTGAACCTGGCTTATCCTGACGAAGTCTGCACAGCATTGGCTAGAAGGAACACGACTGGTTATGAGATGGAAGAAACTGCCGTTCAACAATTGGTTGCTGGCATGCAGACATGGAAAACAGCTTTATCTAGCGGTTTACCTACCATCTTGATCCTCTTCATGGGTGCCTGGAGTGATCGTACTGGATTGAGAAAGCCGTGTATGCTTCTACCTATCATTGGTGAATTTTTAAGCAGCGTTAGTATGTTGTTATGCACCTACTTCTTTCACGAGGTTCCCATGGAAGCCACAGGTATCTTCGAAGCACTTTGGCCAGCGTTAACGGGAGGCTGGTTCACCATGTTCATGGGTGTTTTCAGTTATATCGCGGATATCACGTCGATAGAGTCCAGGACGCTTCGAATTGGTGCTGCAAATGTTTTCTTGTCGCTTGGTGTACCGATCGGAATGGCGTTGTCCGGAATACTGTATCTGAAAATTGGATTTTATGGTGTATTCGGTATTTCGACCGTGTGCTACGTGTTGAGCTTCATTTATGGGTTAGTAGTGATCAAGGAGCCACCTAAACCCCATTTGTTGCAAAAGGCGGAGAAAACGGAGACGAAGAAGATGACCGTGTGCGCATCGATCTTAGACTTCTTCGCGTTTAAGCATATTGAAGAGACCTTTCGTGTTGCTTTTAAACAGGGTAGAAATAATCGGCAGAAAAGGGTGTTGGTGCTTATGGTCATCGTTATGGTTGTGATTGGTCCACTTTATGGTAAGATTTTTATTTATTTTCTTCTTATTACTAATAGATCGTAGGAGTAGGATCAAAATAGGAATTTGTATCTATTTTAAATTCCTATGGGTACTTTACTTTGGGTATTTCCAAAGTATAATTGAATACTTTCGCATTTTGTGTAAATTTTTGTACTTTAAAAGAATTCCTACAAATCCATGAAATCTATAAATCTAATTATTAGACTTTTACTTTTGCGGAAGCAAAATTTCTTCCTTAAATCTGCACGATAAGAATTTCTATTTTGAAGAAAGTATTAGACGTTTGACGTAACAATTAATTGTTCGATGTAATAGGGAGATTGTTAGTTCGTATCGTAAGTTTGACAAGGGATGAAAGCCAAAAATTTTGAAATCTATAAGAACTTCTTAACTCGTTATCTCGAAAGTTACGCAAAAATTTGATCGAATTGATCCAAAACGACGGGGCGTGAACTAATTTAGCTAGTTTTGTAAATTTCATTAACAAAAACATATTTCAATCCTTGCATCTGACACGTTCGTAATTACGCTTTCCTTTCTCTCTTATGGTCTGTGGCCTATGTGTATGTGTAGCGATCTCTCTGTTATGTATCTAAGTCTACTCTATGTTTACCTTTTGCACCATAATACTCGGAGGTAGATCGTTCTTATCTAATTATATGTTGAATCGAAAAGTCTCGTTTCAATCAACTCCTGAAAATCTCCAAATAACGTTGTAAATATTTTAATCTAATGCGTAGGTCTCCTTGAGTCTGTTGTGTTTTTTGATCGAATAATTATCGAGAGAGAAACATTGAAATAAACGACTGAGAATTTGCCTGCAAATCCAAATCAAATTCACAAAGATTCACGATCTGGATATTAATTACTACTACAATATTTACAATTTTATTCGAAGATTGCTTACAAACCTGATAAATCCGCGCGTCATCAAACAAATACTCGTCCTTCGCTAAACGTCTTTTTCCAGCAACTTTCACGATTTCCATATCGAAGAAGTTTCACACGTCCAATCGAAGATTCAGAGATCTCCTGTTCATCAACTCTTATATCGAAACCTGTATCGGGCGAGTGAAAGTAGGAAAAGTTTCGCATAACTCTCGTTAATCTCGCTAGTATTATTGCGGTAACCAACAGAAGTTTCCAAAGGTAATTGCAACATTTAGGCCACTGGAAAGAGCGGAAACTGCTAGGTACGGTATAAAAATGATAAAATCGAAGTTTTCGAGGTAGAACGAGATAGAGATAGATGTAATGAGCTGTAATTATCGACAGCGAGTAGATGGATGTAGTCCGTGCTATGTGTTTCCAATAGTTTCTACATATATTCCATACGATGAGCGGAGATACGCACGTAACATGAAAATTGCGATAGCTCGTGCAGGGGCGCTAGTGAAAGTGTGATTAATTGTCCTGTTCTTTGACGATCCTAACAAATGTCCTTGTAACGTCGTAATCATTGTTTTTTTATAGGATGTTCATTCGACTTTTGCTCTTC
Organism: Bombus haemorrhoidalis; assembly: GCA_014825975.1. Lineage (NCBI taxonomy): Eukaryota > Metazoa > Arthropoda > Insecta > Hymenoptera > Apidae > Bombus > Bombus haemorrhoidalis. The sequence continues at coordinate 6,295,902 of CM026164.1, read as the reverse complement.
GACAGATCTTTCGATAAGCAAATTCTTCTGTGAATTCTTTTTATTCTATAACAATGATCATCTTCATCTTTCTCCTGCTTTTAAATAAAAATATCTCGAACAGCATACGCGAATCTAATATTCAATTGCAATCTTGTAATATCTATGTTAAATTTGTTCCTATATATCATCCATGTGTATATATTTCCCCATTGAACTTATCTTTTCTCCATATTTTAAATACAAATATCTTGAACGAATGTCAATATACATCTTTGGCGTATCTGGACGATAATTATCTCATTAATCCAATAAAAATATAGCTTAATTTAACCAATATTAAATTTACCGTGATTATCTCTTTTATCAATTACTTTTTTGATCGAAACAATGAGTGAACTTAGTGTCCCCATTTTCTCCGAATGGTTACGATGCTAATCTCGAACGACAATACGGTTCCATCCGTCAATTACGGATTATTAGCGCATCACGAATTCGTATTGCAACAGGGAATTCAAGGCGAGCGTCCTTGTCATAATTTAATTAGACCGCTAATACGCTGGACATTATAATGTTTCGTTGCGTCTTTATTCGCCTTGCTAAGAGCACTGGGTAATCATGCTGCTTATAACAATTTCGTGTAATGGACTTCTTCCTGATTTTGAAAGGCCAACAATTAGACGTCCGTGCATATTCCTATAGTTTCTGTTTGTCTTCCTTGCGATATCGTCCTCGGTTTGACATTACAAAAGGAAGATTAACAAATTTCTGTTTCTAAAATGACAAAAAAGAATTGCAGATAAAGATTTTATAGATAAGAAATCTTGTTCGGTTGTCAGAAGAACTTGAATTTCGAATTTGTGTCTTGATGTGTCTCACATGTTTGAAATATAATAAACTAGTTTGCGAAGTTTAGAAATACAATATTCTTACATCGCTGATTTTTATACAAATTTATATTTTTATGAAAACGATTAAAGAGAGGAAACTTAAACAGAGATTTACGTATCTATATGCGTTCTGTGCATTTTTAGATTTTACGTAAATTTGTCAAAATCCACGGTCTATTATATATTATTTCAACTTATGGTAATTTAATAAATAATGATTTTCGTTCTAGAAATACGAGATTAAAGAATTGGTACGACAACTGATCTGTCGACACGTAAATTACAGAAGGTACATTAATATCAATTATCCGAAACATTGTATAATTGGACCGTGCAATTGACATACGCTAATTCATTAATCATCACTGTTTAATTCGATCGAGTTCAAGTGTAGTCCCTTTCGACATTGGTTCACATGAACGCGTTATCGATCAAAGAAAATTATCAACAAACCTTCTTCACGGTATTAATTACAATTACCTATCGACAGGAACGGCTATCGAAGGACGAGAGAATGGAAACGATAACCGATACTTAGATATTTTTGTAATTTGTTACTGTAACATAAATCCACGTTTGTTTCAAAGAAATCTCTACTGAAATTACACGACTTCTCTATAAGTATATTCCTTCGTCTTTTAAGAAATTTTTAATAAACTAATGAAACGTTTGAATCTTTCATTAAAAATACCGAAGAAATAAATTATTTTAATTAACGTATAAAATCTCCACGGTACAAAAAAATATTACACTTATAAAGGAGAAGAAAGGAGAATCTATTTCTTCAATTTTTACAACGAAACATTTAAATATTTAATTAACGCGTGAAAATAAAACGGAAAAATATATTTTTAAAGAGGAGGAGGAAAGAAAAAGGAAGATACGAGACCGTAGATATAGAAAGCGAGACAATAAAGACAGTGGCCTGAAATTTATGACCGGTAGTGCGTCTGCGAAGTCAACATACCTATTAGAACTAGATTCTATACGCACGTATGCTAATGCGGTCTGATGGCCTAAGTAGCTTGATGTAATTTCAGATCTTTGACCGTCGGAAATCGGTCTAATCTTGATGGTTTGAAGGGTTATAGTAACTTCTATGATATAACGAGATAGGAAAATCGGTCATGTGTCGAAGTTTATATATTATAAAGAGAGGAAGAAAATTGATAGAAATCTTAGGAGTCTTCTTGATAGAAAAATCTAATTTTTTATTATATAAATTTTCTTTCCCATATCTCCTTGCAATATATTTTCTTTTCAACGATACATTTCTTTTCTTTCTTTTTAATGCCTTACGTTGTTTTGTCTATCATATCTTCTATCTTCTAAGCTTATCGCCTTATTACCCTTTTTTATCGCTAAAATTTTTTTTCACATCCTTATTTAGTCACTATTGATCGTAATTGCTTGATTCATTAACGAATAAATTAATTAAATTAGAAACGAAATATAGTATGAAGCAATCTTAGCTGATTGATCTTCATTATATCGTAGCACAAAGTAAATTCCTACATACATTTCCCTTTTAAAATTCAATGCGACATCGATCGATGTCTTCACTTTACGTTTTGATTTATAACTTCCATATCCTAGACGCTACTATACTACACTAACTATCGTACAATAAGATTCATATCTTGGATCGTTTCACATTTGATTCATTTCAGTTAGATCGAAAGATGAGAGACAAAGTTCGCACGAGTTAATTGAAAACTATATTTTGTTTAGATTCTCTGCTATCAAAGTTTTTGATTTTGTAATAACATTTAGTGACGAGATCAACAAGGCACAATCATGCAAGAATTTAGAATCAATCATCTCTTGACACTCCGCAATTATACGGTAACTGCCTTTTTTCTCTTTGGTCACAGAACACTTTTTATAATTATTTTAACGTTAGAACTTGGATTTAATTCCTTTGCCGTTTATGATAATTTCCGAGTAATTTTCAACATTCCTCACGGTCTTCGAATGTGATCCTCGAATTAAATGAAATTACACAAGTCGGTACACAAATCGCGCTGTAGTCTGAATGCAAATTAGATCGACGACAATAAGATAATTGACGAGTTTCGTGGAAAGGAACGTGACCAATTTTGTACCAACTTCTTTTCGTCGACCTTTTCTTTTTCGTACCAATTATTCCTAAATCGTATTGAGAAATTAGTGTTGCAATTTTTAGAGGTAACGGAATTCTTCTCTGTACAGGAAATGTTCATTCCTGGGATTTGTATTCTTCATCATTTAGCTCGATTAATTTTTTCAAAAACCAGATAGGCATGCCGATATTCTCTCCTTTCTTCTTTTTATAATTCCATTAGAATTTTTGTTTGAAGCGACGAAGAACTATATTTAACAAAACTGCTTCAGTGAAAAATTATCAGCATGATAAGCTGTTGAAAACCGAACATTATTGTTTTAAGCGTTTATACTATGATTAAAACAATTACACCGAAATCATATCTAAGTTTAATTATACTGTGCGAAGTGGATTTCCAAAGGATGAAAAATTCAAGAAAAACCAGCGTTTATCCAGTAATATAAAATTTGAGAGATGAATCGATAGATAAAAATACAATCGTGGAATTTTCTCTGATATTCTGGAGGAATGTTCGTGAGAAAAGCAAAGCAATGATATGATAATAGCCTAAACTCGACGGAAACGATTAACTCGACAGCCTGATGAACGAACTTGTTGTGTAACGCCGTGTATATTCTTATGTAATACAGCTTAATAACGCGTCGAAATCATTCGGAATAACTTTTGATTGTGTTTATAGCTTCTCAAGCCACCCGAAGGTTCAACCACGATTAAGTTATTCCAGTTATCTCTCGAAAGATTGACGATCCGAAATGATAAATGATGGAAATTGCAGGAGATTTTCAGAATCAAAGAAAGTTAAAATAAGACGTGAAATAAATAGATTGTTACAGCTAAAAATTCGAAGAAATTATTCCAACATTTGCAGGCTGGAATTTACCTGTTTTTCTACTTAAAAAAACATAACTCTTTTTTTTCCAATACTTGCTTCGTCCATCGCATAAAATTCTGCAATTTTTATCGATCATTAATCGTTCGTAATTTCGTTTTTAAACGCTTCCCGTCGATAAAGATTTGCATGCATTCATATACAATGGAATTATGAGAAAAGGAAGTCCGGAGAATAAATAAGTAGATAGGAAAAAGTAAATTTCGTAATGGCCATTGAAGATGAAAAGGATAAAGTCAGCATTTTTAAGTGCTTCTTCCAGCAGGAAATATTTTTCAGAATGTCAGAGACAATGGACAAAATACGCGTGATTGTGTTTTCAATTCTTCGCTCAATCATGGTATGATGTTGAAGATTTCATTATTATTGTCGACGTGATCTAACTGAATTTTATATGTATTGGATTGACAACTAAATGATTGCGGATTTTATCATTAGGTGGTAATACCAACCAAATATTATGCCAATGTCTCACAACTTTTTTCGAGTCGTGACCCCTATTTATTCATAATATTTGAATAAAATGACAGCTAATATCCTATCCAACGTAAAATCGTAAGATCGTAGAAATTATTCAGGTAAAGACCAACAACCCAACAACTCGTCAACTTATCAATTCATTAATGTTATCTAAGTTAATAAGTTATAACTCGAGGCAAATTAACTATATAATTACGTTATATGCAAAAGTTTTTGCTGAGAAAGATTTCTAGCATCTTGTTCCAGAATTGATATCGAACAGAATTTCAAGTCATCTTGAGTTTAAGAACATGATAAACGCCGTTATACAAGTTACATGATGTTAGATAGAACTTGGTAAAATATCAGTTTTTAGTATAAAGTGAGAAATCTATCTGATTGGAAACCTTTACACGTTATTGTATACGTATCGCAATATTCTATCGAAGAAGAGACGTCGATGGTGGTTGATACTTTCGTGGGTCAATTTTCGAAGGCAATAATTTATACGACTGTAAAAAGTGACAGACATAACGGGCATAATTTTTTGCTTGTTCTAACGCCTAACCTTAAGCGGCCTTCCGCGTGTCATTTTCAACTTCGAGGCCCATTACGTACAGTGGAACGATGAAGCAACATTGCAGAGATAGCGGCGAACGCGAGCTGCCAATTCTGAAAAACGTTTTGACCATGATCTTTCATGCTGTGCAAGCGGAATCGTTCCACCTACATTGAATTTAGAACATTGTAACCCGTGGTTCGCGAAGTTACAACACGTACGGGATGATTGTAGTTTAAAGTAAATTAAATTATCGTTCTTGTTATTCAGAATTCAAACTTATTTAACCCTTTCGTAAGCTCGTATACAGAATATATTGTACTTTCGTAAATTCTTAATTAAATAAACGATAAACGTATTTGTTTTAGGTAAAACAGGTCTCAAATTTCAATACATCGTGTCTTCTTTATAGAACCATTCGAAAATACGCCTTTCTATTATTAATAATTAAATATTAACATTAATCTCACTAGACCCGGTCAAATGATCGGCATCAAAATTTAATTTAAAATTGTACATTCGTCGTTATTACTTTTGTTCATCAAACTTTATGTAAATTCTTATATTATATTATCTGATTAATCAATTTCTCAATTATCGTTAATATAACAATTTACATAAAGTTATACGAATAGAAGAAAGAACAATGAATGTAGAATTTTAAATTAAATTTTGAAACCGGTCATTTGACTGGGTTTGGTAAAGTTAATGATGAATACTAATAATTCATAGGCTAAGAAAAATTTTATCTTAAACTTTGCAGGGTTAACTCTGCAATAGTGTTCTTTCATTGTTCACAAAAATTCTTGTTATTCCCCTGAAAATCTAGCAGATTCAAACAAAATTAAAGAAAGGATAAAACTGAGATGCAACAATAAGATCGCGGTAGAGCTAATGGACACTATTATTCAATTTATTCTATTCTTTTAGATTTTTAATTCGCTAAGAGGTACGAAATAAGTGAAAATCGAAGATCTAAAGTGGATAATTGTTGTTATAGGTGAAATGGCAGTGATGTATCTTTACATGAGATACAGGTACCACTGGAACGAAGTTATGTTCAGCATGTTTACCACGTTCGCCATGGTGACGAATTTAATCGGTAAGTAAATGTTCGAAAAATAATATAATATACAAGTTCTCTAGGACTGACAAGATTATAAAATAAAAAGCTACAATCTCTTTAAGCGAATGAAACACGAATTGTCGTAACTCATGATGATTCATCGATAGTATATCAATGCATTATCGCGTATTTATAAGTAAACTTGATGGCTATCCATGTGAATTATCAATTACTTCAAGTAAAAGAGAATTTCTTGCTCACTTGAGTTGACAATAATTGATAAAAAGATTAATATCTGAGAATCGAATATGTTAAGATCGAATATGAAGACAATGTAAGGAAGATAACAATTCCTCCGACAATTTCCAGAATAACATTTAATACCCTATTATTATCGTAGTTGCACGTGATTATTAATGAAAGAAGCAAAAAATGCCGTGAAACACGTGAATGAATAAAACTCGAGGAACTAACGATCGTCTGGAATATCTTGCACGCTCGAAGCTGCATTTTAATAGAGTACAATTCTATACAGAAAACATGTTGTTACTAGTATAATCATATTTCTTACAAAAATAGAATCTTTTTCGGCGAAAACTGCCTCTCAAATAGAAGTATCTTTTGCGAGAAAAAAAAATTGTTTCTAAGGACACATATTCCTAAAAGATGTCTTTTAGCAGAAAATTTTTTTAATAAGATCGATTTTACAAGGAAATACTTCTCTAATATAATCTCTGTTGCCTTGAATTTTCTTTCCTCTATTTAAATAATTTTATAATTTTTGGTAGGTTAAAATTTGTTCACTATTCAATTATGGTACTTTTATACTTCTTTTGCACTTTTTCTAAACGTTTTCTCCCTCTCTCTTTCTTTCTTTCTTTTTTTAAGACCTTGACGAATTCACGTGAAACTCGTATGTCACTTTTTTGACCTATTCTATCCATGAAAGCAACGGAAATCGATTATATAATGGGTAGCACTGTTACGAAACGGAATCGTTGGCCATCGTTTTCAAGTAAATCACAGAAACCTCGAAACCATAGCTATGAAGCTGAAAATTAAAATTATGAACGTAAATTAATGAACGGAGTTGCCTTTTTGTAAAAATAAAAAGAAACTAGTTTTACATATTTTTGCAGTCAGTTGCTTTTTTCATAACTGAACAGCTATCGTACGATCATTAAACCTCAATCATTCTGCTAGAGGCTTGGATGATGGTGAAAGGAGTGATTTTAAATTCTTCACAGTACTTATCATGTTAATCACTTTTTAAGAATGAAATTATTTCTGTTTATAGGAACCGCGGTATCTGTCGGTGTGTTCAGTCACATTTTAAAAATCGACGATGCCATAGTCGGGATTATGAGCTCTATGAGCAAGATCTTGGCTGGTTTCGTCTATGCATTTGCAATCACGGACTGGATGATTTATTTAGGTAAATGTTCACATAAATGTTAAATCAAATGAACATTATCTCGAACATTAACGCATTACCAATAGCATGAAGTTTATTTTATTAGACTCTTTTGAAAATGCATATTTCTAATAAAACTCTGTGAAAATTACTGACGTGAAAATTGAATACAAATGGAATAATATTAAAGAGTAACATTTCTCTCTTTGAAACGGTGCGAAAATATTATTATACGAAAAAAATTATAAATATACATAATATATACATAAAAAAATATTACTATACGAAATTAATAGTACATCTATATATCTATATATATATATATAGTATAATAATATATAAGTAATATTAATAATAGTATTACTTATAATTATTAATTATAATTTTTCAAATACAGTCAAATCATATATTCATTATAAATTTTACAGTGAAAGATGGCACATTTACCTACACAAATTGATAATGCGTTAAGTTCCAAAAAAGGGAATCAATATAGTAAAATGTCTTTTTCATACATCCTTGTTTCAGCGGCTATCGTCGAGATCGTGAATGGTACATCTTTCATAGCGATGCGATCGATAGCGTCTAAACTCGTATCTACAAGTGAACTTGGTAAGTGAATACAGATTTATTACCTTGGCATAACAGACTGACATTGAAATAAATGCGTCTTTTTTTTGTAAGATCGGAAAAACATGTAGCAGGTACCGTTACGTGAACGTTATGATACAAGTGTTAAAAATATTCCTTTATATAATTTGTAAAACATCTATGCTTAATTTACATAAGGCCTTTGTAAAGTTTGAATAAACTAGGCACGTAAAGGAAGCATATTACGCAGGTATGACAGAAATACATGTATCACGAACTTGATATTATACAAGTTTGATAAAACATGAAAAAAGATACAAGAAACTATTTTATTATTGATATAAATTTAGAAAGAACGACGAAAGAATAATAGATATTCCTAACAGATAATCCTAAAGATCGTATTCTTTAGGAATTCAATCAAAGTATCCTATACCAAAATATTCCATACAACTAAGGACAAACATATAACTATAAAATGATAGACAATAGAAAAAGAAATATCATTTTTAAATCATAAATATAAAAGCTTTAAATAGTATATAACATAGCGTACGCTCTAATATGTTCTAATTTCGAAGATGTCAAGTTATCTAATTTCAAAAATCTCGCTTTTAATTCCAAGAATTTTAAATCACCTTAAATTACAAAAATTATAAATCACTTATAATCTCAATAATTCCAAATTATCTCTCCATTTTCTTTTAAAAAATGAGACATTCGTTTGTTGAGTAGAATCTCTGCCATTCTAAAGCTACGACTTGATGTCATTGCATGAAATACCTTGTATATGTAATGAAACGTATCTATTTGCACTTAAATACTCGAAACATGACACCATGAATTAGAAACTATATAAACTGGTCCAGCGTGATATAGCGGCCTTCGTTCTAATCCAGTCGTTTTGAGACGCCTTTTTACCTTCGTACATTTTCTTAGAACCGCGCAAATAGGATAATCTTGTTTCATCGTATCTTCGTGTCAAATCGACACCGTTTTTAAGCAATTTTCCACGGGTTTTCCTTTCAGCTGGAATAACGTCTAACAACGTTTTCCTGTCTGGCTAACAATCCAACTATTCTCGAGATCATCTTTCTTCCTGTTTTTTCTAATACCGGTATTTTATCTCATATACTAAGATGTTATCTTAATCATTTATATTAAGCCTTAACCAGTATCATGAGTCATATATGGCAAACATAAGAATTTCAGTTAAATTACTCAATTTTAGCGTACTTTATCTGATTTTATATTCATTTCGTTTTAGTCTATCTTAGTATGATCTAATAATGTTAGATTATACTAATTTAAAGTAATATAATCATAATATTATGATCCTACGATATTATTAAAGATTTTATCCTTTGTATTCTATTGGTGTCATTTTAACAATATTCGTAATGTGCAAATTGGTTTTCTTCGTTATTTGGTTTAAGAATAAGAGTATTAACAAAGAAGTATAAATAAAAATTTCAAAGAGCTCTGCTACAGAAGAATGTTTGGAGGGCACAAGATTATGCATAGAAGCGAAGAAAAATGTGTATATTGATTAAATAACGACGTGTATCTGAATTTTCGTTGATTTGCAGGCAAAGTGAATTCGTTGCTTGGTGTCTGCGAATCTCTGATGCCTCTCATCTATGGGCCTATGTACAGTTCCATTTACGCTGCAACCATGAAAACGTTTCCGGGGACGTTCTTCATTGTCGGCGCCTGCATGACCATGCCAGCCGTCGTCGCGTTCTTGTAAGTTCTACCGGTTGCAAGTCCTTCATATCATAGATATTCAGAATGTGAGTCGCGAGTTGATTTTGAATAGATTGCATTAATATTATATATTAAAATATGAGAGTAACTTACATGTTCATTAGGAGAGCTTTACTCATGGAAAATCATCAGATGAACAATTCAAAGTCGATTCAGTTAAATACCACAATAGTATTGCTATTTCCGGCTAGTTTCTTTTAGCTCGTAGATTATCTCTCAACATCAATTACATCTCATGTAATCTTCGAGTGTGTCGTAAAAAATTACCATTTTCGAAATTGCTCCATTCGAGACACCCTCATGGTCACTAAATAAATAATTTTATAGAAGTATCAATTAGTAAAGGAAGAGGAAAATAATAAAAGATAATAAAAGAGGACGAAATATTACGAACATTTTTTCTAGATTTGCACACTAGTATAATATAATGTACAATTACTAATTACTTTAATTACACGTTTTAAAAATAGATTGATTAATTGTCGTTTTTGATAAGACAGGAAGTTAAAAAGCTAACATGAATTTTTTTATGGACAGCTGGTTATACACGGAGCACAGGAAAGATCGTCAATTGCTGGAGCAAGAGAAGAAAGCGAAGAGCAAGGAAGGACCAGAAGAGAACGACTCGAAAACTATGAAATGGCAAGTCGTGGGCGAGAAAAAATCAGAAGTTCCTACGATGAACGGTGTCGCAAATACAGCTTTCGAATCTGACCATTTATAACACAGAACTTACTATGGAAAATATCCCATTGAATATACATAACATGTATATTTCATACATCGTTAAGAAAACAAATTTTTCAGTTATACTGAAATAACTTCTACATATAACTAACTTACACCGAAAGAAATTTTTCATTTAACGTACAAAATGCTATTAAGGTATGAGAAAAGATCCGGAATATAATTATATTATCGCGTTTACGCGGTAAATCTGAAATAAAGACAAGACGGAAAAGATGAGAAAGAGAAACCAAAATCTTAATAACAAACGAAGTTATCCACTTACTCGACATGGAAAACGCGTTTTAAATAAAGGATAACTTTATTTATTCAATTAGAAAGACAAAATGCAAATAGGGAATATAAATGTTGGTATTCATGATTTTTTCAGTCGATCTTGCTGATCGATAATTCAAAACTGTTATCCTTTATTTCAAACCCTAGTACAAACAGTCTCCGGTACTTAATAAATAAATGGTTAACAATAGACAATGTAGAACAGACATGTGTCTGTTCATGTGTATCAGTATTACAAATGCTACTTGTGTGTACTATTTCCAAACTATCAATATTGAATGAAAATACGAATACGATAGAGAAATTTAAAAAAGACAAGAGGTTATGCTTACAAAATGTAATGTAACTCTTGAACAAACCGAGACATGAGTTTCATCTTGTGTTCGATATTCTTAAATCGATGTAAGTCTCATACTCGCGAAGAGAAACCAACAAGATATCATATATGTGTATCGTTTCTTTTATTTTTCTGTAGATCATGCATTTTACGAGAAAGTACGTCACGTGAACAAAATCGATCTGTTGTACGTTTTTATCAAAATAGTATTTATGTTAAGGTACTGCATCATTCACGTACATACGTGTATTATAGTTTATTATGTGATATAGTACGATAGTTTTATATTTAGGAAATAAAAATGGAGTTTACAGAAAAAAACCACATGCTGTTTTGATTATTACTGCTAATGACGACGAATAAAGAAGTCGAGCGTAAGCTTCAAATTAAGCAGGACACCTGAGTGAAATCTTATATTTAAAAAAGAAAGAGTTATTTCTATTATTAATTTATATGAAAAATTACATTCAAAATAATTTCATATTAAAACTTAGTTCCAATTTTAACCACTGCAAATGTTCCACCATTGACAAAGAACAAGATAGATGTGGATCTTCGTATCTAACGTTCTGAAATACCGACCTCGAAAAAAGTCAGAATATTTCTCACGCCCTCTACAATTTATAACATCATGTCGCATCGCGACGATTGTAGTTAGTCCGTTTATTCAAACAAAACTTTAATCAGTGTTCGATTAAAGAAACTTCTCTAATTTTATTCTTAATGGGAACACCTTAAAACTTATAAATAAATAAACTTCTGCTCATTAGATTCATTTATCTGAACTATTATATGAACGAGAAATCGTAAGTAGTAAGGATATAAAATTTGTCATATGACAGATTTAAATAAACTGAGTTCTACTGTATATTAAATACAAATTACAGACGTTACTGAATAAAATAATGTAAGTAATCAAATTAATAATTAAACAAAAACAATACTTTAACATAATCTTATATTAGAAAGTAAAACAGAATGATGTGCGTGAAAATATTAAATTTATATATTTAATGATTAACTACTGGACAACGGTATATACTTAGAATTAAGTTAAGAAAATTTATAAATTGTTATAAAATATTACGATGAATTATAAAAATAAAAAATCTTGTAGAACAACTTCTAAAAATATAATTATTACAAACTGAAGTATTATATAAATTCTTTTTCCTTTGGAACGCGTGAAACGAAAACTAAAAATTTCTTCTCTCTTGGCCCTCTCGCTTACATAGAACAAATTGTTCTCGCAGTTTATCGGTTCGCGATTGCTTAATTCCTTTAAATAATTGCATATCCCGTATGAGTCAACGTGTACTTGATAATTCCTTGTATTCGTAAGTCGTTTCAAGGACACCTTATCTTGGTACTACTGACCGAGGATTACTCGCTGTTCAGATCCAGTCGCGGAAGTTATTATCGCGCAGATGGCGCTTGCAGAGTCTAAAAGATTGCGACCCTGTCTGATTAGTACTTTGGGTCAGGTTAGAACATTGTTCAGTAGTTCCCTCCCCCCCTCCAGAGAGTGGACCTCACTAGTTCAATTAGGACAAGTTCTTCGTAATCCTGTTCAGTGGGGATCCACTATTCCTGTGTCTTATGTCTGTGCTTATACCTCGTCTATGGTCTTGCTACCATAGAGATATAAAGATAGAGCACATGAATTATATGTTAATGTGTAAGTGGATGCGATAGGAGAATAGAAAAAGAACGCTACATAGAGGTGCTTCTGCCTTGTCTAGTCAGACATGCACACTGACGCTAGTTCGTTGATCGACGTTATACTTTTACCATTTACTATATCGCTTTTTCGCACCCGCTAACGCACTCTGTCTTTATATCTCTATAGTCACTACTATACTTAATCGGTAATGTTGCAGGAAAATGATAAAGATGTTATATGACCAAAACATGAGACATGTAAAAGCGTTATCTGTCAAATTTAGCTTGGTTTATATGTATCTCGTCTGTGCTACTTCTACTCTAACTTGAGAAATCACAAAATCATTGAATGACATACTCTATATAACTATATTTTCGATGACTGTGTATACGTCACACGTCACATACTACACTACCTACAGAACAGTACGCTGAGTATGCTATCGAGGCGACTAGCATGATGTAAAGGAATTTGGATTGTGCGAACTTTGAACAAATAGTCATATTGATCATAGTCATACAGTATACACGTGATGAGTTGTATATTACTTGCAGTAAGATAAAAGTGAGATAATCAATCAACTACTGTGCATATCCGCAGTAGTTTTTGTTCAATTTTAATCATTCTACGTTTTTTACGACAATCTTTGATCGTACTGTTCTGGTTTTTCGAGAAATAGAAAACATTCCAACGAGAGGGACGCGAATCACTTCTCCACGTGTGTGTGCGTACGTTTACTCTTTTCCCTTACGTGTTCGAACGCATTCTGACGTGCAGTTGATCCTTGTTCGTCACACAAATCGAAACCACTTATCGAAAACCAAATCGAAAACGTGAACGTCGAGCGAAACAACGCTCGGCTAGCTAAGGTGAGCAAGATTAGGAAACTTAAACTAGATCTAATCTTTTGACAATGGTCCAAGTCATAATTGATTATTTTTTGAATTAAATAAATTTTATCGTTTATTTTGAACACTTTATTCGAGAACACCATGAATGAGACAAAGATTTTTAATTTTTATTTCAATTCTAAACTTCATAATAATATATTATTTCTGAATTATATATTTTATATTCATTCATATATTTTAGTACCATTCGTATTCTAAAGACTTTAAGGTCATTCTAGAAACATATGTATATGTTAAATATAAGTATTTTTTACAATTATTAACGCATCAATGCAAATAATAAATGTAAATAGTGCTTTAAAATACGGTTATAATATAAATTGTAAAGGTTAAAAATATAAAAACTTAAAATTTTGTAATTGAGCCAAAAATAACAATGCGTCAAATATCGTGCGTTGCATCACTTACTATGTATTAATTGAACTAAATGCAAGAAATTTTCCATTATTCAAAGTCACTCATAATTGATGCACATGAACTTATCTTAATCATGAAAAGACAACTTCAGTAGTCGTTAACATATCAATTACAATTTCCATTGAACTTGTTTGATTTCGAGGATGGATCTATCGACGAAAGCGGAACGAAAATTCGTTGCTCTCTACTTCCCTAGTCAATGTTATTGAATCGGTGATTACAATATCGATGAAAACGAAGTAATGGATATATCTTTCCAAGATAAAATCTGTAATATACCCCGAAATTACTAAACGACTTTAAAAGCAGTTTCTTAAAAATAATTTGAATTTCGCGCTATTTATATTTGGATTCCATTTACTATGGGTGTCTGGTTGTTTATCGAAATATTACTATTGAAATCACGTAACATTAGTGTTAATATGTACAATAAGTTGTGAAAGTATGTATGCGCCTTTTGAATTCTGTGTCTTTGATTTATAAAAGGAAAATTAAAGACATATTTAATTGTCGGAAAATCGTTGTAGTTATATGTTAACACAATATTATTTTGGACTTATTTCCAAAGTGGAGACACGAATATGCAAATCGTCTTCGGAATGATGCTGGATATAATTTGTTGTATACATCGAATGTTACAAAACTTTAAGCTATTTTGAAATGATTTATTTTTAGATATTTGTGCTTAAAATTCTAAGCGTCTAGTAACTTACAATTAGTTACATGAAAAATTTTACTAAAAAGCAATTATGAGTATAACCATAGAATATTCGGTTATAGAGTAGCAAATTATATAAAAATTCTCTGAAAAATTACAAATTAATCTATTTTGATACTAAGGTACTAATAATAATTAATAAAAAATTGAATACTAATAATAATTGTTGGAGTAATTTCTTTATTACGATATTTCCAGTTTAAGTAATATGTAGACTTTATGTAGTCTTTGGTAATCAATTGTAAATGTCCTAAATTCGTAATTATACGCTATGTCGGTTTCTGGGGATCAATATTAAACTTTTCTCTTTTGTTTATATATAGATGCATTTTCTGTATTTACTTGTCGCCTAAATTTAAGTGGAAAATAAAACAAAATTAGCTCTGCCTTTAATGCGTTTAGCATTTAGTCAATACTGGCTGAAGGTTTATTGCTGTTATACACAGCTATTTTTATGCACACATGGCAACTTGCAAATCTGTCTTAATTTTGATGCGCGGATACTTGTTTACGAGTCTGAAATATTTCATTAAAAAACATTTACATTATATATCTATAATAAAAATGCGTTCGGTTATTTTATTCATTCGAAATTAGCACACCGGTAACGTGTCATTATTTCATTAACATTAATCTGGCTGTACTTTTGAAAGGTACCGGTCGCCGATGAAGATGAAATTTGATAGATATCATGGGATGAGATAGATCTGAGATATAAGATCTTAGTGTCAAGAAATCGTACGTGCAGAAAGTATAGGTCCTTATATAATAGATCTTTACTACTATTAGATGCCATGTTCGGCAATTAGTATAATAATGTGAAGATAAATGATGTATATAGCTGGAGGATAAATATATATATGTATATATTAAGCTTAAAAATGTTCAATGAGTAAAAAAAATAATCACTTCCTTTTAAAGAGGAGTATTGGTGTTGGTTTGGGCTAGGCTTTCTTGTCAGAAACACTGTCGCCAACCTAATAACAGCAAGGATTTATTATATATATCTTTAGACACCTGTATCTTCAGAACGCATGATTTCCCAATGTTAAAACTTTATATTTTAGGCCTATTATCTCATCTAGCGATATCCACAAGATTTTGTCCCAATTCGCCACCAGTGCCATTCGGAATAATATCCATTGATTTCTTTAAAACTCATTTCCTTGAAATCTTTCCCTTTCATGTAACAAAAGTTTATCGTATTTATAGACTCTCGATTTTTAAAGATAGTCATGTATTCCAAACTTTTACATGACTCGAGTCCATTTATATGAAAAAATATACACTTTAAAGGAATTCATAATGATGAAACCCAGTACCGGTTGAACCAGTTTAAACAAAGCAAATTGACGTCTCTTCCTTTCATTATTTTCTGCGATAGTTCTCATTTAAATGATCTATATGTATGTATCTATTCACATATATTGTCACGTTGCTTAAATTTTAACGTACATTTCATATGCATTTAAATAGTTAACGTATAATATACCGCATAACATTTTAATTAATTAAAAAGAGATCTGGACTTCGTTGCAATGGTTCTAATCATAAACAAAGGATGATTAATAGGGAAATTTCATTTATAGCCTGATGACCCTGGTTCAAAATGTATTATTTATCATCGTGACGATTTCCATTGTCTTTCAGATCAACGTTTTTTTATACGTAGCTTAATTACACAACATATTTACACAATTAAGCATTTTATAAAAAGCAACATTAGATAAATTTTTCTAATAATTAAATATGACAAGAAATTTTTCCGTTACTAATTCTATTATAATAAATTTCATGTTACTACTATATCTGCAAGATAAATGAAAATAATAAGATCCAAATAACAAAAAATAAAGACAGTAAAGCAAACCACCAAGCTATATAACAGTAAGCAATGAAGTTCATTTTCGTTTATCTGTTAATTAGTAGAAAGTGCATCAGTTCTCACTACGTTCTCTCGATTTTCCCATCCACGTGTAAATAATATTACTCACGTATTAAACATAAATTACTCACATGAATATAGACCAATGGTCGTTCAGTTCAAGGTGTCAATAAGTTCCCATAACGACCTTTATGAACAGAATTATTTGCTTGAGCATGGTATCAAATTGAAAGCAATTAAACATGCGAATATGGTGTGACTACGTACAGTTGGTCGATTCATGCCGACTTCTATAAATAATATAATCGCGTTTGATCTTCCAAGAAAACGTAGCAATAGCTCATGTATATATATAGTATCGAAGGATACTATATAGTAACGAAGGATATATATATATATATATATTCATACATTAAGTCTGTTGAGGGTAACGATCCACGATGCCCATTGGTTGTAGTCAACGTGAATGAATAAAAATATGAGGAGGAAGTTTTCTGCTAACGTGGCTTATGGGTGTCCTTACTTATGGGAAAAACCTGCTTTTCCGTTAGACAAATATCCGCTTTCTCCGTAATTTGTAAGAGCGTGCAATAAACCTAAGGACTGCTTTAAGGACTATCCATAAATCAAAAATACTTGCATGAATAGAGATTAAGTTAAAAAGATTCGGTTTATGGTGTTGACTTAGGTTTATTGAAGGTCTGTGTAACGGTGCGTGGACCTTAGCGGTCAGACCATAAGGGACGTCATACAGACCATCTCACGCGACGTAACATCTGTATTAAAGTTTCTATATTTCAAAAACCAAAATAATAATTTTAGACGTATAAAAAAAAAATAGGGAATTCGAGATCTTATCCAAGATCATACAGCGTCAAAACAGAACTGCTTCTTCTTTTGTATAATTTAGAAAATTGTATAGAGCATGAAATACTTCATACTCTACTGAAATACACCATACTTCCATAAAATATATACGGATCTGGATGCATCGATGTAGTCAGAAATTTATGTATTAATTCGCGATCTCTTTTTTGAACTATAAACAAAGATTAAGTATACTACCCATAATAAATTGTGGAATACCTTATTCGTTGAACTCGTGAAAATAAAAAAAAAATAGAAAGTACTTTAGACTTTAATTGACTCATGATTATGAAAGCTACATATATAATTTTCACAGAAAAGGATGACGATAATGAAATGAGTCGCTTAAGAACAAGTAATTGCTTTGACAAAATATATTCAAATACGTTTCAATGTACAGTTTTTATCATAAAAATCAGTGTTTTATAACAAAAACATACTTTATTAGATATTAACGCAGATATTAACAGATATCATACGCGTATGCGTAACATTTAAAAATTTGCCGCGTTGAGAAAGATATATTTTAATTATTTATTTCTATCCATTTTTTTATAATAAAATAATCAAGTATCTTATTAGAATTGGAAATTGAATGAACTGACAATTTTCTATTTATATTTTTTAATATATTTTTTTTTATGACTTAGTAAATATTTCTTATTTTTATAAATAATAATATCTTCTTTTTTTATCGTAAAGGGATGCCATCAAAATGGGTTTGCATAATCCTTAATCTGATAGTGTATGTGATTGCGTCCGTAGAAGATGAAAAGACTAGAGCTTTCATAAAATTAACCGAATTCGCTTACGAGGATACTTGTATGAGTACAGCTGAAGCGGAATGGGAATTCATTAATTCACCATCGAATGAAACATTATCAAAATGGGTATGTTTTTCAAATTATAAGTACAGTATATATAATTCAACAAATATGTAAATAATTCGACAAATATTTAATAAAATATTATTAATACAAAATTATTAATACAATAACATTTTTATAGGAAGATGAATTAATTTCTTATGCCTCCTTCAAGAACTTACAAAAAGACGAAGTTAGTAACATTTCAAAAGCTGATATCAGAGATGAATCTTTACAATACAAGTATGATGTTGCTGCAAAAATAGGCGATGCATTATTGAATACTGAAGATTTTAAAAGCGTGAGATTTCATTTTACTTGAGCAAAAACATTTATTTAAATAAACTTAATAGAATTTTACTTGTAGCTTGTTCATTTTTCTGGGACCACAGAGTTGCTGAGATTATCTCCAGTTCATAAAGGAATTTTAAATAATCACACAAGAAAAGGTAACAGAAATTTCAATTCATCATAAACAGATGCACAATTATATGGTAATTAATTACATATATATATATTGAAAACTTTAGATGTGGAACGTATACTGTCACATGGTAATGATGTTAGAAATAAGAGCACTGTTTGGACAGCATGGCATCAAGAACTAGCTTCGCTTGTTAAAAATTTCTCTGCTATCCTACCACTTGTTGATAAAGCTGCCAAAGCAAATGGTAAATATTTTCAGAAAATAAATTATATTTTGTACATTTTAAAGTTGACAATTTTTAATTAAATGTAAAAATGTTATTCAATTTTAGGTGTCAAAGATGTTAAAGAATATTGGGAACTTTTAAGTGGATATAGTGATGGTTATAATAAAGTTGAATATATATGGAATAGGATTGTCAATCTTCATAAAAAAATATTGAAATTCGTAATAAGTAGCTTATCTCAGAAGTATGATATTGCTTTGAATGATACAATACCAGCATACTTACTTGGTAAACTATAACTGTTGAATTACACTCTTAAATGAATAATACGAATATATTAAATAAGTTGCATTTATTCCAAAAGGAACCTTGCAAGGAAATGATTGGATTCCTATATCAGTTGATGTAACACCTTATCCAGATCTTATATATAATATTAAAAAAAATCTTTGGAAGAAGGTAATAGTTACATTTGTTGCCTCACTGATACATGAACTGTACAGAAAGTGTAACTAAATTTCTTTTTAGAAACTTCATGCGAGAACACTGTATATAACTGCTTCTACTATGAGTACACAAATACTAAGTCAAGCACCACAAGCAGATTTTTGGAAAAATAGTTATTTCTATGGACAATGTCCTTCAAAATTAGTTAATTTCTGTAAAGATGCTGTTTTGAGGTACTTTATAAGTAAATGTTTTAAAAATTGTCATTCTTGATTACTTAAGTTAATTTAAATCTTTACATTACAGGGTATCTACTTGCTTTGAGCCTACTATAAGTAATTATCTCTCTATTCACAAAAACGTAGGAAAGATTGTGTTCAATCAATTATCTGTCGAAGATACTCCGATACTTAATACGGCTAATCGATATTCAGGTAAGATATTAACAACAAATACATATTTGACTCATTATAAATGGTATTAACATTTTATTTGCAGCCCTAGAAGAAGGTGTGTCGGAACTCTTCGGTATTTTAGCGGCAAGTCCTGCTTGGTTGAATTACACACATATTATCGATGACTCTAGCAATAATGATCAAAATTTAATTGTATCTCTTATGATTACTGCATTGAATACGCTACCGCGGATTGCTTATTACATATCTGTAGATATGTGGAGAATTAATGCTATTGAAAAAAACTTAACAAATCCTGAAAATTTAATATCATCTTGGTGGCAATATAGGTACTAATTGCTTGAAATATTAAGATTATATTCAATATATTTTAAGAGATTTTTTTGATATTAATAAACTTTATTAAAATTTTCATTCTAGGGAAAAATATGAAGGAATCAAATCTAATAGATCTAATTTACCCACATTTTTAAATGATGATCATATCACGAACAATAAACCATATTTGCCGTAAGTAGTAATAACAATGTCGAAACAATAACATATTTACGTTGATGTATCGATAGATTATTGCATATTATTCTCTTACAGAAAGCTAGTCGGTACAATGTTGGCATTTCAGTTGTATGAATATCTGATGGAATCCACAGAAATTAGATATGATTCGATCGTAAGAAAACAGATGAATATTAATTTCTTGTGAGTACTACTTATAAACAAAAATTTTACAACAATTTTGTAAGAAAGAAATTAAGAACATTTTTTTAACAGAAAAATGATTCAGCAAGGTGCCGATGATTGGATGAAAGTAGTCAATAAATATTTAGAAATAGATGAAATTTCACCGGATTCGTTACTTTCATTTTTCTCGCCGCTGGAAGATTTCATTGACGAGCAGTATGAGGATTTTCAATACAAGGCAGTTACAGCCAAAGAGTCAGAATTAGATGAACTAGAAAAGAAACTAATTATGGACATAAATGTCACGACTACTAATGCTCCGCCAACGACTACTAGCACTACTACAATTGCCACTTCGAAACAAATTGTAAAGAAAAAAACAGAAATAATAGATAGAAAGTCTCCAAGTAGACAGGATGATAAAAAGAGCGATATAAATATTGTGGTTAATTCGAGCAAAGATTTAAAGTTTAAATCGCCTATATATGAACAAGTCGAAAAGCCAGAAAATCATAATCCACTACAACCAGTGACAACTGAGGTTCCTTTTGATCAATCACTTGACACCCAAGGCATAGGAGATGACAATAAACCAAAGACGAATACTAGTAAGGCAGCGTGGGCCGTGGGCGCAGTATTGATAGGAATAATAGTTATTTGTATAATTGCGATCTTCGGGAGACAAAGATGTCGCAAAGTACCAAAAAATAGACGATACGTTTAATGGTATCCCTCTACGTTAAAAATATCTACATATTACGTATATTTATTCTTGCATTTAGTTTGTAATATTTGCCTGTGTAAGTTATTGTTATGGACCGTTTCGTGTAGAAAGACATTTATTAACTCACAATATCTAATCACTCAATTGTACATTCCTTGTACTGTTCATTGTAAAAGAAAAGAAAAGAAAAAAACAGAGGCTACTTTCGGAAATATAGTGTGAATACTAGTCTCTCGATACAGTTGAGCAGTATACATAAGAGAGTGTCGTAAGAAGAAAATTAGAGCTTGATAAACAAAATGAAAAGTATTAACGCGTGGATATATTATATTCAATTATATCTTCTAAATCGGATTTATTTAATTTTCATTGCATTATGTACATATGTATACAAACTTAATATGTATCATTTTTGTAGAGTAATATTAGTCTTAAAAATAAGAAAGGAATATCGTAACACGAATACCAAGTACAATAGTTCCTCTGTCACTATGCCAAACTATAAAAAACAAAAAGGTTTTAATAAACGCACAAAGCGGGAAGTATCTCTCTTTTTTGCAAAATTTATAGGACATGTACTTCAATGGTACCTTTATTAGTCTATACTATATCTACCATATTTTTCAAACTAAGGCTTGTACATAATCACTTATACAAAATTGTAAGATGAATGAGTAATTATACAAATGTATAGCTATCATAATGTCAATGATGTCACAAAACCAATGTCATATATATTTTTCTTACATAATACTACCATATATGATACTTATATAAGTATATGTAATTTGTATACAATGTACTCTCTGTATTGAGAATTTATATTTTTTATAAAAGTATTTATTTTGTACCGTATAAAAGTGTTTAATAAAGTATTCTTCTGGTACAAAATTAATATGCATCAATTTTTAAATATTGAAAAGATTAATTTATGTTGTCCACACTATTGAGAACCATTGATCATTTTGTCAAATCATAGATATGAATGAAAAGATATACGTGCATTTATAGCATTTGCTTAACTAAACTACATCTACAATTCGTACCAATTTAGAAAAGTCAAACTAACAAACTAATTTTAGTTTTAAATAAAAATTTCTCTCTAATCTATAAATCTAATTGATAAATTCTGAAAAATTCATTAATATCCAAATGAAATAAAAATGAAATAGTAATAAAGTAATTTTTTCTTTAATGCCAATATCTACCAACAAGCTAGTAATGCTAATGTCTATACTAATGACTTCCTATCAAATTTTCTAATATCACGAATAAAATATAATACAATCATTAAATTCTTTTTTTGGCAATAATAACAATGAAAATAATAAGATTAGCTGAATATAATAGATCTTTTGATATTCAACAATGTGTTAGCGCGTATTTATTCCATCGTTGAACAAGTTTTTTATAAATATCTCGCTGTATATAAGACATTGATCATATAAGTAAATCAGTAATTTTTAGTATCATGTTCGTTACAACCGCTCTCATCTACATCTATACCCCAAGCATAAGGTGCAGGTCGTGCAAAGAAATAACAGTCTTTCCGGACACGGATATCAAAGCGCAGAAAATCAATATGAGAGGCGAAGTCGGTTCGCAATCGTAGTACGATCATGTATTCTTGCTCAGAAAATAGTATCGTAAAATCAGTACTGCTAATCAGTAGCATTCACTATCTCTTAACGATTACTTATGCATAAGCAATCTCAATACATGGATTAGCCAATTTCCAAAAATATTCAGAAAAACATTTATTGAAGCTAAGTAGGAAGCTATGGATCAGTTGTTCGATCATCGACGCCTGGAGAGGGTGTTTAGGACATGCGCAGCATAGCTCGGAAACTTTAAGGGATGGCCGTACCATCGTCGGTTCATTATCATTGCGCCCTTCGCATCAAGCCGAACAACAGTGCTCGAGACATTAGTGGTTAAAACTCCATGCACGCGAAGAGAACGTAAGTGCGAAACAGAATCATCCCCTTTCTTCGTAAACGACCGTAAATTCGGGAGCATGCGCGTTCGACATTAGACAGGGGTTGTTGTAGTCAGGGAGGGGCTCTCTTCACCAGAATGACTCAGAATATGCATTCCGGAAAGTACATCTTCGAGTGATTTTTAATAAGTGACATGCATATACGACTACTATATAATCGTACAGTGATATTCTCTTGGAATTCTACACGATGTCATAATTCGTGGCAGTGTTAAGTGTTACGTGGATCGACTGTCAGCTGTCCCTTCACCATGAACGTGAGTACTTTAGGCCGCCTCTAATATCGACTCGTTTTCTAGCACCGAAGAATGTGGGCGTGTGTTTCTCTATTCCCCGGTTAATATACACCTTGTGTGTGTATTAACATAATCAGAAGTAGGAATGCAGTGACGTTTTTCTAGTAAATGAAATAGGATCGAGAAATTCTTGTTAGTTGTCTCCTTATCTTAGTAAATTCCTAATTGTAAAACATAGTTGCACCTAATACGTCATTGACCTCTGTTACACATAAAATCGATGTGAAGGTTACTCTAATCAAGAAGCTTTTCGTCTTGGACTGCGTTTTGTGCAAATATACCGATCAATACGCTGTATCTGAAAAATATACCCAATTATTGAAACCTACTCCACAAATCTTTAGTTTGTTATATTCAATTATTCCGACATTTCGAAATATTTACTAAAACTTGCTTAGTATTTATAAGTTTTCTTTAAACAAATACAATTGAAGATCTCCTCAGAAATTATCTTTTTCTAGCATTAATAAATTCGCTTTTGTAAAAGTTAAAGCAATGATAATTTTGCAAAGTACGATATATATAATAGATCGCAGTTATCATTTTTACCATTTGTTGGCATGATTTTGTTTATATGAAATTTGAGATACGGACGATAATGATCAATTTACGAAGCTCAAGTAGCTGAAGATAATTGTAACAGGAATGATTCATCCGTTTCTCATTTAGGCACGAACTCTTATTAGGATCCAGTGACCTTGTTCCCCGGAGTACTCGGCCTTTTTTGTGTGCTTGCGTCGGAAAAATGCTCGCAGCCTCCTGTATATTGTGTTCTCTTGCTAATTACAATCTGCCGCCTTTATTCACTCGTTGAGATTTATATGGATATACCATGTATCCTCTAGAGAAAAGGAAAGAGTAGAACAAAGCCATGTGGGTTGTAGAAAGAAAAACATGTTTCGGAACTGCAAAAGAATGCCCACATATCTGATAATTTTATCATCTATGTTTTTTGTCTAATCTCTGATTGAAATATACGAATTTTGTTATCAATATAATATCCCTTTCCTATCATTGAAACAATAATGAAAAAATGGTATTAACATAATAAATTTAAACAAATTGCTAGTTGAAAAAGAATTATAATATAAGAATTTGCTTAAATAGATCGTCCCATAATACATAATGATTATAAAACAGAGAAACGAGAAATATTCTCTTAACAATATTTATCTTAGTTCTCAAGTTAAGAAGAGGAGAATGCATTGCAATCTTTCCAAGGTACTGCTTCGCTGCATTTGTGAAGGTTCAAAAATAGTATCGTATTTTATAACTTGCTACTTATGAAATAACTTAAGAATGCAGGTTTCTTGTCTCAACCCTTTAGTTCAAATTCAATGGCGTTGAAAAAGTGAAAGATTATTTAACCATTACGGACTTAAAGAACTTAAGAACTCAATAAAACCACGCCGTGCTTACTTCCGTCGATAATATGTCACTATATTTTAAATATCAGAGGTAATATTGAATTTGACGAAAACTCAGTCAACCCTAAATGTCATTATATTTCAATCTGGAAAAGTTTCTAACATAGTAACACGATACAATAAAGAAGAACAGTTGGCCTTCATTTTTTTAACATTACGTATATTGGCAATACGCCGGCAAACAGGATTAATAATGTGACCATATTTTTCAGACCTTGGCGACGGGTATTGTCTGCGGCAACGGAGAACGCGTTGGTGAGTTCAGTTTATGCTATACATTTTCGTAATTTATGCTTCTGTCAACCCATATCAAATGTAGATCAATCTATGAAAATCAAATACATTGTATTCTCATGATAACTGATGTTTAATTATTGGACGATCGATATTTATGCAAATTTATAAATTATAATTATAATTAAGAAGATAGAATCTAGATAGAAAACTGCTTTACTCGCGACAAAATTTGTATATTTTGCGATTACATGCATTCTGTACATCTATGCATCTTCCGCAGTTTACTAATTATTTTTAAACTCAGATATACCTATTATCTTTCTAACAAGATAATTGGAAAATAATTTTATTTTGTGATTTTTGTGAGAATTCAGGCATATCTAAGATATTTACTTCGTTTTAATTCATTTATGTACTTTATTGAACATGTTCATTGCGCATACGCATTAAGGATAGCAAAACATGAATATTTCTTTGTCATTGATATATAAAGGGTGGTAGTTTCTTTTTCAATGCCTTATTATTCTCATAAGTATCTAGAAGTGACTGCATTATGGTGTACTGGTCTACAGTACTCCATACAAAGAAAAGCTTGTAATGCGATTGGCACAAACCTGATTATTTTCGTCCTCCTGTTTCTTTTTGCCCATTTCTTTAATTATTTCTATCTTCATCAATTTTCTATTGATCTTCTATTGTATTTCACGAACTGGAATTAATTGCTTTACTATTATTAAAACCTTAAAGGTGATTGTGTGGTAATTCATACAGAATAATCACTAACTTGAAAATTACTCAATTCTGTATTCACGATCTTTAAATTATATTGAACTCTCAATTTTATGCATATATTAATACAGATATTGAATACGTAATTTCCTTACATTTTGTTTCGTCGGAAAATGTATTATATTTATGAAAGAGCTTATTGATTTGTTAAATTGTTCATATTTAGATATCTTAGCATCTAGATCTCAGAGCTAACATTACGGTACTTATATATATGAATTAATAATTCTTTTTGAAAATATCATTTATATTTACCTATAACAGAAATAAAATAAAAATAAATTCTGCATAGTAATTTGTATTTTTTCATAAATAAAACCGTATTCAGTCCAAAAAGTTTCGCGTTCTATGTAATTGAGAAGTTTCTTTAAGCTATTTTTAAAGTTTATTCTGCAAGTCGATTTTTCGTAACAGCAATTCAAGCGCTAACTCAAATTTGAACTGGTGATCAACTGATATAGATCGAATTCTTTTATTCTACGAAGACACAAAGAAATAAATTTTGAAAAATTTTAACAATTAACAAGATTTGAACTCAGAATATGAAAAAGCCGTAAATTATGTTAAGCTCTAATTGATCGTATATTGTTTCCGTAATCTAACGTAATCTAACCTCTCGCCGTGAATCTATCGATAAAAATTAACTGAAGACGAAATCAACTCGCGTTTGCTACGAACTCTGATATGAAACACCTCGTATGCATTCAATGAGCCGGCAGTGGAGAGCTGCTCTCTATTCTGGCCGAGGCAAAGCGGGTATTTATTAATAGAGATTAAACTCCGCGTCGTGTCGTGCCGTGTGCAAACGCTCTCCCGCGCAGGACACACGCTGTTAGAGCAGTCTGACTCAGACAGCGGTCCAGAAACTGATTCCGCCAAAATAAACGTGGAAAAATTGTGTTGCCCATCGATCACAATCTGTGTCCGTCGTTTCAGATCGAATTAAACCTATCTGTTATCTGAAAACAAGCAAACGTGTGTTTGTGTCCAGTGCCGTTTTATAAACAGCAGTTTTGGAAAAATTTATACATGTGATGGTGTATTTGGTGATTAGCGAATAAACAAACTATTTTGGAAAGAATGAATTTGTGAGAATCATGTGAACATCCAGTGTGAGGATGTCTTTTTTGTACTTGCGTGTTTCTTGTGTAATACGTTCATGAGAACTCTTTTACGAGGGACTACAGGTTCGCCCTCTTTTACTAGAGTATTGCACGGAACGTATGACTTGCGGAAGATGGTCTTTCCGTTTTTGAATGTCCCATACAATTAGTGTTTAAGTTCATGAAGATCATTTAAGTTCATTTAGAGAGGGATACTTAACCTAACAATAGCGTCCGTAGTCCTTCATGATTCTAAGGAATTTTCTATATTAATAAATATAAATAGTGATTTATATAGCCATCTCTACTCTCAATAAAATCCTCGTATTTACATATAAGTTAGGTAAGTATGGCAAAAAATATAGGCTATATTTTGAACAGTAAAAAGTTTAAGACAAGACACGAAAGACTTCAGTGTAACTCCAGTTTCTAAAACGAGAAGTTTATTTGACATGACAAAAGATGTGAGGAAACTATTTCCGCAGCAGGCATATACATTAGTTCTATGTTTAGCGATGTCGCATTTGATTCAAATATTTTATGCAATTTGAATTTGACAATGGTCAAATAGATAGAAGGCAATTTCAAGTAAATATTTGTAAGTATCGCAATAAATTTTGTGAGCATTTTTTATGTAGTTTAAGTTAGCCAATGTCATATCATCATATCATATCTTCAACATACCATATGATAAAACATACAATAAGCATAGACTATTGTTGTTAATTTTGATTTACTAGGTCGTCATTCCTACATACTTTATCGTAGAAATTTATACGGCGTATGTAATGGAATGATAGGTTCGTCGAGCGCATACTTACTATAATGAACGTTTATTTATCTACATTAGGCTGCATTCGTTTACTATGACACCGGCGAGGTTAATCGTTCGACATTATCGATAAACTATCAGCGTATAAACAAATTGTATACTCTTTACTCATTGAATATATACACATCTCATCAAATACAATTGATAAATAATTGCTACTTCTTTAAATTCACTACTTCGAATTTGATGTTCATATTAGACTAAAGAAAATTTAGCATAATGTATTATCGATAGGTTCTTTTAAACAACTTAAAAAATTTATGCATTACAATAAGCAATTTCGCTGAGTCAGTTACTCCAATAATCTTCAGACGATCAGTGTGACTCAACATTTCAACAATTTTTATCTTTTGCTCGTATTTCAAAGCTTTAATCGGTCCGACGAACCCTCGTTATCTTAACGTTCGATTAACTCGGAACAATTGCTTCACCACTTGTTGCAATTTAGGCAGTTGAACGCGTCTACTGACGTAACAACTATTATTACTATTGTCTTCTAGAATATTAGACCGATGCCAAAACTACATATGTTTCGCAAATCTTCTTAATCTTCCGTACCTTTGTTTAAACTATATATCTCTCTATTTCTATATCTAACATGTCTCTTTATTTTGATACCCAGATGTGATTTTTGTTAAATTCCATGAGTCATCTTAATAGGCACGCTTCTTTGGTATGTTACTTTAATAATTGCAAATACTGAAGAAAATCTGAACTTTTTACTATTTAGGATGCAGTTCATAACTTTTTACTATTTCTAAATTATAACTATCAGTATGAAAATTCAATAAGAAATATGACAATATAACTCTATTAAACGGGCAAAAGAATATAAGCCAAATTTTGATCAAAACAGGATATGTTGATATATTCTACATTGCTGTTGTTTGCTTATGATTTTAATAATATAGGTCAATTTCAGTTCTTTCCTCCTCTTGTATCTGAGATTCTATTAGTATGTACGTATATTCGAAATCTAATACTTGATCTTACATTGTATTTTAAATATTATATCTTGTAATATTGTAAATGCTACTATGTAAAACTAATAATTCTGACTTATACTTTTTTAAAATCTACATTTCACTTCACGTACAGCAATCCATAAAATATAAAATTTTAAACAATCATATATATCTTATAACAAATAATAATATCTTAACTAAAACTTGTAAGAATAAGGTTATGGAATTATGATACTAGTTAGCTTTTACCTATTAGTTATTTATTAATATAAAGAATTTTTCTGGATCACGAAAGACATCGGTGTGTCATTACAAGATTAATCTACTTACAATATTTGAAACGCCATTTTGTTTCGTGTTTTTAGTAAGAATTAGAAATCAAGTCTCGTTTTGTTTAATCTTAAAATGTAAACAAAGATTTCGTTTGACAAGTAATTTAAAATACATAAGACTTAACAATTGTAATATGTATCTCTTTTTCGCAGTAGAAATCAGTAATAAATCAGTGTAAAGTGTTTGATACTTGAATTCTTCAAGATTCGTGCGGTTGCACACTTTTCGCGCATGGACGTCGCGTTTATCTGGCAGTAAAACCGGAAACGTGGGTTCAACTACGACGATATGCCTGTTCATTGTTCGCGATGTAAACGTAGGAACGAAGTGGTGTGCTATAAACAAAGGCATCTTTGAAAGGTGTCATCGGCTCGAACAGAGACGTGTAATCGACTGTGTTTTACGCGTGCATATTTTGTTCATCAAAGTGCAAATATCTTTCATATAGGAAAGCGACGGAAGACCGTGGAGTGTCGCGGGAGTTGTTCCCATTCGTGATGTAACTTTGAAGTGATAAATGTACATACATATGCGTACCGTCTATGTTGGAATAATGAAAAGTGAACATTTTAAAAAGATGAACAAGAAAGCTTCGATATACTCGCATCAGAACGATTAATAAACCTTTGTGTAAATATTATTCATTTATTAGATTATTAAAACGTGTGTGTCTTGGATCGAGTTTTTCTCGAGAATCTTCGAAACACTTTTAACTGGTTACCCAGTGAGAAAGCGTTACTACTATGTTGTAACGTGATAGAACAATAAAAACGCTGAATATTGACAAATGATGATAGTGCTTTTGTTGTGCGTCATCATGAAAATAGCAGAGTTCTCTGTGGGTCGTATGAGTCCACCATTCCAAACGCCTGCACGACCGCCACATCTCTACTATGGCAAACCGAGGAAGGAACGAAAGTATTATCGGCGACTTAATGAAAAATGCAATTGCCTATTTTATAATCGTAAGAATATAGAAAATCAATTATGCTTTATATGTAATATATTTTTAGTTCATGTTTAGGTATTAGTATCTGAATATATTGTTAACAACGATGATTAAGCTTATAAATACGAATTTTGTTAATGTGTGGAACAGCTCACTTGATAAAGTAGTAATCTAATATGTATGTAATAGAAAAATTTAGGTTCGAGTCCCAAATTTTTTCTTCGTATAAAATCCATATATGATTTTGATCTTTTTGCTTCTGTTTCATGTTTGGTCAGCTTAATTATCATTAACCTTGCTGTTTTCCTCGCTTCTTCATCACGTTTGCATCTCTTCAGATATGTTCCTTTTTTGAAACACTTCATTTACAAAAAGCATGGAATATACAAAAAGTAGTAAACTTATGTTGAAATTATTTTATTATCTAAGGTCGCGCGTATTAACAATCACTAGTAATATCAATTCAGACACACAATTTGAAGAATTGCATTTCCATACAAGATATGTAGCTGAAACATATATGCTACTGTTAAGTTCTCTGGAAAAGTTTAAGAAATGTCTTCTATTTTAAAATTCTCCCACGGCTACCTATGTGAGAAATGACGCCTTGTTCCACTATTTCGGGTAGCGTATTCGGTGTGGGAGTATTTTACATGTGTGCACAGGCAAAAATAATTGTACGATATCCGAAACGTTTAAGTATATATGTATACGCAACATGATCGTATGGTGATTCATAATATATGCGCATCACAATTTCATTCGATTTAAGATCATTAAAAATTTCTTTTTATTTTTTTAAAACAATACCAAATAGTAAGAAATAATGTTCCTAGATTTTAAAGAAACATTGCAACTGATACGGATATGAATTCGAATATGAAAAAATGTCGAATCAAATACAGAAGAAGAATTTTGTTAAATTAGAATAGATTTGTTGGATTTATTTGGTCATGAAAAAATTGCAAATGGAAACCAAGCCAAGTGAATTCAGTTTCTTTGGCAAAAAGATCGCGGGGTTAAGTTTCATCAGTTCACGCGTAAAATTTTCGTCGAGTTGCGAAGTTTGGCTCTTGAATTTCTTCCCTCGCTTCTTCTGCGATTTGCTAAAATTATCCAGTACCTTCGACACTGGCGAACGAAGTACCATGAAAAATTTTTCCTCGGACGGGTAAAACCGCGACTAACACTTGATATTAAGATTTCAGATACATATGTACAACGTTCGACAGGTTCAACTATCTAATACCATATCACTCATGTTTACTCAATTTAATAATATTTAAGTTGCATCTTGAAATAAAATTAGCTAAAGCTTCGCAAAAATGCAAAAAACAAATTACTTAGCAATGACAAGTTTTTGTATTGCTGAAACATTTTAGTAGATTACTCTTTATAGGTATTAACCTAGTAAGAGACAAGCAGTAAAATAATGCGACTTTACTACATGAAAGAAGAAGGGAACATAAAAATTAAGCAAGAAACAATAATATTTTTGTTACTTAAACTTCGATATATTGAGGGTATTTTCTTGCATACAGGTTTTTCTTATATACTAAAGAGGTTGTATAAAAATATTTTGTAAGTTGAAAATTTTTTCCACCTATAGTTTCTAGAACAGGTGTCAGTTTGACGTAATTTATGATAATTCTATAAATAATTCAATTTCACTAAACTTCATACAATTATAAAAGCTAAATAAATTACTAAAACTCAACACTCAATGAAGAAAAATGGAATTCAATAACGTAAATTGACTAAAAAGGATTATAAATGAAATATTACGTTATTCCTAACATAATAGTTAAATTAGCTGAGAATTACGAAAATATATATGTTATGAAAATTTATCTAGGGAATATGAATTGAAATATCAATACAAAGATCTTATTAGCATGAAGAATGTAGAAAGAGTTTTTTACTCAAATGTGAATGTTTCCGATAAGCGACAAAAGATATCTACCGTATCGTATCGTAGCCTTAATTCAGGCGTGTTGTATCCGATTTCCTTTTGCCCACCCTTTACGCTGGATTGGTAATGCTCATGCGCCGCATGAGCAATCGTACTCCATAGTCCATAGGCGCAGTTGAAATGAATTCCTAAGTCCTATGAGTGACGGGCGGATTGTCGCCATATGGTCGTGAGCATGAGTGTTTTCGGATAACATTTATCAAATGTAAATATTTTCTGTAGAACAAAAAACCCAAGCGACTGTGGCGATGCGATGGAAAAGAATTATTCGAGGTACGATTTGGAACTCGTATTCAAAACAATCTTTCTCTTTTTCTTCTCATTATACTATATCAATGCATTATTTTAGTCTGTCTATGAAGATGAATTGAAGATTCTTGCAAACGTGTATGGCTATTCATTGAGTTGTTAACTATAGTCGTTAACTATGAATGACAGTGAACTATGAACTATCTTACTATATCTAGTTTGCGATGTTTATAACTTTGTCTATTGTTGTGTCGCCTACATATGTATTTGATACTAAATATAGAAGTAAATCTAACATGTACATACATATAATAAAGTTAAGTCACGTAGGATATTTATACTTTTACTTAATGTTTTTAATTACTTTCATCATATTGCATGGTGTGGTATGAAATATTATGTTAACAATCGATTTATGTACGAAATTCATGCTTTTTAATCATGTTTAACAAATAATAAGCATCTCTATAGAATATTATCCAATTATTGATTTTGATGTTTCGATAATTCCTAAACAAGTTATTTGTTATGTGCCTAATACCTAATAATGAACATTTACATTTGAATTTCGAAATGATTCGAACATTTTTACTATGTACTGTGAACATGATTCGATGTTTAAAATTCTTGAAAGCCTTGATGGGTTTCATAATCTTCAAAAAAATCTATCTTATATTTTATATGTTATGTATCTTATATAAAATATTGAAGATCGAATATACTATAAAAGATCATACATATGAGATATTAAATGCCTCCAAGATTTAAGAAATTCGATATCTATATATCAAGATTTAAGATTCAATCATCAAGTTTTTCAAAAATATTGAATTATGTTCGAAGAGATTCTAATTTTTTGTCATACGTGCATATTCAAAGCGATTCAAATCATTTCGAAGCACATCGCTATCTACGTCGTGCATGTATCTCTCACAGCATCATCGATTTCCCAAACTAAAATTAATACATTGCGGTCGATTAATTAATTATTTATTACGAGACAACTAACCTTAAAGCACGCCCTCTTAACTGTCTCGATGACGCGCAGCCTTGATCATCTCCGATACGGGACACGAGCGCATTTACTCAAATGCGTCCGCCATAACCTTAGCCTGACGTCATTGGCTGACACTTCTTTATCTATCGTGAACATTCCACGGTGCACGAAGAGAAACTCCTGACATGTTTATCAGTGCATCGTTGATAACTTTATCAATAATGTCGGAGTAAGTGATCTACCGTCGTGCTCCAGAAATGTAATTCGTTACCATTACCGTGATACTACGACTATGTGAGCGTTACATTAATAAAGAATGGTTATCATGTACCATTATTTTTCTTGTAATAATGTAATAACACGTTCAGTTTTATACGCTCAATCCTTATTTTCCTACATGATTTGTGTGGTACGCGAAATACAACGTTATAAAGGTTTGACAAACTTGGGAGTCTGTCGTGAGCTGTAATCAGAGTATAAACAATGTAAATACATTAATTATGATCGATCCACGTAACTTTTAGTAGCAGAAATCGTTGCGTTATGCGTGATTTCCAATGTTATATTGGTGAAAAAAGAAACATGTTTAACAAACCACAAAAGCACTTTGTCTATGCAAGATATGGTCTGTTTTTCATGGTTTTTTAACTATTGTATAATTTGATGATTGCTTACTGATGATGCATAATGTATTTTAGGTGCAGGCAAAGGGGCTGCAATGATGGAAGATCCACAAACACCAGGATCTGATTGTAACTCCAATCCTGCAACAGATTCTATTCAACATGATTTAATTAGCTCTGAATTTGTGCAGGACAATGTGGAGTATCAATGGTTCATTGATTATGGGTAAGATATTAGTAACAGTTATAATACATTTATATATTGTAGACATATATATTTATATTTATATAAAATGCTAGCTATAGAGATGGAGGGCTTCATGTTCATCCAAGTGTATTATCTTCACTCTCTGCTTCATATTCTCGAGAAGATCTGGGCTATTATGATGACCTTGCCCGTAATTTGGATGCTAATTTGGCAGAAATTGATATGGAAAGCTTTCGTACAGCAGATATCCATACTTTGCTTACAGCATTGCCTGTCATGTGCACAGATCCAGTTCAGCATTCAGAGGTAAACAAAATTCATTATTATGTATATTATTCATTTTATACAATCTTTTATTTATATTGTAATATAAGTTATATAATCTAATTATCAGAAACAATTATTTTAATTGTGGATAGTTTGCAAGCAAATATATCATATAAATCTTTCTTGATATTATAAGAACTAATGTTTTTTAGTCTTATTAACATTGATAAACTGAGGTATCTTTCGGTAAATGTTATTTTTTTAATTTATAAATGATTCTTAATAATGATTTTTGGTTATAACATATTAAGATATTTCCTGTTTCTTCATTGTTGTTGTAAATAATATTCTAAAAGTATTCTATATCTTCATTATCGTGGCAGTTTAACTATCAAAGGGAACGATATGCCAGTATATCTGGATCTGTTATGGAAAAACTTGACATCGGTTCATCAATCAGCCCTCATACCAGCAGCCAGGTATGATAATGGCTGAAAATGTTGAATTCCTTTTACTGATGTTTCTTCAATACTGAAGATAATATAAAAACATCTACATTGACATGAATTTTGCTTAACAAGAAAATAAAACTTGATTTGCTTGCAATTCCTCTGCATGATTAATAAAAGAAATAATTATAAACTGATTTGATTATGTAACAACTATAGGAGATAAAAAATATTAAAATTAATAAATCCAATTGTCAAATTTAAATAGTGCATGAAAATGAGCTGTGCTAGTTTTACAAAATGCATGAAATTATTTGGGAATGTGTAGAATCTACTCTAAAATCACTCTTTGTATTAAAGGGAGAAGATTCTGCTTGTTCAACAACAGATACAATTTCCATATGCAAATCATCATTACTCTTCTCTCCTCTGAAAGAGACACCCATACTACCACCAGGGGGTAGTTATAGCGTCGACTCTCTGGACTGTGAGGATATGCTACTAACATGCCAGACAAATAATAAAGAGAACTATACTATTGCTTTTGAGGGTAGTATTACAATGTATTCAGATGGTTCACAAGATTTTGATAATCAAGGTATAAAAGTAAATATTTTAAAATATATATAAGTAATATATAAATTAATTCTGTTTCTTTTTATAGAAAAACAGCAAAAAGCTTATGAAACCGTAGAACCATATTATAATAGAAATGCAGATTTAAAAAATGTATTAGACCTATCAATGGCATGTTCTGATTCTAAGATATATACAACATGGAGCAATTTGAAACACTCTTCTATGAATAAAATTATAACCCGTCATCCATCAGGCAATAATAATACAATACCGGAATTTTCACATGGTGTGGAAAATATCATATCTGTAACAAACAAGAGAAGTCAAAGTTTGCCAGATCTTACTCAGGCTACACAATTCCATCTCAATATGCCTCTCAATTTTTCTGTAAGTTTTAAATACGTATCATATTCAAATTCTAAAGAAAATATTTCATAATATAACTTTTTTGAATATTTTTGAAACAGGTTGATTCTGCAGAATCAAATAATCACGTACAACAATTACATAGTTCAGGATCTGTAATGAGTCGGTCTATAAACGAAGAAAGTTCTGATAATGGGGAACATAATTCAACAGGAAAGAAATTGCAAAATTTAAGTCTTGTAAAATTATTTATGAAACAAAAAAGTATGAGTGCTGAAGGAATGAGTCTTACATTGGATCAATCAGATTCTGTTAGTGATAATGGATGGCCTACAAACAATAGTGCTAGTGATAGTGGTACTAATACAAATACGCAAATACAACGGCAAAATATAAATAATATCCCTAAACGTCAACTTCCAGAAAGTGATTTTTCTATTAATTGGGTTAAAAGTGATCAACATAACAATCAAGAAACGGAAAATCAGAAAGACAGCTTTAACGACATTCCAAAATATACATCAATGATAAGTGAACAAAAGGATGAAATGATATCATCCGCATCTATAGAAGAGCTATCAGAGAACATGTCTAAATCAGATCTAACACACGATAATGATGCCGACCAAAATGACACTGATGTCATTCCTAACGTTTTTGAACATCAGCGAAAAACTGCATGGGTCAAATCATTAGAAAAGAAATATCCAATTTGCAAAACGACAGGTATTCAAGCAATAGCTGAGACAGAGGATAATTCAGTCCAAACATCACTAGTATATATACCACCTGTAAAAGAAAAAGAAAATCCATCTTTACGAGAAACGATTGTTAATAAAAAGCCAGTTTATGTTGTATATCCGAATTACGCTTTACCGGACTTATCGTTTCTCAATATTAAAGATACAAAGTTGGATTGTGTAACTTTAAAGCCGCAATGTTTTGGAAAAAATAGAGTTAGCTGGAAACATACTGGTAGATCTGGTAGACCATTTTCATGTAATGATATAGACACGTTACGTCAACGTGGATTTTCACATGTTAAAGACTGGGAGTCGTTAACATTCCTTTTGCCTACTGAGTACAAGAAAATTTTGCACGATGTACCAGAAGTTTCGAGGCATATCAATATTCACGAAGAAACGAAGAAGCCTCTATTTTGTTTATCCCCTCCAATGCGTCATAAAACTCGTACTATAAGCGAAATCATACCAAATAATTCATCCTCTACTAGTAGTACCGCGACACAACCATCCTCCGGATATCGAGGATCTTCTACAATATTAACTGATTCTTCAACAAATCAACAAACGTTAAATAATGCAACCAATCCATTGTATCTTTACCGTTATGATAGTATTAGTTCTGAGGCCAGTTTAGTAAGTAATGATAAAAAGATTCATAGGCAAATTAGTAAGACAAAAACAGCCTGTCCATCTTTTCCAAAACGATCGATTTCTTTACCACATGGAGATCGTGAATCCGAATTTTCTAGCGGTAAAGTGCCACCAAGACCACCTTTACC
Source organism: Bombus haemorrhoidalis (assembly GCA_014825975.1). NCBI lineage: Eukaryota > Metazoa > Arthropoda > Insecta > Hymenoptera > Apidae > Bombus > Bombus haemorrhoidalis. The sequence goes on along the minus strand of CM026164.1, from coordinate 6,258,411 downwards.
TAGAAGTATTTTAAGGAAAAGTAAGGTTCCTGCAAGTAAGAGATATAGTATGTTCGAAATGGGAGATGTAGAAGAAATAGAGGATCAATCACCTGAAACAAATAAAAGAATGTCTTTACAAGAACCATATTATATGAATAATGATTTACAATTAGCATGTCGTGGTCGAGTCGCTGATCCAGAAAAAGATGTCGATGAAACGGAAGAAAGATATCATACAGAAAGAGTAAATGAAATAGCTAATACCGGAGACTTAGAGACTGAAAATTCTGAAAATAGCGAAGACGACGTAAAACAACTAGAAGAATTTCTGAAGCGCAGCGGTTTCTCGTCACAGAGTAGTGATGGAGATACTGAAGATCCCGATGTTAAATTAAGATCGTATGTAAGAAAGTTTTTAGCTCTCAGGATGAATAAAGATGTTACCAAAGCTACTGATATGATAGAATCACAGAAAAAGACTGTCAGTTTTGCTGTAAACCAAAGGAAAAAGTATTTAGACAATAAGGTAATTTTATTCGACTATTATTATTATTTGTGTTAAATTTCATATGTGCTTAACTTTTGAAAAATATTTTAGGGTAACTTAAACGTTACTACAAATGAACAAAGTAAAGATATTGTATTCACAGATGAAAGAAGAGCAATGAGTCCAGATAATAAATTGGATTTAGATGAAAAGAGAAGTAAATATATTACTAATAATTTTAACATAATTTTAATTTTTACGATACAATATAATAAATTATGAATACATGTAAATTTCCAGAAATGATATTATCCGTAAATAAAGCGGTAGATTTGTTACTGAAATATTGGAACACTGAATCAATCCATAGTAGACAAAATTACAATGACAAAAATGAATGTGCTCAAATCTGTGTTAGCAACTTATGTCCAGCTTTATATGCCATCATGTCAGATGGATTGAAATCACATTTAAATTCAACATTTGGACCAATAACAAATAGTGTTTGGCAAGTGGTTGAAGCATCTTCTCAACAAGGTCCAGTTACTAAAACATTGAATGAATTAGTGCAAAAAATTAATGGTGAAGATGTTATTACTGAAGGAATGCTAAAGTTTCATGCATTTGTATTTGGTTTATTAAAGTAAGTTAATATTGCAATATAAAAAAATCACATTATTTCATATACATGTATTATGATTATATTATAATCGAATTATAAACTTTACAGTTTAAGAGCTTTGGACGCATGGTTTGCATATTTATGTACAAGGGAATCCATCTTAAGGAAACATTATAATAATAACAGCTTATTTGTAGCAGCTTTGGCCAATGCAAATGCACGAGAAATTGTGGATGCTCTCTTACATATTTTAAATCCTCTTGCGTTTTGTCCATTTCAGCTTGACCTTTTATATCAATATCGTCAACTTCATAATAGTTTCGGCAGTTTAAATAATCATACAATAAACGTTAGTATTATCGAATAATTTCCAATATTTGTTTTGTTAAAATTTTTATCACCAAGAATAATATTAAAGCTATATTACAATAATATTTCACAGGCTGTAAACTTTAGAAATGTCGACCTTGCTGCAAACGAACATCATTTTGATAAAACAGATACATGTGCAATGGTTTCTAGTCCCAGAAAAGTACGCCCACGATCGTGTGTCGCTTATACAAACTACGACGACAAGCCTGGTGGTATACATAAGTCAGATATGGAAACTGTTAAAAAACGCTTAAGTAATCCTATAGGTTCGAAAATATTTCGTGCTCTCGATAAACTGGCTTCCGAAGATTCCGAAGATTATACTGATAGTTTAGAACATTCACCATTGAATAGAGCCTCGAATAGACAACCTATATCGAGAAAATCTCATAGTCCAGAAAATAAAATAGATGATGAAGACAATATATCGGGAGAAGAGAAATTTAGGAAACTACAAGAAAAATGGGAATTAATGGTTGGAAAAGAAGATTCAAAGATTCAACCACCGATATCATCACCCTTGTCACCCACAAGAACGCCTACCAGTGTAGGAAAATCTAAAATACCTAGGCTTCTTACTTCTCCGGTAAAACAATCGAATACAACAACAGGACCTATTAAAAGCACAAAATCTCCCGTTTCGGGAATTCCATCGTTGAAAAAACCGATCATGCTATCAACGACGAAAACTACTCCAAAAAAGCCAGTAGAAGTAAGAAACAAAGATGCAACAAAGCGTACTAGTAGAGTGGATCAGGAAATTGTAGGAGCAACAAGAACTCATTTAACACGACCTAGTTCGCTACCGTACAAGTCTTATGGGGTAATGTCTAAGGATAAACATTTAGTATCTCCTCAAAGGCGAGCAGCGTCTACGTCTTTACCACGACCAACTACTACTAGTACCACAAGAAACCATCCTACAAAAAAGCCACTTAAGTAAGTAAAGAAGAAGTGGATACGCTCAATACGTTGTTAAGTGTATCAAATCCATTGAATTTTTAATTATCAAAAGTTATAATATTTTTTGTTTTTATTATTTTGCATTTTATTAATTCTTGTACAATTTTATCATATTATTTATAATCTTTACTCTATTGTTTCATTATACTCGTTATTTTATTTCAAGTTTAATGCTTAATCTTTGGTTGTCCTTTCTGTTTCCTTTTTATAGATTAGTAAAATAACAGATCGCGCATCTCAATTCCAGAGAGGTTCGCACACTCACGCATAGAATGCCATCAGATAATGGGCATCTTGCATTTGCGGAAGGAGAAAAACTGAAAGTAATTCTAGAGGTAGATAGTAAGTGGTTGTTATGTGCCAGAGGTGATCGAAAAGGTCTGGTTCCGCGGATGTGTGTGTATAACATTCAGACTTAGCCCCAATAAATATCAGTAAACAGAGAAATAATTTAAGTGGAACAAAGATATAAGACTTTAATGTTATAAAGATATTCGATGAAATGAAGATGTACAGTGTATTAAAGGAGAGGCATAGAATTGTTTTTAAATTATGATATAGTAATTGTTATTACTCATAATTGTTTGAAGCTTCATTTATATCAGATTGCGATAGTATTATCTCAGTCATATTGTCATTGATGAGAAAATAGGTATCACTAGTCATAGGCTTTCAAACCAGATTATATTTAATTAATTGAACATACACCTATTTATAACCAGAATGTACATATATACAGTAAAATATGATAATAATGATGATAAAGACGATAATGACATGTAATAACTTACAATAATTATGAATGTAACTGTGATCATAGTGTATAGGTAAGTTTATTAATGCGACTGTGCGATAACGTTGAATTTTATTTTTAATCTTCTAACTTATATTTTAGTCTTATCTATTCCGTACATCGCACGATTAACAGATATCTCGTTTAGTTTTATCTGGTGTATAAATTATTACATCGTGTGCTTGTGATTCGCAACAATCACATTTTTTTACTTGCTTCATGTATTCTTTAGTATGCTGAAGCATACAATATAATCAAATAAAATCTAAAATTGTAATTGTATCCCTGTATATTTCCTCCATACATCAGTATATTCCCTGTAAGGCATCTTATTTATTTAGAATATGAAGGTAGTGTAAATAAATGAATAAATATAAATAATAAATATAGTGTATAAATTAAAAGAAATATTGCTCCGCATTGTCTAAAAATATAAATTCTTTAAAACTCTTAAATACCTTCTGAATTATTTTATATTATATTACCTATTTTTGCAAATTAAACAGATTTGGTACAATTAAAGGTATCTGAGAAAAAGAAAATTATGGCTTAAAATAAGCGGCAAATAAAAAAAACGTGTTACTAAATATATGTTTATAAACTTTTCATATTTATTAGATATGCTTTTTAAATGTGTTCCTGCTTTTTGCAAACTTTGGTAAACCAATTTTAATTATCTCACTTATTAAAATGTTTATTTTGCGTGCTTTAACTATGCAATTATATTATATGTTACATTATCGACAAAATAAACAGTTGTAATGGTGTGACAAATGGTAATTCGTTTTCGGTCCTAACACATTAATAATGCTATTTTATTACAAACAAAAGCGATGTTATCTACATATTTAGATATTAAAAAATTTTATATTTTATATTATCTTTCCAAGCACCGCTTTTTTTATTCCCTCTTCTATAATGTTAATGTCTACGATCGATACCATGATCGTTTCAGATGAGGAACTTTATCTGCAACCAACACTCCTTTGCATACAATTTCATGGAAATGATTTTTTCTGCTAGAATTGATACATTTCATCTGTTACTTCGTTCGTTTGAAATAACATTTTCTTGTACATTCTTATTGTATAAAAAATTTGTCAGGCCAATGTTACAAAAATTTGTTACTACATAATATAATTTTGAAAACAGTTACATCCAATGTGCATAGGAACATTCTATTGCTATGAGTCACATTATACTTAAATTATAAGTAAGAAATTACCTTTTTCTTTAATGGTCTTATTTCTAAAAACTACATTTCACTAAATCCTATTTACAGATCTCCTATCTTAGACTGAATGCAGATATAAAATATGTCTGATTAGGCTATTTATAGTACAATGCAATTCAAACAAGAGATATATAATCAAACAAAGTTTACCAAAAATGTATTACACAATGAATTACTCAAAATTGTATATCAGTAGTAACAACAATGCCAAAAATAGACAATATGATTAAATTACACATATACATATATCATGTATGATATGAAACAAATTATGGTATCAGAAGTATTTTTATACTTTAATACTAAATATTACAAAAAACGTTCATCATATTTACAAATATGATTTTATCAGATATTTTATATCTCACGAGACAAAGAAACTTTGCATTGGACTAATATGTGAGTATATAGCTAAATGGTAAAATTAATATCTTCTAAATAAAAATCTTTTTGAAGTATATTTTTTCAGTTATGTTTCATGACATTTTTTAGTAGTTTTATGTGGGATTAGATAATAAAATTCAAAAATATGATGTAACCAAATAGCAAGAAAGTAATTTAAATAACAAAATATTAAGAATAAATCTCTTAATTTATATTGGCGACATCAATAAGAATTGCTATAGCCTTAGAAGTCAGAAATTATAATATTGATTTACATTAATATACAATATATTATATGTGACTGGAATGCCATTGCGGTACTGTCAATATTAAAACCTAACTTCTTCATATATTCATGGGATATGATTCAATAAAAGATAAGCAATGTAACGTGATACGTTGTATGCATGTCTATGATTTGTGTATCTATTTATATACAATGTGTTTCAAAATATTACCTCACCATTGCACTCTCTTAAAATCAATATATGCTGCGATATATCAATATATCAATATATACAGCATAAAATTGCAAACATTCTTCTTTTTCTCTTTATTGTAGATAACTGTTTTATTCATAATTCAGTCTTATGAGAATAGACTGATTTCTTTGTCAAATGCACTGTTTCCTAACTTTTTACACGAAGATATTGTTGAATTATGTAATTACATAACAATTAGCAATGATGAGATTATAACATTCCTATTACACAGTTTTTACAAATAAAATTCGCAGCATATACAGCATATATGAAATAAAAAATTTCTTCATAAATGCAGTCACCTGCTTTTCGATATGTAAAAGTCCAAAAATTTGTTAAATTCTAGATAGTGTTGTAATTAACCCATAATTGATTTCCATATATGAGATTGTGTGATAAATAATTGTGTACTAACTGATAAATAAACTATGATTCATTTGATAAATCAACATTACTATAATTATATTGCATTGTAAAGATGGATATTATACATAAAGTTCTTACTTTTTTAGAAAATAATAAAAAAATAAAATAAAATTTAATAAAATAGTTTATAATCAATTACAGGTTAATTTTTCATTTATAACATTGCATGTTAAAGATTAATAGGTACATGTTACCGATTTTAGTATCTTACTTAGCTACAAATTAATATACAAAGATGAAGCTATAGTGTGTGCATATATTACCCTTTTGGCACTGCTAAAGTCCAACATCAAAGATAAAACAACCTACTGATTCTCTACTTGCTCTGAGAAATTATAATTGTGAATTATGGAAAATATCTAAAATTCAGTTAGGCCTTATTTATTGTTACAATACTTAAATTTTATACTGATTATCACAGCTTGTGTAATGCAACTATTCAATCTTGATCATATCAACTTTCATTAAATTCAAGAATTTAACTATTCACAAAATAAAAGACTATTATAACATAAATTTGATTTATAATGGAACTTTGTTTTCTTTAACTAACTTTTTTAAACAAAATAAATCAGAGCAAGTAAAAGAAATCATTTGTTTAGAATTGAAACATTCAAATCACTATTTAAATAAAACAATATCGTCCGAAACGTGCATCTTGAATAACCATCGTTTTCTTAAAAACAATTCTATTGTCGCTCTTAGACCATTATTACGAATTATTAGTGAACAAATAAATTAAATATTTTCACGATCGTTTTGAAGATTATCCAGTCTCGTTATACAGTCTTCAATAAAATTGGAAGAAATTATAATATAAAACTTATAATATGAAAAACAACATTGTATCTGTGTGTAAAAACTGAATCTAGTGAAAATATTTTTTAGTTAGACAATATATGTTATAGAAAAATTGTACATATCGTAGAAAATTGGTTCATACAAAATGCTCCGTTTCATTTAATAATTTCAACATGTAAATAACACAAACATATATGTAAAATTATGTATTCAAGATTTCTCTTACATAACCACTGTGAACACACTGGATGCAAGATTTATTTCAAAGCTAGATCATGTATATAATAATTAGAAATCACTTTCCTCAAGAAAACTGTGTGCTGCTATAATGAAATCATTATACTTAAAAGTAAAATACATAAGGAAGACTTTTACTAGGCTTAATAAAATTTAATCCATGAACAGTATGCAGTATTAATTTTGATTGTTTAATATAGTTTTATAATGTACATTTTATATATTTCGAATTAATAAGAAAATTATTAAATTTAATAAATAAGATATATATCATTATGTATTTATGCAATGTGCTTTTAATAAATTTTTCTTCACTTCTTACATTATATTATATATTATATAAAATTAAAAGAGATCATGGAAAAAATCTTATTTTGCGAAATAAATTAGTCACCTTAAATATTATACTCTTTAAAATGCAAAATAATTAAAATAGTCATCTACTTCGTGCAGAAGTTCTAATAAATTCCTCATGGCTTCCAATCAGTTAAGTTGACTGTTTCTACCAGGTACTTTGTATAAAATTGTTGAGTTATCTTTGTAACAATTCACATATGATAAGACTTTACAGATAAAAATTATGCATTGAATATCATCTTGGCTAGTGTTTAATTCATTTTGTTATCTCTGACCTATTACTGCGCGATTGCTAATATCAATGAGGAATACAACTGCATAAACAAACAAAAAGATATTAATAGTATGTATTTTATCATTTGATACAATAACTTGGAACTCATTTCGGCAAAAACTAAAGGATAAGAATCTCAACATTTATGTTTATCATTAATACTGTACATATAAAGAAGTATTTCTAATTGCATTGTAATTTTTACTTGAGATGATTTTTAAATGAGATTTATAAGTGAAATGTAAATTTAGCAATGAAGTTTTTGTTTCTCATCGTAGATCCCTAGTTTTACATATACAATACGAATGAAGAAGTGATTCAATTGATTCCAAATTTTTATATAAAATAGTTACTAATATTTAATAAACTATATTAATTATAAAATTTTAGTGATATATATATATATATATATATGTATATATGAATGATTTATATACAAGTAATCCAGAGATGAGTACTACATTAAGATAATAATTACATTTAATAAATAACGATCATTTAAAAAAGTTATCTTCGTAAAAATATTTTTACCTGATACTGTAGTATCTAATTAACGAAAACAATTTTGTTCGCGGTGATTTACGTTACTTTAAAACATTAAGACTTATCTTAATTTAAAACGAAAGAAGAAAAACCAATAAAAAGATAAAAAATAATCATTACAAAATAGCATGCAATATTTTAACATTCCTCATTGATGTATGCATAAAATTATGATACAGAAAATGGTTGTGCAATTTAACTAAAACTATAATACATGTAGATTAACTACATACTAGATTCCTTAGTGGTAATAGTCTCGTTGGTATTATCAACTCGTATCAACGTTGACGAATTTAAAACAAGCGTCCTACTCAATGTGGCAACCCTTTCCATTACACAAGAAGCTGAAAGACGTGCTTCGGCATCATGATCCCAGCACTCTTCCATTGTATCACAAATTGATTGCAGTCCCTTAAAAGGGAATGAAAAATTTAGTAAAAATCAACTACTTACAACATTATGTACTAAAATTTACTTACAGGATGTTTACGCCATGTTTCTAAAATGATTGGCCTTTCTTTTTTATGCACAACACTTTCTTGCATATCTTCCAAAGTGGGATGAAGACCTACTTCATCCTCAAATGGTAATCTATATTCCCCAATTGGTCCCTGAAACAAATAGACATAACACAACTTAGTAATCAATAATACAATAATTAATGAGTAAATAATATGTAAATAAGAATTTACATCTTGTACAGTGCATCGCGAAGCTAACTCCCAGAGTACCAAACCACAGGCATACATATCGATTCGTAAAAATGAATCTCTTGTAAAATTAATAGCTCCTTCCAAAACTTCTGGAGCCATATATCTTCTTGTTCCAACCTTCAAATGACAAAAAATATGTTGAACTTTACATGTTATAATAAATGTATGCATATGAGATATATATACCTGTCCATGAGTATCTCCACAAGGTTTCCCAGGATGAAATATCAATGCTAAACCAAAATCTGCTATACAAGCACTCATATCAGCTTTAAGCAAAACATTTTTTGACTTAAAATCTCTATGAGCCACAGCAGGTTTGTATCCATCTGCTTTATTAGCTGGAATTTCTTCATGCAAGTGCATCAAACCCCTAATAAATTAAAATTTTCATTATAAAAGAAGATTATTTGAAATATTGCTTAAACTCATACTAAAACATTACCTTGCCATAGATTCTGCTATTCTACACATCTCAGGCCATGTTACAACATTTGCCTTTAAATAATCACATAGTGAACCTTTTTCATGGTATGCAGTGATTAACCAGAATTCAGCTTGTAAATTATCACCTCTTTTTTCAACGCCTATGAAACGTAATATATCTTCATGATCCATGTGGGCAAGTTTGAAAATTTCTTGTTCAGTTTGCCATGATTGTTTATCTTGTATTGGAAATACTTTAACAGCAACAATCTCATTTTTCAATTGTGCTTTCCATACAGCTCCAAAACGACCACGAGCTTTTATTTCAAGCAATTGTATCGGCCGCAATCCCAAATTAGGAGACGGTTGCGGTAGTGGTAGAGGCTCCAGTGTTGGTACCTACAAAAATCATTTTATGTGATACTCATACAATAAGGATAGTTTATAATTTAGTACATAAACAAATGATTTATAACATTAAGTAATTAAGAGATCTGTACATATGCCTTCCAAACCTCGTTGAAATATCCCGACTTCCGACGTCGGTAACACCAATATAAGAATGGCAATATGATAGCAAGTAGCAGCATAGGTATTGATATTGACAAAACAAGTGTTATTATTTGTTGCTCTGTGTTTGGAACAGGTTCTGATTCTGGAACATAATTATGTGTATATATATATAATTATATAATGTTTCAATTAATATGATATATTATTTAAAGTGTGTATCCACCATGAAAAACAGATGGTTGAATAGGTTTAGAAGAAGAAGTTGGATGTGGATCCCATGTGAAATTCTGATTGCACATATTACCATCACAACAACAGAAAAATAATTCCTTTTTTCTTTCTGCACTGTTTTCAATACAATGTGGCCTATCATAGCAATCATTGCTATCCAAAAAACATCCCTAAAAATTCAATTAAGAATAAAACAAACAATTGCAAAAAGCTAGTAAAAAATATAACTATACATATATGTCTTATGTTTACCTTTAATTTAATTATGGATTTCTTAGTAACATTGTCAATTTTCCATAGCACATAACAGTGATTTCTTTTGCCAGGATCATGTGGCCCACATTCTTCTCTTCCCGAGCATTCCTGCTGGGATTCTGCACACATTGTTTCGTTATAAAATTCACAAACTGATGAACCCTTGACATCATGTCCTAATGTAAATCCTAAAAATTAAAAATGTTTTCATACATTTTTAACATTGAAAGAAAACTAATCATTTGTATAATGGTGTCAAAAATTGACAGTTGCAAAAACATTAATTGTTATATAAATGTAATAAAAAAAAAGAACATTATTTCCTTATCATAACATATATCATAAATGCAAAATATTTATGTTATTTTCTTATACCTAAATACAACTTTACTCTTTTATTTGTTTCAAGAATATATAATAAATAAATGTCTAGTTGATTTCATATTATTACATTCGATCAAAGTCTCCTGTTAGAGGTTGTACTAAGAAACAAAAGGAAATGAAAAGTTTGAACTGGATACTTGTCATTCGATTAAATGCATATATGATAATAAACTACGTTCATAAACATAAAACATATGTATAATATCGGTTCATAAAAGCGCATAAAATTTAGTAACAGTTCGAAATGCATTCGGTGAAAGGAAATGGTATTATGAACCCTGGAAAATCTCACGTCAGTTGGTATTTTAACTCGCGGATGCAACTGTCAAACGAAAGATAATGGGAACAAGCAATTACCTAACAATCCTAGGATGAGATATGGCAGTATCGTCGCATATAAGGACATCGTGAACAGATCGTAAAAAGCATACCAGAAATTTTTAAAGTCTAGACGCACGGTGTTCACGACCGTGGCTAAAGCGCCGGACTTTGGTGCGCAAGGTCCGGGATTCGCGCTTAGCCGTCACATCTGGGTTATTTCTACGTAATCCACACCATCGTGCATGCCTCTTTCTCAAATATGACTTTCTACGGCACCATCTTTCCCGTATGAATACGTTGAAACCGTAACAAATTAAAAAAAGAAAAATAAAGAAATTGAGTCTATTAGCTATTAAGCAAATTGTAGTAATTCATCCACCAACACATCTCTCTTCCTCTCCTCTCCCACGTTTATGTCGGAACGCACACACCATGGATTTATGTCATATTTTGACCACTAGAACATTTCGATTTTAGTCACTTTCGAGTTATTACATTTAGCTTCAAGAATGAGCAAACAAATTTTTTAATTTTGAATACACCTTGGATGCAATATCGTTCGCAAAAATTGATAAAAATCAACTAAGATTAAGGAGTTGCAAAGCTACATGCCAGATGCACCGCAGATTAATCATAAACTAATAGATCGCAATAGAACTACCACGCTGATAAAAAGTCGGTGCGCTTGGTGTATTTGCGGTTTGAATTTTATTATCTCTTATAAAACGTAGGAGACGTATAAAATAAAGAAATGAACTATTCAATGTGTTATCTAATATAAGTTAAGAGGGAAAAACAAAAATCACAGTCTATAAAGTCTATTTCAAAAATGTGTATATTGTGTTATATAAAAACAATAATTATAATATGTATATATATACATCACTATGTTATAAGTTTATAAGAAAAATATGTTTTTAAATTTATAAAAATTATTAGATGAATCTTATAATAATTTATACATTATCACTCTATCGATAAGATAGAGAAGTATCTCTATCGACCGCGTTCGCATTAGTTTTGAAACTCGGCCAGTAGCATATTGATCATTCATAATCTCGTTTATCGGTAGGTATTCTTCATATTTTGTTTGTTAGTGATTGATGCGCGATTTAGGAGAAGGCACTTTTAAACTGCAACCGAGAATCGTCAGTGAACGGTACCTCATGATTCTGTCTTCCTCTAACTTAAGGCAATCAAAAACTACATTCAGCATCGATGATTCTGACGAAAGGCATCGGTATAGAACAGTGGTAGTGGTAACACGTTTATTTGCGGCATATTTTTGAGGTTAGGTGAAGGCTGGTCGCACAGTGATTTGATAACCATATCGCTAACTGAAGTCTTTTTGTGAAGTGTCATAACGCATAACGTTCTTCTTTACTTGACAAAAGTGGACGAAACTTAACAAAGGAATAACGGATTTAAATGACAAATAATTATGGCAACGTCTGGTTCTAATAAAAAGCCAAGAGTAATAATTTTAGGAGGTGAGCATATTCTACTTCATATGATAGCATATAGCGGAAGTGACAAACAAAACAACTAAAAAGAAGTTTTATCGTTGAAACAGGATGCGGTTTCATAGGACGTAATCTCGTGGAATATCTACTGGATAACGATCTTGTGTCCTTTATACGTGTCGTGGATAAAGTGCCGCCGCAAACTGCTTGGCTGAATACTAAACATCAGCAATTATTCGAGCATCCTTTGCTCGAATTTAAGAGCGCAAATTTAATCAACACTGGTAATTTAAAGTTTGATAAGAGCGCCTATCTATTTTCAACGAAACAATTACGATAATAATTGTTTTGTTGAACATGACTTTATAATTAGCTTCTGAATATTTATTTGTAGTATCTTGTCAAAATGCATTTTTATCTGACAATCCGATTAATTTTGTAATCAATTGTGCTGGAGAGACAAAGAGCAGTCAAACAGATCCTGTATATAAAGAAGGAATTTATAAGTTGAGTATGAATTGTGCTCAACAAGCTGCAAAATTACAAGTTGATCGTTATGTAGAAATATCTTCTGGTAATTTTAGTACCTCTGACAAAGTATGTGAACTTAGATATTTTTGTATTAAACAATCTATTACAAAGATTAGTAATTTGTAATATTTTCATAGAATTCTCTCAAAGAAGAAGATGCTGGAGAACCATGGACATTTGTTGCAAAGTATAAGTTACAAGTAGAGAATGATTTAAAAATCATACCAAATTTAAACTTTACAATCCTTAGACCAGCCATAGTATATGGCTGTGGTGATAGAAATGGATTAGGTAATAAAAATTTATTGTCTAATAGAAAATGAACAAATAATTTTTTCAAATATTTTATATGTGCAAATTAATTTCCCCTATGTAGCACCACGTTTAGTGGTAGGAGCTGTTTATAAACATTTGGGAGAAATGATGAAGTTACTTTGGGGACCAGATCTTCACATGAACACAGTTCATGTGAGGGATGTAGCCAGGGCTATTTGGCATGTAGTAAATAGGCCAGAAACTGTAGGTCAAACATATAACGTTGTTGACGAAGGTGATTCAACTCAAGGATCAATCAGTGCTATAGTTTCAGAATTATTTAATATCAATCATGATTATTGGGGTACTGCATTATCTACATTAGCCAAAGTATGGAAGAAAATTTATTACACTATTTTTTTTTCTTACTACTAAGAAATTCAGACATAATTTCTTTGAACTATAATGCAAGTTTTAATTCTGATGTGGGTTAAAAAGGTTATTTTGTTTATGTATTTTAGACAGATATGAGTTCTGTTGTTGAAGAAGTCAATGACAAACATATGGGACCTTGGGCAGAAGCTTGCAATAAAGATGGAGTGGAAAATAGTCCTCTGTCTCCATACATAGATCAAGAACTTCTTTATAATAAGCATTTATATCTACAGGCAGGAAAATTATCGAGTATTGGGTTTACATATCTTTATCCAAAACTCACAAAAGATGCTTTGAAAGAGGTAAATAATTATCTATGTGGCTAAAAGAACATAAATTCTGATGAGGAAGGATTATGTCAATTATTCATTTATAGGTTCTTGATGATTATGTAAACATGAAGATATTTCCACATTCCTTGGTTCTATGAATTTTAGCAATATAGACTGCCAAGAACAAATATTGAAAAAGCTTACAATAATTTGTATGAAATAACATTTGGAGCGTTTCACCTTGTGCCTAGTAATCTATGCAAGTTACATACTCTATTGTATGTTACACACCTTACTCGTATTTTACCTTCTAACAATTATTGTTAGTCGAGTTTATAAAAAAGTACAGATGGAATATGAAGATTTCATGTATAAGCCTATTGCAAATGTGATAAAGTAGGAATTAATGTACTTAATTTTACTATAGTTTGAAGTATAAAATTTTTGCACCTTAGGGTTGCTAGTCAGTTTCGACATTATAGGAATAACCAAGTTGAAAAATATTGAAGAATAAAACTAGACTATTTACATGCCTAAACACGATATATTATAACATGTAATGTTATTTGGATAAATATTTTAGAGAATTATGTACATCGCCAAAATGCTTTTTATACTGAATTTTTCAAGACTGGGAGTATAAATAAAAACTGTTAAACAATTAACAAGATCTATAGAAGTAGAAGGATTTTGTGTTTTTATATCCATTGCATTCCACTTAACGTGTTCCAAAAGCTGTGACTCATAATTTAGAAATCTTTTTATTCCAAGTAAATGATATCTTATGGTTATATAAATTTAATAAATTAGATATATTTAAATTATATAATGTATTAAATCAAGTACAAATAATACTAATTAAGTTAGAAAATATTTCTAAACGCCAAACAAAAAAATTAGTAAGTTTATTATATAAAGGTAAACATAATTTTTACACAAAATAATATATAATAAAATGGCAATAACTGCCAAGTAAAATTAATAGCATTACTATTCTGAAGCAATTGTTATTAATTTGATAATAAAGTTGCTCATTTACGCATTTATTCACTTGTTTTACCTGTACCTTCGCAGTTCTTCGTAACTGAATGTTCTTCTAGGGCTAGGTATTATTTTTAGGTATTATTTTACATATATTTTAACACAACCAACATCGATACACTGTTTTAATTTTATTTCAATCATTGGTTACAACAAGATACTGCATCAGAAGGGTCAACAATATCATTAAATATTTCGTGTATCGTTTTAATACTTTAAACAATAAGATTATAATTTGATGTAGTTCATTATACATAATATATTAAAATATATACTTTTAATATTTTCTGCAGATAATATATATACAATCGTAGATAAAAATATTTACAAAGTAACTGCACCCTAAAAAACAGCATAATTATAGCAATACATTAATCGTGTATGTTCCAGTAAAAAAATGATAAGGATTTATGAAAAAATAAATTAATAAAGTTTTCTCGATATAGAAGAAATGCTATAATTAACGGTAATGATACAAACATCAAATTTCTTTTACCGGGTTTGCTTTTTCATATATATCTTATATAAAATAAAGTATAATGTCTTGGCTATATCTACTCACTGTAATAAATTTTTTGAGGTAAATCGTGTAAATCTAAATTATAGTGCTGTGTAATAGGTACTGAGGTTAAGTTAAAATTAAGTAATATAACATACCTACCCCTTGTATAGGGTGGCAATTATGGAGGTATATTTACTTGACTAGAGTCGCCGTACAACATAATTAATACTTTGTCTGTGTATGGCCAATACTATTGGATTGTTACTTTGTGAAAAAACTATTGCAAGTGAAATGAAATAATATGTACTATGCTCCTTATCATTTAGTAAAGGTACAAGTTCGAATGATATAATAGGAAATTAAATTTGATGCATAAATGAAAAAAATAGTATGAATAATACCTTATGCATATCCGAAACATTGCTTAGCGTAATGCAGTGAAGTAATAAATTATGATATTTCTAAATCAATGTATATAATAATTTATAAGATAAACAAATACTTTTTTTAAAAAAATTGTAATCAAAATAGCCTCAATTCTAATATTTTTCTTTCATATAAATCGTTATACTCTAAATGTAACATTTACAATACTTGCTGTTTCCTATTTGTAGCCTAAAGATAACAATGTTTATTGCTTTGTACTTCAATACTGTGTAATCAATCTTTTGAAGCAAATAAAACGCTCAGATAACAGCACGGCGACTCTATTTTTTGCTTTCTCTTTTTTCTTTTTTACAAAGCTTGAAACTTATCACATTCACACAATTAATCAAAGATATTATGATACCAATTCAACACCAATACATTTCAATCCATTTCAAATTTACGAATGTTGTCCTATAAATTGAAAACTTTTTATATAAGGTACAAATTACCGCAAATAAATGATTTTTTATATTAAAATTACGTTCATAGCAGACAGAACAATATCGCGCTTAACAAATACAGTACATTATGCTGCTAAAAAGTAAAATGATCAAAATACAATTTAATTCTACAAACATTAGTTAAGATTTGTATACAATAAAATCAAAACATTTTTTTAAAATGACAAATGCGTAATATTTGCCATGGAATATTTTGTCGCCATATTAATTATTATATCTCTTTTTCTTTATTAATGCTTTTGATCTATCTTTTCTTCCCTTAAAAATAATACCTTTTTCTTTACAACTATTTTTTTGTTCTTTTTTTTAAATTCCATTAATGTTAGAAAATTGTACAAGCTTAATAATTAACATATACATACAGTGCAAAAAATATTTAAAAATATTTTAAAAATTTTAATGCAAAAAGAAAAGTGAATTCATGAGCGATCAGTTACTAGTTGCCTACTATTATATATCAATTCTCGTTTCTTATTTAACTCTAAGAAGAGTAACAAATACCTTCAACAAATATAAAAGTATACTACTATATGTCAGTAACATAAAATGTAACAGGTCGTGTTAAATATGATAACAAATGGAAAACAAATCATTTAAATAAAAATCACAAAACAGGCATTCTATCTGTGAAATGTTTACGTTTCATAACAAACATAATTTGTTGTAGAACTGTCAAGTCAGTAAATAGCTATGATAGTTTATCTTTAATTGAGATTCTAATAATCGTGATCGTAGAATATGTAACGAATTTCATAAATAGTGTTTAAATGAAGTTACTTATTTTCATAAAACTGCAATCAGATCTTGTGAAATTTTTTAGTAATCCACTAGTACTGAGTTTTCATAAAAATAGGTAAATCATGAGTTATATTCAAAAAAGTTTAGTTATAGAATATACAATATAAAAAATCTCTATTAATAGCAACATCATTTCAACACAAGGCAGAATAATTTTTTCAAAAATGACTTTAAATTATATGTTTAACAAATTATCTCGTACAAAGATGTAAAACTCTGTGTAATAAATATATGGTAAAATCTCTAGCATGTGCAGATTGAATTAATTCTATTTTTACATGATTTCATACTGTGCTTGTAGTGACTATATTATTGCATAAATTCAGTGTAATGTGATCATTTAAAATAGTACTGAATGTAAAATGTAATAAATAACAATTAATGGAGGTACAATAATAACATGACATATCTACGTCTCACTCTAAAAGATATAGCTTATTCTATCAGGTACTGTATTGGGTTTTTCTGTCATGGTAACATGCACCAGTCTGGAATATGTTTATAATTTTCTTTCGCATTTTTCACTTTTTGCTTTTGTATGATGTAGTTAACTTTAAATATCTTGTACAACATAAGGTTTATTTTTATCATATGAACAGGAAAAAATACATATATTATATTATACATTTCCAGTGATTAAATTAATATTATGATTTAAAATTTTTTCGATTCTTTTCGTAGATTTTTTTTATATTACAAAATTTTAATGCTGTTTTTACAAATTCCATTATTATTTTTTCCTGTTCTCAAATGTCTCAATAGTGTATAATACAGTTATCAAACTTGTAGTATAAAAAAGATTCTGCTAAATTATATAATATGGACATTTCAGTTACATTTTTTAAAAATGTTTGTCAACGTCTTATTTTTCAATAAAATAAATATTTGCCAAAATTTGCGATGCTATATGTATACTTACAGTATTTGCAATAAAAGAAAAACCTAGACTATACTTTTAATACATAAAATCTGATTATATAGTACTTTTTCTTAATTTCTTAAAACCTAAGAATCATCTCTTGTTAATTTAGATTCAGTTAATGGAAAACATAAGATTTTGGAATGATCAGTACTATTGCTCCCTATAAAAGCAATATATATCATGAAATAAATTAGGCCATACCCGTAATTTGGATATTTAATAATTTTGTCTTCTAGTGTGAAGGAATGCATTATTTACTTTTTCACTATTATTCGAAACATGATATTTTATGAACATACTCATAATTAACAGACACCCAGGTGCACATCAAGAATTTTCATATCATCCCACTTGCTTAATTTTCATTTTCATACTTTTTTTTTTTAATAGATGTCAATATACATATGAGCAAGTTACCTAATGAATATTATTAAGTATCATTTGCATGATATATCTGTGCCACGGTATTATTTCATACAAAATGAAATCTAAAAGTTACTAGATTCCTTGCCGAACTGCTAATGCAGAAATACTGTGTTATCAATAATAACTTGCTTTCAAACATTATATACAAGATAATAGTTGAAGTGTCCAGATTCAACGCACTTTCAAAACATTATTATTTACATTAATCATGTATGCGTTAGTATTTTTATTCACAAGTTACGCCATGTTAAACTTGTAAAATATAGTAACTTGCATTGCTTCTAACTTCCTTGAGAATTCTGTTCTTGTAATTCATACATATGTATGTATGTATTTTCGTGTGTATATACATCTTGCAATCAAATGATTCGAGTTGCACGAAAAGTTTTACATCCTACCTGTTGCATGGAAGCATAGGAAGAAAATGTGAACACGCAAATATATTGCCTAATGATTTCATCCATTTGGTCCAAGCGCCGGAACAGATATACATATAGGTTTTGGTAAGGACGTATCTCCATCTGGACAACCAGAATTATTATTTAAACTGCTATTGCTACTGCCTAAAGTACAATTGACCACTGTAAGCTGTGTGCCATCTAAATCTTGTTCTGGCTCTTGTTCTTGTTTTTGTGTACTTAAGACAACACTGTCCATTGCTTTGTACTATATTTCAAGACATATATTAGTTTCATGTATAAAATTATTTAATCATTTTGTATTATTCAAAATGAAAATTTTTCGCACCTGAGAATTTTTTGTTATATGAATATCTTTTGGTTCACCATTTATTTCCCATGATGGTAATAAAGGCTCTTTTACACAAGATTCAAGAATCCCATTAGATTTGCCACCCTGCAATGATATATCTTCATAGAATTGTTTATTCAAATATAAGCTTATATTTATATACATTATAAAAAACATTTACATACTTTCGTGTCTAAATGTGGGTTAGTTGTGATTGGAGATGTTGGACAAAGAACAGCAAGTTCAATTTCATTAGGCGTTATTCTGGTATTCATCTGTTGACTCACTGATGTAGAAGACTGATCCGCGCAACATCTATTTCCATTTCGTACCGAAGCGCGACCTTTTGTAGATTGCGCGCTTTCTCTTAAAATACGAGCATCCTCACATTTTTTTCGACAATATATACTGCACAGGCAAATTGTAATACATCCAATACTTATGCTCACACCAAGAATTACACCTAAAATAAGTAAATATGAAATAATTATAAAATTAAATTCTATTATTTCAATTAGCTTCTTGTACAATTGAAGCAAATAAGTTTGTTTACCAAGACTCTGATCAGGTTTTGTATTTTGTGGTGGTTTTTGTTCATCTGGAGGACTTGGTACCTTTGATGAACCGCCAGTAATAATGATTATAGGATCTGACGGTTTACCATAACCAGCCTTTGTCATAGCTTGAACCATGACAAAATACCGTTTTCCTGGAGTTAGACCAGGTAAAGTTGTCGATGTTTTATTTCCAAGTACTGTTACATTTCTCCATGCTGTGGCTGAATCCGTTAAGTCCATTGTGTATATAACGAAATAGTTCTGTATTATACCATTTATATTACTTGGTTCCTTCCATGCAATTCGTACTTTTGTATTATTTACTAAAAACCATTGTACTTCTTCTACTTTGCCAGGAACTGAAATTAATTGTTAAATTACCGCTTCTGTAATATGAACATACAAATAAATATAATGTATTTCTACACTTACTATCTTCATTCGTATAACATTCTACAGATTCGCTATAAAAATTGCTTTGGTTTGTATTATTTTGAATGGCCCTTACTTTAAACTGATATAATGTAAATGGTTTGAGTTTGTCAATATTTACTTTCGTATCGTTCCTATCAAGAGAATATTAAAAATATTTAGTGTAAAGATGTTGTTTGAAATTATAATGAAAAAAGATTATGCATAATTTATATTACGTACAATATAAAACATTTAGGACCATCTGAATTTGCGACATGAATTGCATGATAACATAATTCAAAAGAGTTCACTTCATGCACGCCATTCAAGGACCATGTAACATTTATGGAAGTAGGTGAAACAGGAATTGCTTCCAAGGCCATTGGTACATTATCTGATTAATAAAAAAAAAGATATATCCAATTAATTCGTTTATGTTATAATAAAATTTATATTTATAATATACTTACTTGTATCAAGTTGAATAGTATGTATTTGTTTTGTTAAACAGCCTGTTGTTTCACCAGAACTTATCATACATAAGCCCATTGTATAAGAAACATTTACATCTAATTATGAACAAAAAATAAATACATAGTTAAAGAAGAACACAAGATATACATAATTTTTTGGAAATGATCCTGAACAATACCTACCAAGATTAGTAAATACATATTCTGTAACATTTTGTGGTAAAAAAATAGTTGCTAATTTATGTCCACTTTGATTCTCACAATAAATTTGCCAAAGATCAAATTCCGTTTCAATTATGTTATTTTCCCTAACATTTATTTTCCATTTCATCTAACATGACAAAATTTATTTCAATATTATAGAAATACAAAAATATATAATAAATATTATATTATATACAATAATATAATAATATTAAAAAGATTTGATTAACAAAATTTGTATACTAACCTTTACAATTGAAGCATTTATTATTAATACTTGTACATCCACAACATTTTTGATAATAAATTGATTAGATTCAGCTGGTGGCATAGTTACAGTAATCCACTCTAATTGCGATTCGCTCACGTTAGGCCAACCTTGTTTTGTTCTGGCTAGTACTCGTAGGTCGTATTGTGCTCCAGGTATTAAATCTTCAAGAACATGATTAGTAATCTTCAAATAAAATTAATACAAAAGAGTGTACAAAAGACTGTACAAAAATAATGACATACATACCAGAAAATACATAAGAATCCACGTCAGCGGGTAAGTGAAGAACCCGAGAAGATGGATGTTCATGCAGTCTCAACTGTAATTTATATTGTACCACAACACCACGAGACTCCTTTTTAGGTAATGGCTCCCATGATACATTTAACTTTGTACTACTAAGTATATTCGCGTTTACTTTTGGTGCACCTTTAGGAACTGAATAAAGAAAATAAAGTATACCTTTGGCTTTTCGTTACGTTTATGATAAAATTTACATTAAAAAATAACGCACCACTTGGGGCTGTAGAACACAAAATGGTGGCTGATTGATCGCTAGGACCATAATTGTTCCACACTCGTATGTAGAAGGAATAATTAGTATATGGTTCAAGAAGCTTCGTCACTTCTACTGACGTAGAATTACCCGGTTCAGGTGGAGAAACTTCTTCTTTGCCTCCTTCTTGATGAACACGACATATAAGATGTTGAAAAACATTATAAAATATTTAAATAACCACTATATAAAATATTTAACTAATTATTATATAAATATTTCTATGTATATTAAATCGTTTAAACTTACCTACGGGACTATAATGGACGGTATAAGCTTTAATACTGCTATGTGATAGAGACTTTGGTGGTTCCCAGGAAATAAAAATTTTAACGGGTGACAGAGCACGACATTTTAAAGAGGTAGGTGCAGCAGGACTATTACGAGATGTGTTTACTTGAAGCCGACCTGCGGCCCAAATTTCTCCCACAGAATTTACAGCAACACATTGATAAATACCAGAATCAGATGGAACTGTTGCTGATATTGCAAGTTCCATCTTATTAAATTCTTTTGTATATATAGTCCTACGTCCTGCAAAAGCAGTTTATACATAAATTATATGTATTATAATATGAATATAAATAAATATTGTAATGAATAATTTTACCATTAATTGTTATATTCAATGAATCTTTTAACCAATATATTTTAGGCACAGGTAACCCTTGTGCTTGACATTCAAATCTTGCGGTTCTCCCATTTGGACATACTTGATTTGTAGGTATCTTCACAAATGATGGTGGTATTAATATATCCACTGTTACATTCTGAAATGTTTTTTGCAGTATGTTATTAAAATTATGAACAACTATGTTCATACTTAATAATACTTTTTAATAACTTACTTGAATCTTCACATTATTTGTAACAAAGTTCTTTACAGAACATACATAAACTCCTGCATCAGATGCACTCACATTTACTAGTGACAATATATTAATACCAATACTAGAATTAAGCAAAATGCGAGGTTGTGCAACATTATGATTACCTAAAAATGAATAAATTACTACATTTGTATATTATAAATATCATCTATATATAAATAATGTTACTAACCGTTTAAGTCCCAAGCAGCACGATCGCGCTGTTTAGATTTTGTGTCGAAAAATCCCAGTACATTTGAACGCAATAATTTTTATTGAACAAAACTTGAAATATTTATAAACTAATAGTACTAATAGCATATATAATAATATAGATGTATTTCATAAAGTAATAAATATGACAAACGCTATTGTGCCGCAATCGATTAAGACAAGCGCTATCGCGCTGCTCGGGATTTTTCGACCCTGTTTTTTCAATGACCCTTGGGACTCAAATGGTTAATATATCTATATCAAATACCAGTATAGCGAGGAATAAATGACCACATCATAAGTGGTGGTGGATATCCAGATGCAGCACATACTAAACTAAGATTCGATCCATTTAACAACCAATGATTGTATGAAATTTGTGGAAATAACAATGGTGGTATATGTGATCCATTACCCTCTGGTCGTGAAATAACAGTTAATTTTGCTTCCTTACTTTTTTTGGTTTTCTTTAGGAATTCATTATTTACTATGCATCTGTGAATATAGATAATATATTATATAGTTTTCTCTTTATTAATTTAATTTCACAAATTATTTTACAATTGTATGATTGTATGACAGTACGGATACAAACCTATATGAACCAGCATCTGATAACTTCGTTGCTTTTATATACAGAACACCTGGTGGTACCATTATATACTTACTACTGCAAATTAAATAATCTCAATTAATATAAAAAATAATTTCATTGTTAACTCTTGACAAAAATTACTTACTTTAAATTACTCTGATTGGGCAACAATATTTTTTCATTATGCTGCCATGTGATATTAGGAGGAAAAGGAATACTATCTATTAAACAAGATAATCTTGCAATTTCACCTTCTTGTACAGTTATATTTTCTGGTGACTTTTTAAATACATGGGCAAGTTCTAAATAAATATAATTATATGTTTTAACATCATTTATAAAATTAGGAAGCTTAATAACAGTATGTTAAACAGAAAACTTACCTGCTATATGAATAAATGTAGGAGATGATCTTAGAAGTCCTAAATTAGTACGTGTTACACAACGATATTCATCTTTGTAATAATCTTTAAAGTTAACTGTAGTAAAGTTTTTTTCTTTAAACTTTTGCACCATCTATTATAACGATACAATAAAATACTTAATTGATTTAATTTTAAGATAAATAACAAATAAAATTTTTCAATATGTACCTTATGTAAGTGAAGAGAACCATTCTTGAGGATAGTACAACGTGCAATACCACATGGTGGTGCAGGTATTCCATTGTGTAACCAAGAAATATTTTGATTTGGTCCAGTTATACAAGTAAGTGTAACTCCTTTTTTTCCTAATATCACATGACCACTGGGTTGAATTTCTAATGTTATGCCAGAACTTTTGGTTGGACTAATGTTGAAACTTTCTGATTTTGACACGTTTTTATTATGTAGACCAGTTCCAATTTCTTTGACACCTAAAGTATGAAACATAAAGCACTATCTAAAAATCTACTAGCTTACAATTTTTATAATAATGTGTTAAAAAATATTTTGAATATTATAAACTGTCACATTCAAGATGGCTATTACATCATCCCCCCCCCTCTCTCTATCAATATTATGAAGATGAGATTCAATATATTATATAATAGAATATAAGGTAAATGAAACATAAAATTATCAGATAATTCTGTAATGGAGAGTCAAACTTACAGCTTAAGTAATTTATAGAATACGTCTAGAGTATAATGATTATAAAATCATTGTTAGTATATTATGCCACATTTATGTTTTAACTTATATATTTAGGAACAGAAAAAAGACATATCCCACTTGTTTACCAAAAAAAAAGATAATAATTTGTACATAATTTTGGTATAAAAAGGATGATATGTAATCACTGAATCCAAATGTATACATATATTCATGTAAAATTATACTAATCCAAATTTTAAATCATTAGATTAAATCTACCATATTCAAATAATCTTTTACCAATGAAATATCTAAATATTTTAAACTATTTGTTTTATAATAATTTCTTTTCATATATGTCACAGTAATATAAACAAAATATTTAGGAAATATAATTATTTTCTCAAAAGGCTATATAATCGAAAATGTTCGAATTTTAACTCTTATTTTAATCAGATAATGCACAGTTCATAAAGAAAGAAAAAGTATCAAGATTGTAACCATCTATAAGAGTACAAAAGAACGAACGTTAGGCGCGTGGTCCAGCGTGTATCAGTTTGGCGAATATAAACAGATTAGATTGACGGAGAGAAGGGAGACGCACCTGCGGCATAAGCGGGCTTTAGCACTTCTGTAAACAAGATGCTCAGTAAAAGTACTCGCGCCGCCATATATTCACACTCATTGGCACTAGTTTCACTGACAAATCTTGGCCGAAATACGCCGTCGGTTTGGTAAACTTTTCTGCGAAATTCGTCGCCGCATGTTTGACATCGCCTGCAAGAGTTTTTGGCCGTTCCGTTCGCCGAACTCTTACCCCCCTTTCAGCTTTGCTCTAGCTTCTCACATTATCGTTAAGATTGACAATATATCGTCACCGAAAACTCGAGGACGTCGACAATACCGAGAGTTACACGGTCGTCGCGAATTATGCTCGATTAGCTTCGTTTGCATTAGCACGCGATTCATTCGTTTCTTGCCATCTTCTAATTCGCTACTACCCTTATTTGTAATTATTCCAGTGAGGAAAAGACGTACAAAATTCTAGATCGCGACTCACAGCGCCGGATGCGAGAAATTTTTGAAGCAGAATGATATTTTGTTACGCAGCGACACATATTATGCTTTCTTCAATTTCCCTATATTTTGACCAATAACATTATCAGAAATGTTTACGTAGAAATGATCGATGATGACAACATGCGTGTTATTGTTGTTGTATCGTCGTATAGTTTAAAAATGTAAACTGTTTAGTCTATGCAAAAACGACTTTATGCGATTATCTAATGTTCTATGAAATGTGATTTTGATTATAACAATTTAATGACAAGTATTTCTATATATGAAAGGAATACCTTGTAGTACTATATTCAATTACAAGTATCTTGGTATATATAACGTTGATTCGTTAAGGAAGGAATACCTAACCTTCAAAATTTAAATTAAATATGGCGCGACAGAGTGTTGATGCAGATTGCGAGAAAATGCATAATTTATTAGATAATAAGAATATTGACTTAGATAATTGTAGAAAATTAATTAAATCGTACATTGATTTGGTAAAGTATCAAAATTTATCAAGCTTTTTAAAAGATGTTGATTTATTGTACACTATTAAAAAAAACTGACTACTGGTTTGTTTACAGCATCTTTATAGTGCTGCTTTATTTTGGGCAGACAAAGTTGTTTCATTAAGTAACGAAGATCCTAAAGATATATGTACTTTAGCGCATTGTATGTATCTAATGAAACAATATCATAGAGCTGCTCATCTTATTAGAAATCGTGGATTGGAAAAGGTAAACTATAACTTCGAAACTTTTAATAATATCATAACATTGTTATATACATTTTTTTGGATTACATTAATATTACTTTATAGACGGATGTAATGTGTCATTATCTAACAGTAAGAAGTCTGTTAGAGGCAAAAGAATACAATGAAGCATTACAGGTTATTAAAGAATCAGAAGTATGTACAAACATAACACAGTCAGGTTTTGGAGATCGTGCAGATATATTAGAAGATGCACCAAAAAATGTGATTAAGTATAAATAATGTTCTTCATAACTTCTTTTAAATATTATTTCTGTAATGTGATGAACTTTATAGATTAGTTTATATTTTGTGACAGGTACACAGTTCAATATTGTATGTGAAAGGAAGAATATACGAAGCTTTAGATAATAGGGCAGTAGCAACTGATTGTTATAAACAAGCTCTACATTGTGATGTATATTCATATCAAGCATTTGAAGCATTAGTTCAAAATCAAATGCTTTCAGCTGCTGAAGGTATTAAAGTGTGTATGTATAAATTTCATGTAATAATAGATACAAGTAATTTTATGATACATATAATTTGAATAGAAAAGGAACTTCTGGAATCTCTTCCCTTTGCTGAACAATGCACAGAAGCTGAAGCAGAGCTATTACGACTATTATATGAAAGTAAATTGAAAAAATATCAAGAACCAAATACAAAGCAACCACTTGCAACATGTAGTGTTATGGGAGTTCTTGTCACAGATAGATTATTAGGTAATTTGGATATGGAAGTTACAGAAGCAGAGAGATTGTATTATAATTGTGATTATCACAAATGTTTCTCTCTCACAGAAAGGTAATATATCCTCTTATGTATGTATGTGAATTTATATAATCTTATAATCTCTATCATATATTTTAGAATATTAAAAAAAGATCCATATCATAATTCATGCTTACCAGTACATATTGCCTGTTTAGTAGAACTAAAAAAAACTAATGGTAATTATATTGCACTTCTATATGGAAAAAGAATGTGCAATTAGAAAGAAATTTTGTACATTATATAATCATTTTTCAGCTTTATTCTATTTAGCACATAAATTAGTTGACTTATATCCAGACATGGCCTTAGCATGGTTTGCTGTTGGATGTTATTATTATAGTCTAGGTAATTATGATTTCTATTTGACAATTCTAAAATTATTTTGTATTCTTACTTTATAAGATATTCCATTGTTTTGATAATAGGAAAAAGTGATCCAGCACGAAGATATTTAGCAAAAGCCACAGCATTGGACAGATTATTTGGTCCTGCTTGGTTAGCTTATGGTCATTCCTTTGCAGTAGAAAATGAACATGATCAGGCAATGGCTGCTTATTTTAAGGCTTCTCAATTAATGAAAGGTTGTCACCTGCCACTTTTATATATTGGACTTGAATGCGGATTAACAAATAATCTTAAATTGGCTGACAAGTTTTTCCAACAGGCTCAAGGAATAGCTCCAAATGATCCATTTGTTATACACGAGATGGGAGTTATATCTTTTTATAATTTAGAGTAAGTGTTATGATGTCTATTGTAGCATTATCCCTGAGATTGAGTTATTCTAATATGCAAAAAAGAGGTTCAAAATTCACTCTGCAACCTGATTAGTGTACTTCCACCCTTCCCCGGTTTTTGGAAATCTGTCTAATTTATCAAGAGTTGTCGTTTCATCGAATACAGTTACAAAACTGCTGAACGGCAGTTTAAGGAAGCCATGAAAAGAATTCAAGGTGGTCTAAAGGATGTTATTCTACCTAGTAAATGGGAGGCACTTTTAAATAACTTGGGTCATACTTGTAGAAAAATGAAGAAATACGGAGAGGCGTTAGAATATCATCAACAGGTTAAAAAATTTTAATTGACATTGAAACATACTTTTTCCTCAAAATGTCAATTTAAATTACGAGCTATCAGATAAATTTCCTAATAATGATTGCAGGCATTAATGTTAAATCCATTAAATGCATCAACTTATTCAGCAGTGGGTTTCATTCATGCATTAATGGGAAATACGCAAGAAGCTGTTGATGCTTTTCATAGAGCTCTTGGACTTAGGAGGGATGATACTTTCACAACAACTATGTTAACTTATGTTATGGAACAACTTATAGAAGAATCGCCTCCTTATCCTGGTATATACAGAAAATTTTCAGTTTTCAATGTATTTTATTAAGTGTACATTATATTTGATTATAAATGAATTCTCTTTTAGGTGCACCAGTTGATATTCCAAAGTATGAGTACCCTGCAACTGAACATCAAGAAACAGATAATGCAGAACCTTTAGAAAATGCAAATAATGTAGCTGGGTCAGGAAGTCAAGATATTGATAAATTAAGAGTAAATTTATTTTCCGGATGGGGAGAAGATTCCAGTAAAACTGAAGATACTTCTGATAAAGTGGAACGCAATCCGCGAGACGTAGTTGTGAATTATTCCACTGACATTAGTTCCGAAGTTGAAATGTTGGATTCATCGACTGCTCATATAGAATAGTAAAAATGTGCAAATTTTTTTATATGATAAATAGATTTGTGTATGTAATAAAGCAATTGGTTTGCTACAAATATTCCTTTTTTGTTCAAAGAGTTATCCTTTATTATATATTCTATTCATTTTGTATATAAATTTGATGCGCGTATGCTTAAATAATTAATATTTACCCACTAGAGATGTGCGGGTAGCTGAGCCTTGATTCAGGTTGGATCGAGATCCCAAAAGTTTGTCGACAGATAAACATATTTGGGTACCCGTCATTATGGGAACCGATTTACGTTTCGGAATCCGATGTTCAATTCAGAACATAATTTTTCTGTCATCTTATATTTAAACATAGTTTAAATACATTAAAACGCTACATACTTAAACTTAAAGTACAAGTTTGCCTTAAACTTGGTTTAAGTACAAGATGACAGAAAGATTATGTTCTGAATCAAACATTGAATTTCGAATCGCAAATCGGGTCCTGAGATTAACGGATACCCGAATACGTTTATATATCGACAAACTTCCGAGATTCTGATTCGAACCCGAAAAAAATTTCCGATATAATTCTGCAATTTCAGGTATCCGCACACCCTTATTACATACCTAACCTTTTATATTGCTTCAAATAATAATCATATTACATGTAATAGTAACTTTAAAAATTTGTAATTATAATTATTTATTACGAATATTTAGTATCTTAAACCAAATTTGTAGTTTCAAAAATTTTTATTTATTTAACATATTATTCGCCAATATATAAAATCTGAATTTGAAATATTACATATTAAGTGATACAATTTTGTATCTTATTGCACATATAAAATTCCACAATCGCGCGCATTCGCGAACTGCGCCGGTGGTTTCCAAAGATGGAACCTGCGGGTGAAAGAGGGAAAGGGAGGAATAGAGATCTTCAATTCAGTTCACAGAGTGGAGCAATGTGGAGAAGAATGGGCGTTCCGTCTCCATCGTTTCTGTATCGACACTAAATTGAACCCAAAAAAATAAATTTTACTTTCAAAGAACCAACAAATTAATTATAAATGGGCGATTTTGCAAGTTGAAATAATTAAAATATTATCCCCCGGCAAGTAATTAAACAAACCCGGTGGGATTAAAGTATCCCAAAAATCTTTTAATGTAACACGATAATTGTTGATTAAACAATTTACTAAAACTCGTGTATTTGATTCTTCGCTACTAAATTAAATCGAAAAAAATCTTATTAAATTTATATGCAATATCAAGTTTATATAATTCATTGAAGTACGTTACGAGTTACCACTTTGAATTCAGTGGAGAACAGCGATCACAGAACAATTGAAAAATTCGTCAAGGCTCAATCAAAGATCAACATGCTTACGTTAATGCAATTGGTAAGTCGTTATATTCCTTTATAAAAATTTTATATCTCTTTTTTTCTAATTGTTTCGTATTTATTTTTTCACGTCTACATATTATTGTTTTAATTACGCCTTATTTTTCTATGGACCTCGTTCTTTGACTTCTCATGCGGTCGATTGGTAACCTACTTTACAATTTCGTTAGTACTATGGTGTCGCTTCGAAAGGAAAATTTATCATGTAAATCATGTGCTGGTACACGGTGATAATTATAACGTAGAACCTACGTAGAATATAAAACCGAATACGAGGAATGTCCTGCGTCCTCACTTGTAAACAAACACGCGAATCATACGTTGAGCCGCAACGCGTCCACGTGCAAAACACGTTGCGTTTCGTACGCTAATATTCTTCCCCTTTCTCTCCATATGTGTGTTGCCTTCTGATATTGTCCTTAACCCTTCGTCAGTCATTTTGAAGGTATTGAACGGAAGTAACAAAGAATTTGTTGCAATTTAATTTCTTCTAAAAACTGTCTGTGTTCAAATTTATGAAGATGTACGATACCTTTCGCAAATATAGTACAGGACTATGTATTAAGACAAAATTTATATCGTTGCAAATAATTGGACTAGTAAACCAAAAAATTATTAAATGAAGTAAGAATATAATTTTTATATGAAACCATAAATAAGTATTAGCACATATGATACATATATAATATATAAATTTCTGTCACACTATATGTATATATATTCCTGTTATTATGTAACATTCTTACAATATTCTAATTTCATCTTTCAATTCGTGATGTAATTAAATTTCTCTTCAGAAATCTAGGTTTCTCCTATATTTGTTACCTTGTACATATATATATATATATATATATATATATATAATGTCTTTAGAGATATATGACTTTTGTAAA
This sequence comes from Bombus haemorrhoidalis, assembly GCA_014825975.1. NCBI lineage: Eukaryota > Metazoa > Arthropoda > Insecta > Hymenoptera > Apidae > Bombus > Bombus haemorrhoidalis. The sequence goes on along the minus strand of CM026164.1, from coordinate 6,227,521 downwards.
AATTATCGATATCAATAATGCAACCCTTGTATGATTCAACGTGTCAGAAAGTTATACAATTTTAAGGATGTCGTAAATGTTACAATGTTAACTAATGTAATACGAAATAATAATTACGTATTCGAATCGATTATAAGCGTCTTTATGTCTAGTACGCCTTTGAACTTGACAAAGTTGAATTCTACGAAGTTTGGAATTCTCGTTGAACCTCTAGAATGCCTCGATGTATTCCCCTGCCCTGCAAAATTTTTTTTCCGAATTCCTCGAACGCAAACTGGGAGTGGCGTCCTTCAGGCTCCTGTTTTCGTTATTCTGTACCGAAAGCTCGAAGCATAGTTTGCTGATATCGTTCGTAGCGATGACTTCGAGGAATTCAGTGGTAGGTGATACGCATTAAATTTCACGATCTTCAAATGTGAACGAAACGTTTTTTAGCGTTCGAAAACATTTTCTAATTCTCCGTGTAGTGTATCTTCCGAGGAATCGTGCAAGTTCTGAAATTTCATCACTTTTACCGGAAATTACGCAAGGAAAATCGGTTGACGTAACGAGCGACGCGATCGATTCGAATAGCCGTTAATCAAAAGCACGCTACTAAAAAGACTTTACAAATTAGATAAAAATAGTAGCATCAATTTCTACAATGTTTTCTTAACATTGAAATACAAATATGTGTATAATTTACGTAGTGAACCCCGCAATTCTAAACATTCCGTGTAGCGTCCATACTTCCTGTAGCGTCTACTCACATACGCATTACAGTTAATTATCAATCGTAAAAATTAGTGGTATATTATCTGTTTTCAATTGCTTGTTCGTAAAAGAAAAATAAAACGAATAATAATTCAATCGGTGCCACTATGGAAGGAAAAATGGTGACAGTGTTCCTCTATTATCTCTTTATAACATTATACCTTGTTATCGCAATACCAAACATACCAAGCGTGATCATTTAACCAGAGACAAACTCTGTTTTTATTTCAAACATTCAATTTGAAATATTCTAACGACTGATTCTTTTCTTTTCTCTTTTGCAGCTAGATTTATCGTGTGATGCCGATGGAGTGAAAATATCCGATACACCTGATTGGAACAATGATATATCGCATGGCCAGCAAATACAAGCATCACGCGACCAGGACCACATACAGCTGCAACAACGTGAACAGTTGCATCGCGACAAATTACAACAACAACGGGATCGCGACAGTGAACGAGAACATCTACATCAACTACAGTACATCGGTAACTTGCTGTTAGACTCTCCGCCGGCGACTAACTTCCAAGGATACTCACACGATGCATCTTGCACGCAACCCAATAAGAACAACAATATCGATGGTAAAAGTTCCGTTTCCTTTGTCCCATTTTTATATAATCGTATGTGACCGTCTTGTTTTGATTTTTGGATAAATTCACAGATTGGCTGTTAGCCCTTCTGTTATGATGGATACGGTTGACGATCGAATGTGATCAAATAATATACAGAGATAGGAGATATTATTTGATTTGTTATATGAATATAAGATTATTTATTTTTACCCGATACAAAGATAGAGAAGGTATTTTAAATGTATTTTTTATCTTATATGAACAAATCATGTACTTTCAGTTTCATTAGATAAGGATAAAATCAACGAGAATCTGCTCCTGTAATCTCTCTTTACTATAATTAATAATCTGTTTTACAATTATTAACAAAGTAATCAAAGACCTTTGTTTTTGTTTTATAACTACCATCAGTTTTATGACTAATCTTCGTATAAATTTAATTATTGGTTCCAATATCTGCTTAACGAGTTATATTGTTTTCTCTTTTTCTTTTTTTTAAAGATTCAAGATATAAGAAAATTTGTTCTAATCGCCTGCTTGGTTGTTTCAAAACTAACGAGCGCGTACGTTCGTCGTTTGTCAATCGATAGTCCTCGATGCGCTGTGTCGTATTTTCTTGTGATTTTATTTAAAACGGCAACGTATTTTGTATTTTTTCCCTCACATTAGGAGACATGTCAATTTCGGATTTATTTGGACTGGGTTTACCTCGGGGATCATTGTTAGGCAGCCAGTCAACAACTGCGTCTCCCGGTTGCCGTAATTATCAGTATCAGGGTCGCAATCAAGGATCTTCCCAGCATTATCAGGTGACATTTCCTTTTATTTTTTATATTATGCCTAAGATTCTCCCAACTGCCTGAGATATTTCAGTTTCATATAGGTCAAGTAATTTCGCTATTTACGTCATACTTATCAGAGATAATTATCCTTCCAGTATTTCGTAATAATACCTCATAAATAATAATGTTTTTTTATTTTCGACAAATTATACAATAAAAATTAAATAATCTATAGTGTAATAAAATAATTATTAAGTTTAATTAAATTCTATGAAGACCCAACTATGGTCTTTATTCTATGGTTGGGAAGGTTCCTATCTGTATTAATAAAATTTACTTTGAATCCAAACGTTCTAAAAAGACCATTATACAGGAGCGACAATTTAATGATTTCTGTGAATACGTTTTAATTACTCGAAAAGTACAAGGAACTCAAAGATCCTTAAAATGTTTTTCTTTCAATTTATGAACGTCACGTGTTGGATATGATAGTGTAAATCTCGACTAGAAATGAAGTAGGCAGTATTCTGAAACGTCTGCCGGCTGCCAATGCAATAACCGGAACAATGATTATCCTCATTGGAGTGACTCCAACTGCTCCTCGAACTTCCTTTTCCGTCCGTCGCGCGGCTAATTTTTTTGCACAATAGGGACCTCCTGGATACCTGATGTATCGATTTTCAATATATTTTGTTGAGACCAATACCTCCTAACATCAATTTAGGATAGCGCAAATAATGATAACGGATGGAGATAATAAAGTCTGCGACGATAAAAATAATATTTTCTAAAATTTTAGAGCCAACCGGAGAAATCCAAAACTAAGTACATATTGTAACGTATAGCAATATTTTAATGGATTCCTTTTCTCACAGTGATAAATATTATCAATCATGTTATTAATAGGTTAAAAGCTATTTTCTTTGTAAAATAACATAAATAATAATAGACAATTATTGCAATTTAAATTGCAGTCATAGTTAAATAGTACTATATGCGGTCGAAAGGGGTAAAAGCAAGAGAGACCCATGTGAAAGTCGTGCCTTATCGACCAGACACTTTAATGGACATTTTATCAGGCTCTTCTCGTCGCCTTTAACGTTATTACCTTCACCATTTGCTGGATGCATCTGTACATAAAGGACCGGCAGGACATCGAAATGCGCGTATTAGAGCCGACATATAATACGTTGGGCAAAATAAATTACGCATAGCCGCGCGCGTTAGTGCGACCCGAATTCCAGGGTAGCCAAGAATTTACAAGCTTGAGCCAAACGGCTCTATCACAGCTCACTCTTCTTCTATCTTCGCTTCTCTTTGACCTCAGCTTTTCTGTGAACTTGTAATTGCGTGCCCTGTTGTTCCTATTTTTTACGTTGCAACATTACTTTGGACGCGGTCCAATAATAGTGTAGCAGGCTTCTCTTTGGCAAAGAAGACGCAAATATTTTCTCATTGCTTACAAGTAATAAATTGAATGTTTTCGAGATATTTTTATAATTAAAAGATGATTTTTTGGATTGAAATATATATTTAAAAAGTTTTTAAGTGATTTTGTTATATATTTTTGAATATAGGGCAATGATAGGAGCGGAATTTGCTCGAACTCATCGATACTTGAAATTCCAAGTTCCCCAAGTTCTATTACTACACCTGGTAGTCCTAGCACTCCTGGAAGTCTGTATTCGAATCCTTATTCGTATTCATCTACGAACAGTAGTAACCAGACGACATCATCACCGAAAAGTCGAGGATCTATGCAGAATGTGGGATCACCCTCATCGCCCATTCATTCTCCTTATTACGGAAGACCCATACGTGGGTCACCACCTTACAGGTATTTCTTAATTAATTTTTTATAATCACGTATAATTATAATAAAAACAATTACTAATTGGTAATTTTTATTTCAATAGCGATTGCAGTAGTCCTACTTTCGAGTATCCACATGTGATGGGGTGCAATGGATCAAGATCGAACTCACCAGCGGATTCAGATACGAGTGGTATAGGTAGTGTGGATGGGTCTCTATCCGATATAATGGTATTTTTTTTTAAGTTATAGACAATAATTATCTAAGTTCATCAAGGTTAGGAAGAAAGAAATTGTTTCATTTTAGAACTGTTTATCGTTAAATTCATCGTCACACGAATGTTACCCTCAGTCTCTGGGCTCATTGATGTCGCCGGAAGTGGATTTATGCACAAATAATAGAGTAGCCGCATTCCAACGAATGGCAGTGAAAAAATATCTATCTTCATCCCATCAAAACTCGTCGACACATCATCATCATTCACATGGACACAATCGAGGTCATCACTACGGATCGAATCAAAACGGCGGTTTCCTGAATTCTTTTATGTCCCACGAAAAAAGCTGTTGTTCCACTGGAAATCATATGATGGCTCTGAATTCACCTCCGATAAATATTTTAGATCCACAGCTCTCGCTTGAACGTGTAGCGCGTTTTCATCGAAGTGCCGCTGGTAATAATTAATTTATTAAAATATAAGAAACAGAGGAGAGGATGTGTTAGCAACATTAAAAAATTATTATTTCAGCACTTTGTGACCCAACTTGTACTTGGAGTGGCATATTGCCGCAACGCACTCAAAAACCATCAGGTTACTCATCTAAAGTATTCCTTGGTGGTGTACCTTGGGATATCACCGAATCCCTTTTAATCGCCACTTTCAAGCAGTTCGGTCCAATACGAGTGGAATGGCCGGGAAAAGATCAGTCTGCCACGCAGCCAAAAGGATATGTATATATTATATTTGAGTCAGAGAAACAGGTAGTTAAATATTTTTAGTACCTTATATCTTTTCTAGCTTATTTGTTTTTAACGAGCTAGAATATATATGTATTGTTTAAGGTGAGAACTTTATTGACATGTTGTACACATGATTTTACCAATGGTGGCAGTTGGTATTACAAAATATCATCTAAACGTATGAAAGCAAAAGAGGTGCATATTACTTCTTTTTTAGTAAAATTGTATTGCATTTCTTGTAAGAGTTATAATATTCATGTAACAATTTTGACATAGGTACAAGTAATACCTTGGATTCTTGAAGACAGTAATTATGTAAAATCCTCATCACAAAAACTTGATCCTCATAAAACAGTATTTGTTGGTGCTCTTCATGGTATGCTAACTGCCGCTGGTTTAGCAAAAATTATGGATGATCTATTTCGTGGGGTTATTTATGCAGGTAAAAATCTCGACATACCTCGATTATTAGATGCATATTAGTAAGATTAAAATTTAATTTCAGGGATTGATACTGACAAACACAAATATCCAATTGGATCTGGCCGTGTTACATTTAGTACAAAACATTCGTACATGAAAGCAATTTCAGCTGCTTTCATAGAAATAAAAACTGCCAAATTTACAAAAAAGGTTCGCGTAATTTTATGAAATGTTTATGATATATTAAGAAAACAAAATTATAATACAATCTATTGTCTTTAATAGGTGCAAGTTGATCCATATTTAGAAGATTCCATGTGTTCAGGGTGCTCTGTACAACAGGGACCCTATTTTTGTCGTGAAGTGGTATGAAAGAATTTTTTTTTCCTTTCTGGATAAAAGATATTTTATTAAATTCTATCGTATTTGTAGGTGTGCTTCCGATACTTTTGTCGCAGTTGCTGGCAATGGCAACACTCAATGGAATCAATGTGGCATCATAAACCTTTAATGCGCAATTCAAAGACAAATCAAGTGGTCGGATTATCGCCAAACGTAAATTCCTGGTCTCGTGGAACGAATAATCCCACTATTTAAGTACAATTATTGAGCTTCTCTTCCATGGTCACATAAAAATTTTTTTTTGACTATTTGTTTTTGCAAGGACGTTGCGCTAGCTGACTTACTGACAGGGTGCAAACTTAGTTTTTTATCGCAAAGCTGCGGGCAGCTGGTTTGACGATATACATTGAAATACCGGACATACCAGCTGATCGGCAAATGCAACGATTTGTTTATTATCGTTACTATCACATACGTCCGCGGTATAGAGACTAATGGATAAAAATCGTGTTTCTCATAAAGTTCCTATTTCGAACGCGGCCACAGTCGCGTTCTCAACAAACAGTATTTTTATTTAGTACGTTTATTTAGGGACTGGTTCTCTTGTTGATCGTTTTATTGCAATAATTGTGCCATTGAGTAACACATCACATTATATGATAATTATGCGTTACGAGTGTGCATTTACATTGAATCCGTGTGGGTCCAATTGTGGCTTTTATAGTGACAATAATTTTTATACGATAAAATGGGAAGCCACTCGATCGTTAAAAAAGAAGCGAAACAAGAGAAGGAATGAGTTCACAATGTTAAAAAATCCACAAAAATACAACGCGCCGCTATAATAATCTATCGGCGAAATATTACGCTTAATCGTACACTGTTCGATGAGATTAGATTATTGTGGAATTCTAGCGGCAGGAGGAGTTGTTCATTTAATTATTGTTATTTTTTGCGAAGAACGCATTTAATTTGAGTACCAATTAGAACCCAGGCTATATACCGACATTTGTCGATGATATCGCCCGTCGTTGTAGTTTTACGTTACATTGTACAGTGTAAGGGTTATTACCAAAATGGCAATTGTAATCATAATTTATACTCTTAGCCAAGGCGATAAGCCTTTATGAGCTTCGTTTACAGGGACTGTTTAACTGTTGACGAAATGGAGAAGTACATGGTCTACGATTCTGGAGCGGATTGTAGTAATTTGATTCTGTTTTTATTTTTTGTTACGATATTATGTTATGTATTTTCTTTCAAGAAGATTTTGCAATATTGCTTCTAATCGCGTTTCTGATGTTTTGATATCATTTTGTTGAGTGAATTAAAAATCATATTTTTGCAGATAGACTTCCATTTGTCGTTCCTCCTTTTTTGTTTCATCATTTTGTTCCTTTTCTTTTTATCGTTCGAGAAAATAATTCCTCCAAATGAACCTTCTGCCCTTTTTAAACTCCTGGCCTTAAAAATATCTGCTTATGCAAACTGCTAGATACTAAATGTTATTATATGAGAATTTGATAGTTAGTATGAACAAAATCATAAAGTAAATATCAGTTAATAACACAAATTATATTAATCATATTAATTTGTATTTAATTTGTTCAATTTTGATATTTTTAAATTAATCTAAATTACAGTACTTTATTCAAATTGAAGGTTCTTGTCGCAAATAATTACAAATATCCTCATTATTAAAAAAAAATTATAAGAAGTTCGGAATAATTATAGGGAATAAATATCGGCAAAAATAAGGTGAATTAAAGTCTAAAATTTGGAACATAAAATTTCTGAAATTTGAAATTATACTGGAAGAAAATTCAAGTTATGATTATCAATTTTTAGAAAATTACTGAAACAGATACAGTATAAAACGATGTTATTCAAATATTTCATATTCGATATTTATAATAATAGTGATTATGATTTATATATTATATCCTTTATTTTAAATAATTATAGATTACATATTAATGATGATCCAAGATAAAAGTATAAATTTAAGATTTAAATAATTTAAAATTCATATAATCAACTACAAGTTACACTGCTATAGTACAGAATTACTTAACACATATTAAAGGGAAGGTGAATTTATCATATTTCTGAGTCATTAAAATTTCGCCTGGTTTAAGGAAGTGGAACAAATACACAAAAAAAATATATCGTGTTACATCAAATACAATTATCAAACAATATGGTTATTATATACATAAGAAAATACTCCTATGAAGTGCTTTAATACAACATACAAAATAATATATGTATATATATATATATATATACATATATTCTACAAAAGCTTCGAATGTAATCATAAAGTTTTTAGTAAACAAAAGATCAGTTTTTGCTAATGCCTAAGAATGGTTCTAAACTAATGAACGACAAAAACTCTTAGACTAAAAACTAACGAATTAACGGCGAAAAGATAATGAATAATGAGCCGTCAGAAATTTTAAAGATGCTCTTTTATCGGAAATATTATCTTATTTACAAACTTTTAATAAGTCGTGCCTTTTAATATAATCTCCATAGATTTTATTCTAACGTGGAAAACACAAATTATTTTTAAATCATTGATAACCACGCGATACAGGGTGATCTATTATTAAAGAAACAAGACTGCTACTGGTACGCATAATGTCAAGTTTTCTTAACACTTTTAAGAGATTTAACCACTCGCGAGGCAATGATTACATCGTGCTCTAGGTAGCAAAATATTTTTATTTATGTTCATACAGAAAGTGCCTCGTATTCTTTCACTTTTATTGATAATAGAACCTATATCTATAATTTACAAATACGGACATTCGAATAACATGTAAAAACGATTCGATCAATAGTAAACATATATAAATACTAATTAGCTTAAAATCAAGTAAGCTTTATCCGAAATATCAATAATTTATATTGCTTTAGCTTTTTTCCTACTGCATATATCCTTGTTAAAACATACCTTGTAACACAAAATTGATATATTAAAAACAATAAATTGTTCTTTATTATGTTAACAATATTGTATTGTTTTATAATATATAAAATTATGCTTTAAATTACATAAAAAGATTAAACAGTTAAGATTTATTTTCTTTTAATTATGATTCATTTGACATTTATTACATAACATTTCTTATATAAATTGATTAACAGAAATAAAAAAATATATTTACTGATACTGATAATTGTAACAATTCTTGTCACTTTATTCTTAATTCTAGATATTATGAACTTTTGTGTTTGGCTTGTTTACTTAAAGCTTGATACAAACCAATCAAGGAAGACAAGGTTCCAAGTGCCCCAACTTGCCAAGTTTTTAACTGTCCTCCCCAGAATGTGCCAGATGGCAGATAACTAACTGCATAACTTATATCTAAGACTAATCTTATGCAAATTAGTAATTCATTCCACCTCTGTCTGCTTACTGTCTTCAAGGCAATTCTGTTCAAAAATAAATATTATATATATAAAATAAAAATAAATAATTGATATTATAACATCTTATTAATCAAATCAGTATACAAATATTTGTATATTTTTCCAAAATTTACCTTGTATTGCAGTTAGTTTTACTAAGATGTGTCTTATAATTGCTAAACTGTTTTAATTTTCGCAGAGATCTATAAAAAAATATACATGTAATTAAAGCATTTAAGTACAATATTTAATTATATCTTCTGTATAACATACTTTAATAATGACAGTTGCAGAGAAATTATCCAGAACCAAGTTGAAGCATTATTCCATGCTTCAGTATCAATTTTAATCAATTTATGTTTGCCAGCCCAAAAAATGTGTTCTACTGGGCCAAACATAATATCCACCAAAATCTGCATTAATTCCACACATCTGATCAACCAATCTGGCTCCTATTAGATGACATATGAAATTTATATGCCTGTAGAAGAATAGTATACATTTGTACATTACATTAATATATAGAAAATGAAACACAATTTGCAGAAATTATTTTCTTTTACATTGTAAGTATATTTTACTTCATTAATATATATATACCTCTTTTCCCCATCCATATGTCATTGCATAATGAATGGTTGGTATGTCATCTAATAATCTTAAAATCATTCTACATTCACTCATTTGACTGCTAAATATTTTTAATTTCTTTTCTGTTTCATTTGAGGATATGCCCAACGTAGCAAATTTTGCCATATAAGACAATGTTCTCAAAAATTTATCTCTACCTTGATGTGTTTCCAAATATTCTGATATTAATGCAATAGTCATATTGGAATGAATATGTTTGAAAATATAGATCTGACACTGTAATAAAAAAAAATGTGAGATAATATAATAATTTTATTTAAAAAAATGGCTTTTTATGGATCTGATTATTATATAGTTGAAGCAATAGTAATATGTATAATTTGTAAGATCAAGTGTAAAAAATGCCAACTCACCGAATATGTAATGCAAATAAGTTCTTAGCTATACCAGCCTATACATATGTGTCCTACGTATTACCAATAAATAATATATGTCACATGAAGGAATATGCAAAATGAGTTAAGCTGTGGAAAGAATTAGTTTTTTCAGACATTTCATACAAGATCTGCGAATTATTTATGTGCATTTACATTTTATTCTGTTATGAAATTTATAATTAAAAATAATTTTAATATAAACAAGTTTAAAGTGCGACTTTTCATTTCTTCTTACTTGACAATGCACTCTTGCGGTTGTATCACAAAAATTGAAATGAAAAGGTAGTCGGTAAAAAAGAAACCGTGTCATCTATTGGTAAAAATCAGAATATTTGTAAATATTGAGAAATTGACATATATAGAATTATTAAATAATATTCGTAGTATAATTATTCTTTCAAGAGATCACGATTTTGGTTATTTATAAAAGATTAATCTTATACAAATAAATATCAGAATTCTTCGGTTTTAGTAATGATTTCAGCTTAATCATTTTTAATAAATTATATTTCGCTGAATACTTATCGAAATGTATTTCCAGTATTTTACACTACAAAATTAATTAGCAGCATAAATAAAATGCATTATGTTATTATCCAAGTTAAACATAACTACTAAAGGCCGCACAACAATACTTTTCATAACAACTAGTCCCTATTAAAATAAAAGATATTCCGTAATTTCCAACATACAAATATTTTTAGTTTATCGTCTAAGTATCATAGATAAAACTTAGTTAAAGTATCTTCTCGATTAAAAATATATATTTCATATCTATACTCCGTCTAAGTCAAGTTAAGAGAAGTAAATATACTTGGTCATATGATTCTCCATTGTTCTACTAGCCATTAATTGCTGGTGAATTATAATTTAAATTGATTTCTTAAACTTGACACATTTAATTAAACAGTAACACAAATGATTGTTTGATCTAGTTCTAGGTATATTCAGTCTTATTACTTAAAGAGTTAATGTTTGAAAAAGGAGCTTTCTATTTAATAATTCTATCAAAATTAGAATTACGAATTTTCAATAATTTCCCCTAGATTTTAATTACATGGGTTTATTTACCTCTCTGACTGGATTCAAAGCATATAGTTATAACTGAACATCCTATTTAAGATTCTCCATCTATATATGCAGTAAGTTTATGGCGAACAGGGTGTAGTGGGGGAATTGTCTTCTCAAAGCGTCGTATTCGCTCATTGTTGTGTGTCGCTTTAGAGCAACGTGATCAGTGGTTTGGAGACGTGATGACGTCAGACTTCGAGGCACAAGCCGAGAGCGCGTTTAAAGCCGAGTAGGGCGTGAAAGTGTGTGTCGGTGCCGCTCGTTTTCCTTCTAGTTTCTTTTAATCTAATCCTCGTTCAACGAATAATGTGCAAATAGCATCGTGTGCCGCTGTGAACCAACGTGGGACAATTATGTTCGGTGTTCTTTTAACGTGATTAATAGTGAAAAAAAGGAATACCATGTTCCGCTGCATACCGATTTTTAAAGGGTGTAACAGGCAGGTGGAATACATTGACAAGCGTCATTGCTCTCTGCCGTGCGTCCCCGATGATATTTTACGATATTCGAGAAGCTTGGAAGAGCTCCTGCTGGACGCGAATCACATTCGTGATCTACCTAAGGTAGACAAATACCGCTACATGCCAACTTTTCTGTCTTATAACCCGTATCTCTTTTTCTTTCTATGCGTTTCTCCCCTCTCTTACTTCTCTCGCTCTATCTTTTTCTCATTGTATCTCTTTTCCTCTTGCTATTGTGCCCATGACGTATCATACCATCGGCTGTAATGTAACGGCGAAGAATGTGTACGGCATAGCTGATATTTTTTTTTATTTTATTATATTAGTAACCAGAATACAATTCTTTGAGTTAATTTACTGGGTGGGTACTGTCTAAAGCATTACTTATAGCGTAAAGGGTAGCTTTTATTGTCATCGTTGTTATTTTCTTATCAAATACGCTTATTGTCGTGTCTTTCCTCGTTCCAGAATTTTTTTCGGCTGCAGAAGCTGCGAAAGCTAGGCTTAAGTGACAATGAAATTCACCGCTTACCACCAGATATCCAGAACTTCGAAAATCTCGTGGAGTTGGATGTATCCAGGAACGGTAAGTGCACGTTTTTCTTTTTTCTTTGAGTTTAGTCATTTGCGGTTTTGTGGCGGTGTGGCGTCCACGACGATAGGAAAGGGTCGATCCTCGGTTTCAACGTTTCGTTAGGAATGAAACATTTTTCTGGATTGTTTTTATCTTCGTCTTTCCGTTTATTTTTCATTTCGTACACGGTCGGTGAGCAAAGCACTGCTTGTACATGGCTTCTAACGAAGCACGTGTACATGGTTCAGACACGATTGTCAATGAGAAAGTCGAGTGTAATAACGTGCGTACAAAGGCGTCGAGTAAAGAAAAGTAGAGTTAAACGAGACGGACCATTAATGGAACCTCATGTTCGAGGTGGATAAACTGCGAAACAGTGCCAGTGTCAAATATTAACCCTTGAATAGTATACTATGGACGGGACAATGTGTGAGTCATTTCTGACTTGGGTCTAAAATTCAATTTCTTAATGTAATTTTATCATTACATATAAATAGGAAGTAAGAAATTGTGATTATAAATTTTATTTAAAAAATATATATATTTATCGCCGATATTGCATTTTTATTGCCAACTTTGAAAATTAAATAATTATGAATAACTATGAGTATTATAGAATTGTATAGACGCTATAAAAATTTATATAATTTATTAAATCTTATTGTTAACACATCTTTCCTTTTTGAAACATTACACTGCACTGCGTGGAATACTAAAAATGCATTCTTTTGTTTGGTACTTATGGGCCATAATATTATATATAATACTTTATGAGCAAGTTACCGCTATTATTGTATTTTTTTTACATTATACTGCCGGTTAGAGTGGCGTAAGCAATACATCGACTATGATGATCTAACAGATTGACTGTTACTTTCTGCGATACAAAAAAATAAATTTTGAACGTTATGGTTATAACCGTATATAGTGCAAAGTTACTATAATTTGTATTTTATTCTAATACAATTCATTAACGATTAAAATATATATCATAAAAAATAAGATTTCGATATGTCGATCGTTGATTTGATCGAGAAGGGCAATTATTGCATTTTTCTCGAGGGTTTAATTAATAAATCTAAATATTAGTCAATTTTTTAAATTTGAGTAAAATAAAATCATTGATATACATAATTTTCTGTTTTATTTTTCTAATAAATAAATAGAGATACTATGAGTTGTTTAGTAACTTCACATAAAATTATATTAAAAGAATTCTTTCTTTTTACTGTTTTATAAACTTATAAATGCATAAATTGGAAAACGTAAACAAAAATTAAATATTCTAAAGTTCGTTTATACTTCTTATAACATGTTTAAAATTTCATGAGGTCGCCCATACTGTCATTTTAGGATTAACTATCGATCGATCGAACGTTTCGATTCAAGGATCGATTCAGGAAGATGAAGACACATTCTTATAGTAAACGGCGCCTCGTTTACTTTCTAATGACGATGCAGTGGCTCGTAGCTCGAAAGGCACGTTGAAACGCGTTTTTTAGTCCCGCCTCGAAGTTGTTTCCCAAGAGGGAAGCCTTTCCTTTCTCGCTGTTCGCTGGATTTACTTACCGTTCCACTTCGGCGTTTTTATGTTTACCTTATGCTCGTCCCTCGCCACCCGCGTATATACATACTACACACAGAAACTTCGTTACTTCACATGCAGCACGACGTGACGGCCAAAGAAGGAATGCACCGTGTAGAGCAGCGATTTTCAACCAGTGTGCCGCGAGAGGTCCACAGGTGCGCCGCGAGAATTTTTAAAAGCACGTAATACCTAGTTATTTGGTTACTGATTTCTTTCCCCCTAGATTGTCAAATAAAAAATACAGTAGCCAAAAAAAGAAAGAAGTAAAAAAAAGGGAAAAAGAAACTAGCACCCTGGTGTCAGTGTTCTGTCTTAAACGAAATATAACATATTTTCGGGCGTGCAGTAGAATTTTAGTAATTACAGCGGCTACAAAAAATATTTGTACATATCCTCATTTTTCAATGAAGCGATCTTTTACTAGATTCTACATTTCATTATGGTAGTATCAAATTTTTTTAATTATATGAAAGTATTTACTCTTGAATGATATGTAATTTATTTTAGTTGGATCTAATTAACTAGTGTATAAATCATAATAGATAAGTGCAGTGGGATACAAATACTTCTTGTAGTCACTGTAGTTTATGTGTACCATAAGATAAAAAAAGGTTGAAAATTGCTGTTATATAGTCGCGGGTGCCTCGTTTTACCATCAGATTATTTTTTCCCTTCTTTTTCACCGGTCCCTTCTTCTTCTTCTACTACTATTTCCCTGGAATGTTTCCTGCCGCTAAATGCTCAGTAACATTCGTACCTTAGTTTGCGTTTCACTGGACATCTTTCTCTTGAATGTGAAACGACGTTCTTGTCAACGTTTCGTGACTCCCTTGCGCTCCTAAGGACTCGAGCCTAAAAAGGTAGCAGAAGAATGTAAGAACAATATTGATTTGAAGTTTTATATTTAATTCTTGATATTTTAAATATTTTATAACTGGAATTTTGGCCTGTATATAGATATTTAAAGATATATCTTACCTATTTCCAATAATTTATTTGTTCATGTCTTCCAGGTGTTGAGTACATAGTGGCGTCATTATTAAATTTTCGAAATGGCGCACAGTGCGGCATTTGTATGAGGATTCGGGGCAAAAATCAAAATTCACTGGTCACGTTTGCACGTTCACAGGCAACGTTCGCACGTTCACAGGCCACGTTTACAGATCAAATACGTACGGTTTGTAGAACAGGTTCCTACATTCGTAGGCTACGTTCGCAGGCCACGTTCGCAGGCAATGTTCGCACGTTCACACGTTCGCAGGCAACGTTCGTATGTTTGTAGATCACGTTCTCAAGTTTGCTGGCCACGTTGTCACGTGGCATTGTATCGTAAAAGAAATAGTACTTCCGCTGAAAAAAGGTTCCCATTTTACAAATCGAGTAAAAAAGATCGAATTCTTAATGCCATTTATCTTTTTATACTATGTTTTCTCTACTTCTGCTTATCACATTTTATAAGTATAATATATTTAACATATTATCAATTCCATTACAATATTCATAAGAAACATTAATCTATTTTCGTACTTCATATTTCGTTTTATGATACTATGAGATTTTTTCACGGCCTATCTAGGAAACTTTTAAATAACATCCATTCAAATGCATATAAGCTATCCAGTTGACAATATGTTAATTATGATTACGTATACAATGTGTCATAAATACCACGTGAATGAACAATGGGCAACAAATGAGCCACTCAGAATTCTGATCAACTTCTCATACACTAAAAAAACAGAGAAAGGTGGTAATGTTCCAAACGTAATTTTTTCAAATTTATCTTGCAATTTACAATTACGCATCTCGTCTTGCTGTAAATAAACTCATGGTAGCGAGTGCCTAGCTCATTGTGTAGCTCATTTGTCTTTTTATATTATTTAAATATTAGCTATGTACTCGAGTAATGAAATTGATAAGTGTATAAAAAGTAAAATTGATCAATTTGGCTTATTTAGAGGAGTTTAAATATCAAACGACGTCGTGTTCTTTTCTCGACTGTATCGCTAAAGGTACAATGAAAATACGCGCTATAGATAAATTCTCTCGTGTAATTACTACTTCCTGATGCGCGGTCGGTCTCGTTATCAATAGACGTGCCGCTTTTGCATTCTTTCGTACATACATGCGCGCGTGTCACATCTCCGACCGAGTAATTAGCTTCGAACCATGATGCCTGTGGACGCATGCTTGTTTATTTGTCGCGTAAAATGAAATTTTTCATTCATCATGCCAGAATAACGGACTTCGACTGCCATTACCGTTTTGTAATTCGTGATTCCATCTTTTATTGTCCAATAACATGATTTTATTTTTGCTGATATTATTTTTGATATACTAAGTGAAAAATAAACGTTTTGATATAAACTTTTCTTTCAAAAATCCATAGTCCATATATTTTATTTATATTTAAAAAATTTTTTGTAGAGATATGTTATAGATTATTCTTTATTATTAGCGTTGCCTTATAAGGTTTATAAAAATATAAAATAACTGATATATATGAGAATGCCTTAAGATAGATTCATGTCTTCTATGAAAACCTTTGGTAGAATAGCTTAATGGTTAATGGGATAATTTATTTCGTTAAAATAAAATAACTCTGCTAATGCATTCGTGAATTATTGGATGATTTCTTCCAAGAGCTTTCACTAACGAGCCTGATTACTGAAATCGCTTATGTAATTAATTAAAACTTTAATTTAGCAACAAAATTATCTAGATAATTGCTTAAAGCTTAATCGAAATTGGCTTCATTTTCTTGGTTACCTGACTCATTCTTCCAATATCTTCAATTAAGCGATTCACCGTTACCTAAACGATAGTACGTAATCTGTAAATATTTCAAATATGTACGTACTCTTCAGTATTAGTTCGAACATTCAACATATCTTATTTCATTAGTTTGTGTTCGTTAATCGCTTCGTATAATAAGTTGGTGCGAAATGGTGGGAACGTTTAACGGTCTAAATCGAGCTAACAGCCTCCATTTTTAGTCGAAACGGTCATAATAAATGAAAAAAAAAAGAAAAGGAGGAAAAGAAGAAGAAAAAATAGAAAAAAAATTTCGAACAATACTAAAGTGTATAATAAGCGGCGGCATTGTACATGCTGAAAAATGAATTCTTTTGTTCGCAATAAAAGTCGAGAGCTGGAGTTCCAGCGAAGTAAAACGTTCTGCCGGTTTTACACCACGTCGATCTGGCGATTTTCGAAAACGAAATCGCATGCAACTTCGTTGCTCACTCGCCTGTACCTTATTCTTTCACCTTCATTCATACGATAAATCGAAACCGTTCCAATTTTTATTCAGTATGGTCAACTGTGAAATTCTCCGTACTTCGCAGTAACAGATCCTTTGTACTATTCTAATTGTACTATATCGTGATAAATGTAAGCGTGGATGGATCAAAAGAGTCCATTTCGAGTCCATTTTATATAAAATTCATAAATCTTACCTTTCTTATTCTTTTTTACATGTTGCTTGTTGGATCGTCGCTAGTGGCCTATATTAACAAATTCGAAATTTACAGGATAAATATTTTAAAAATTTACACCTACAAGTTTTTATCGATTTTCTTAGTTCTATCGAATTTTTATTGACTTTCTTAAAAGTGATTATTGCATTACATACGTAATTTTCAAACCAGATAAAAAGGCTTTCCGTAGGTCATCGACTGTTCCAAATTCCTAGAATTCTTATATGTTATTTATCGATAATTTGCTATTTCATGATCGTACAAATGTAATCATTTAAAAGATACAATTGTACGACCACTGAAGATTGAATGTATGTAGTTACCTTTGAATACAGAGAAGATAGGCAACGCAAACTAGATAAGGGGAAATCGATTACCCAAATTTCGATGGACATGTGGTCATTGGCTCGTGTCACTCGATTGTTTTCGAGTGACCACCATCGTGATACATCGATAACGGGTCACGATTTCATCGATAAGATCTCTTCATCAGCTCAATCAAACAGTAGCCTTTATGCAATCTACACTTGTGATTGATTATGTATCGAACTAAGAGCAATTTCCTTGAATAAGAAAGATTCTATATTGAAGTAAGTACAATATGCTCGGGGAAAGAAAGATCATACATTAAATGAAGAAGAATTTCCTCGAACAAGAATAAGAAAGATTATATACTGAACTAAGAACAGTTTCCTGGAATAAGAAAACTGATCTGTTCTAAAATTACGGATCTTTGAGTAGTTCTTAACTTAGACATCATCTTTCGACTTTGAAACTCGAAACATTAAAGAAACCACTCGAAAAATTTCTCTTCGCCAACAACCTGAACTTTACAGTGCTCGGAGACTCTCAAACTGTTTCTAGCCGCTTGAGAAGCTTCCATCGGGTCACTTTATAGCTTTACTGTAATAAAACCAAAAAGTACCAAGGTTTATTTTAATCTATACAGTATATTAATCATTATTTTGTACAATTTTTTGTCAACTTAATTTGGAAATTGGACAAATTAAAATTAGAATAGATTGGGTAGAAACTGCGATTATTTGCAAACCTGAAGCTTTAATTTTACAAAACCTTAACCATATCGATCGTAACCAATTTCTTGCATTTTTAACTTTCATTTCATTTAATTTATATTTCAAACTCCCTCGATGGTGAAATACCACGATATTAGATTTTCGGGAGTAATCGTGTTTGCACTTTGCATCTTCATTTTGCACTTCCACTTTGCGCCAATGTTTCGTAGACATTACAATCCACTTCTTCGGGACAGACTTGAAGCAGTTTCATATATCTACGAAACGTTGGCGCAAAGTGCAAGTGGAAAGCGCAAATGCAACGTGCAAATGAAAAGTGTAAATGCAAAGTGCAAGTGCAAGTGCAAAATGTAAACACGATTGCTCCCGAAAAACCAACATCATGGCTTCTTACATTTTCTTTCCCCTATTGCCCAACGAGGGATTAAATCACTATTAAAGTAGTGGAGAGACCACTCGTCAATCAAGATGACATTTTTCTATCGTCAGAGAAGAATCCACTTATCGACTTTTATTCGATCATCGATCGATGTTTCCTCTTTAGTTTTACGAGGATGAAGAACAATGAAAGAACCAAGTCTTGTACCAAGGAACATTTTGTTGTTCTCTTCATTTCTCCCGTTCTTCTCGTGATTTTTATCGAACGAATATTACTTCTGTCTCCTCAAGGACGTCATTTTATTGCCAGCCATGACGCGCACAGATGAAAGATCTGTGTCGTCGGTCAATGACACACAATGGCATTCCCTACGAGATCGGAACTAGCGTTCACCAAATATAGGACGTTCGAAGTTGTCGCGTCTTGGATGCGGTATAGTAATTCGATATTAGAGCACGTTAATTTCCACGAGTATGACAAACTTGAACTCTCTACCTCGGGAACGATACTTCGTGTACTGTTGGACTAAGTGGGTTGATATTCTATGGGATTAGGCGTTTCCAGGATTGCACCGTGTGAAAATTAACACGAGGAACGCCGGCCCTGTACCCTGGGGAGGAAAAGAGGCTTGATTTAGTATGATTTTAACACCGGGGAAAGAACAGATGAAGGCAGTCGAGCTGAAAGAGAAATCATACTTCTTTACCTAAATTCTAGTTTATTTTAAATTAGATTATTCGAATTTCAACTAGAATTTTTAATAAAGCTTGTCTCAAGATTATATTGATAGAAATAGAAAGTAATTTCATCACAATCATTTTTTCTATTAGTTTTATTTTACTATTTATGTTATAATATTTAATATAATATTTAATTATTATGTACAATACACTATAACATAACTATAATATAAAATATATTAGAAATTTATATTTTACTGTAAACATTTTTTTGATAACGTTTATTAGATGTGTTTGACAGAGGAATTATAAAATGTTATATATCTAATTTTCTTAATCTTTTGAGAGATATTACCACATATTATGTATGTACATAAGAGCAGATAGTTTCTGTTTAATTCAAACAAGATTTTGGGAAATAAACACGATTGAGGAATAAAAACAATTAAATAATATGTTGATTGCCAAACAAAATACGACGATTTTAAATCATGTTACCAAAGATTTCCTCCGGCATTTATCTCTGAATAGCAAAATTTGTAAGCAAAAGATGTGTTAACAGCTCTAGCCGTGAACTTAATTTTAGAAATACCCTGTGATATACAAATAACTATAAGCAATTTTACGTCACCGGCTGTGAATGTGTTAAAAGGAACTGGAATTTTAAAGTTCCCCTTCTAAAATCTACTTCTCTCGCGATCCATTTTGTTGATCACATTCTTCGTGGAAAGAGGAGGCAGAATGGCACCTGAAAGAATAGGGGTGGATGATGAAATCCGGCTGTTTTTTAGACTGATAAAATCCTCCGGCTTTAAATTCCACCTGGAGCTTGACGATTTTCATTTGTCGAGTTATTTTTTAAAGTATTTGTGCTTTATTGAAATACGCGAGGAATTTAAAGAAACACGTGTGCTTGTTTTATAGAATGTTCAAGTTCCACGGCGTATTGGGGCTTCTGAAATATTGGACACCTGAATGAGCGATAAAGCTGTTTGAGTAGCTGATCCTCCAGTTATTTTGAGCTACGTATAGAGCTATCGATTGTACACAATTCGCTGTAGCCTGGCCGTTCGGCCCCCTTTATTTTATTTCAATATCGTGCCGGCGAATATAAGCATTCTTCTAAAACCGTGATATTTTTCAACAAATAACGATATACCAGAATGTTCGTCGATAATTCACGGATAATGTATCGATCGTCGAAATCCGAAAATGGTAAATCGTTTCTGTGGAGTGAAATTACTTCTTGGTTACATAATATGTTTTTTGGAACTGAAAGAAGATAAGATCTTACGCGTATACGAATATATAAATGTCGATGACTAGTTTGGAGAATATTATTTCATAGATTTATTTTATAAACAGAGCTCGTTAAACTTATTTGTTATTTTCATCGTTCCATAAAAATTAATTGGACCAAGAAGAGTAGTTCAATAAGAAGGAAAAGATATAAAAAAAGGAAAGAAAGAAGGAAATTGGGTCACGATGGAATTTTATATAAAACTGAGAATATTCCAGTCTCTCTATCTCAAGTAATAATTAATAAGTTAAAAGAAATAAATAAACCTGCTTCCTACTCGAAGAATTAAAAAGAATTAACATAAAGGAAGAGACTGAAGGTGTTAGCCGTTCCAATTTCTGTGGTATTTGTCTTCTATTAGTGATGTAAGATGATAATCATCTTCCTCAGAGTCTTTTATATCTCATACACATGTAAATATCGCTGGTTATCGAGTTCATTGGAGTACTCCCACGTGAAAAGGCTGGTCGGATTGACTTTTTCGTGACGAAGCACGCTGGATTCTTCGAAAAATTATTTCCTGTTTCGTCTATCCTCTCGGGGGAACGTAACCACGAGAGAATCATGGACGTGCGACGACTCATCACGGCATCGGTTATTTCCTGGTTCCAGTTAGTTTATTGTACCGGTACTATGACAGCTCTAATAACACTCACGATGACAATATACCGCAATATGCTTATTAAAAGCGCCTGTCTAAGACAAAGCCTTAGTTATCGAATAATTCCACTAGTTATTGTCATGTTTTATAACTTATTTCTATAACCCGAATTTTGTTGACTTGTAAGAGAAGAAAATTGTAGCGTGTCGTTAATCGCAATATTTCTAATTTTACCTTGATTAAAAATTTGACAAGTAAATCGTTCGTTACTGGTTATAATGATATATTAATAATAATAATTAGTAGATAGATAAATAAAATTTTCAAAATATAATAATAGTAGTTATACTAATAATTACGTTCTTGTAGTAATAAATAAAACTTCCAGATTACAGACGATTAAGCGCTTATTGATAGTTGACATTCAAACATGTTTCTTGCATCAAAGTTGCAAAACTCGTCAGTTTACGAAAGTATGAAATTATGGGACACGACGGTATGTAAATTTCTCTGAAAACGCTATTTAAATGGATTGATTGCCCCTCGTTGATGCAATTACCACGAAATGGAATTTCAGGTTTGAGCCACTTAGCTGATGCTGTAGGTAGTTTGTGAGCGTTGCATCGACAGTGTGTTTATCGAAATAAAACCAACTAAAAGAAGGCTTCTTTAATATAACTTCAACGAAATCGCAAATAAAATTAATTCGAATAAAGTTATGCGGAAATATGTAAAAAATTTTTAAGGAATTATTATTGGTAGACAACGAATATTTATGAGAAATTTAAGGGTGCAAATATGCACAGAATGCACATAATTCGCAAAAGGTATAAAAGGTATCTAAAGCATAATTATTCGTTATTATTCCGTTTTCTTCGTTCTGTTCATAAGAATATAAATTTACATAAACACGGGTAGTCTAATTATTGAATTAATTTTTCGCGAATTTAATAGCAAACAGAGCGAGTCTGATAATCTTACATGGCGCAGGTTAATTAAAAATTCCTGTTTGTCTAAATAGTAGCACGTGCGGATCACCACGTGACGACATGGATGAACAATAAATTTCCTTCGCGCGTGATGACATTGATGAACGCATACCATCGCGTTCACGAATTGAACAAAAAGATAAAACTATTAATTGCCACGTATATATCTCGCACGTTTTTGCCAATAAAGAAAATATTTTCCCTGGTTCGTATTTCCTCCTCCGGGGAATTTGTTAATTATTTTTCTAAAATTCACTGGTTTCAACGTGTTTACATTATGCACAGGATGTTTCCATAGCTTTAGATCAAACTTCGAGACTGATTTCTATCAACTGCTGCAAAGGTTTCTCTGTAGCGAAATAGCGATTAAGATTTCACTGGAGAAAGGAGATTTTCTTCTTAATCAAAGTAATTTTCGATGTTTAAAGTAGGTACGTAATTAAGAGTGATCGTTTGATTAATTTATATCGAAGGAAAAGATTGGTTTGCAAAACTAATTGCTTAGTTTAACTACAAAAATAAGGATAGAAGGAATCTTAAGTATTAGTGTGATCGAATAAGATCTAAAAATAAGATCTAAGAAGTTCCGAGAAGAATGTCTACTTTCATTCTTTTTTATAAATTAATCTGGTAACCCATTCTTCGAAAAGAACTAAAAGAGAAGAAAGAAGATTGGCTACTCCACTTAAGCTAAAGACTCCGCTACATACATACAGACATTATTATTTAAATTATTTTTTTTTTCTAGATATTAGATAGAAGATTGTTTTACCTATTATATATCGTAATGAGTATTGAGTATATATATTTCGTACATTTTATATATCTTTGAATATTATGTGTATTCTGTGCATTTTTGTACCTTCAAATTTCCCATAAATACATAAAAATCCATAATATATTCATTATACTTCTATGAATATTTCATTTCACAACGTAATATTAGTTTAAAAGATGCTATATATTTCGTATATAGAAAATAACTGTTCTTAATTCATCTAGAAACAGAAATCTTCTTCCATCTATTGTATGTCCCAAAATTAATTTCTTATATTACGAATGTACGACGATGATAATTCTTCATTTTTTGAACTTGTATCCTCCGCAAGTAGTAGGGTGTATCGTCTTAAGCGAAGAATCGTGATCCAGCAATTCTGTTACCCGATCTTCATTCGTTATTTAATCGCGAAAATCGCGTGGGTTGCCGTTATAGTCAGTCTATACCATGGAATTAAGCACCCGGAAGAGACGAGCGGACGAACGATTCCGTTGGAAGCTTTGAAAAAAAAACGAGGGATTGAAATGTCACGAACCCTCGAATGCTCTTAGCATTCTTGCTGGATCCGTGCTTCTCTCTCTTTCTTTCCTTCTGTTTCTCCATGGACGGGCAAACGTGGAAGTAACCGAGTGGCTTGAAACTGGCACAGCTTAACAAATAGCCCCCAGACTCCTTCAATTAAACGTACGATAACGTTAAAAATCGTTTGCATAAGGATTCATCGTGTAATTAGCGGTCTATTGGAGATTCGAAAAGGAAATGATCCTCAAAGGGAAAAGAAATGGAACTTTCAAGCTCTTTTTTTTTACATAATAGGTTAGTTGGTTTTTGGTAGATTGGACGAATTGCTGTTTACCTTAGGTTGGTTATGATGGTTGTTATTACGATGTAAAAATATACGACACGCAAGGAACGCGTGCTCTATTCAAGCGTTTTGCGTTTGAGACTCGAATTCGTTTAAGGGGACGAGTTTTATGGGGGAGGGGAGGAATGGAGTTCATGAAGATTTCTATTTTAAAGTTTCACTGAGATAATTCTGGAACTAGAAGCAGAGACGAGACAGTTTTTATTAACATGAATGAATCGTATAACTAAACGTGGTATTTAATCCAGAATAATCAATTTAAAACACAGCATTCGTAAATAAACTGCTAAGATTTATACCGATTAAGGCTCAGGGAATGGAACCTAAGCAGAATGATTAATATTTTTAACAAATTCAAAAATCATGGTCAATATAAATTTTGTCGAATTCGAAGACGTAATCAATAAATATTTCGTTAACTCCAAATACCGTATTGAACAAAATTTCAAAGCTATAAGTTATAAACCTGTATTTAGCCTACCAATATATGTACACACATGCATACATACATACATACATATTTACCCAAATATTCTTAACTATTCGTGACGCGCATAAAGAAAGAGATACTGTCGTTTTCCTGAAAATTGTTGCGCTGTATTCGACACGTGCATACATCGATAGCATAACAGTTACACTAGTTGCACGAAAAGTAAATAAATCTATCCTTTCTTTCTTCTTCTTACACAATTTCATATATCCTCGTCCCTCGTTTCTCGAACGCGTTGAAAATACGATCGAGAATATACGCCATCGAAATGTCAAGATCGAAGAACTTTGTGAATCTCACTGACAAATATCTTACGCGAAAGTATACGTTGAACGGTAATTACGTAGGATACGCCTAAACATCGTGCCAATTTGAAATGTTGCGCATGCCAGGGCGGAATAATTTGAGCTCTTCCTCTTTTCGCGATCGCCTCTCTTCGCTAACAATACCGCTAGATAGATCAACGTCGAAGGGGTTTCATAATTGCGGCTTTTCGGACGCAACCCGGCTTGAACAGAACGTTGAACGTGCAAGAAATTTAATGGCGAAAAGTTTGCCGGCCGTGGAAGCGGCTGATGAAACTCGCCAGGTTGTGGAATTTGTGGGGGATAGTTGGACATTGAAGAGGATTTTTCGGATTTATGAGATTGATATCCTTAGCTGCAGAGGTTGGGGAGATGGGAGAGGAGGTAATAGAAAAATAAGTGTGAAATAATGGAATTTTATTCTTATTTTATTTGATTATAAATGGATCAGCTGTGTGGATGAAAAGTTTTATACTATCGAAGTTTTTGTTGCGTTTTTGTTGAGATATGAATGGTTTCTTTTGCAATTTTCAGTGAATCGAAAATAGTTTGATAAACTCTTATTAAATTTTTACTGAATTTTGATTATAACGTGAGTAACTTTTTATTTTTAAGGAGGTTTTAATGGTTTTCATTTTGTTTGAGATCGGTGCTTTGACGATTTTATTTGTAGCGATTTATTGTCTCGTAAATATTTCGGCTATAATAAATTCTTCGGCTATTTAATTATCTTCTGTCGCTGACCAAGGCGTTTCAAAAACTAGAGTCTCAAAGAACCAGAAGAACATCGTAGTTCGTATCTAATATTTCTAATTTTTTACCACAAAAATCACGCATTTTCAAACATCATATGCACATTTTAAATGCATTATTAGCATTTTTCACGAAAGGTCGAACTTATCAGTTGACATTTTTTTAACAAAGAAGCACAGACTTCTTTCATGGAGCTTCGTAACGTCTTGATGCTGACCTTTGCTAATTAGTCGCTGATCTTTGATGAACGAAGGCCATTTTTAATAAGGCACGCATGATTAGTTGTGTAGTCATCAATAAGTCGTGACATTTCTTCTGATTTTGATCTACTTCAAATTACATGATGTGTAATTTTTTATTAATTTATCATTATGTTCTAGTATCGATGAAGAGAGTATCCATTAGCGTTACTCCAGGAGGAATTGAGATATGTTGGTTCCTGTATAGTGAGTCGTGACAGCCTGTCACGAGCAATTTATACGATGCGATCGCTGTCGAAATTTAATATGTGACCCTTCCACTGCTGGCAACTTTGCTGGTTAACCTTCAACCTAACGATCTCAGGGCGAGATCGCGTTCTTTGAAACAAGAGAAAATTATAGGGATTAATTCTAGGTGGAGAAGATTTGAAAATGAAATGTGATCGAAAGTAATAATAAGAGAATTTCGTGTAAATTCGGATCATTGAATTTTTTTTAGCTTTTCGGAAGATGCTCCTCAGTTTCAAATCAGTTTCTACGAATGTAAATACGATATAATCTATTTTTAAGAGAAATGAAATGATAAATAGATAGAAGTCATCGAATAAAGAAATTCTTATGTCTTGACTAACAAGTTAACTTGTCCTCAGTCAACAGATTAAAATTGAACGAGAAATTTATAGTAGTTTGCTGTCTATTCGTTTATCGCTTTAAATGGAAAATTTTTATTTATTTCATTTTTTACTAGAATAATGCACGGAGTATGGATTTAAGAAATTCAGTTTCGATTTTAAGGTCATATTATTGTACATCGCTGAATTCATTTTGACGTTACGTATAATGTGTTGTGACGAAAAATATGTGATTTCGTCAAAAAAGAAAAATGCTGTCCTTGAAGACCAAAATGATATAATCCTGACAGAAATAATTGGTGAACCAGGATATTTATCCTTCTTATGAATTTTACAATTTCTTTTAGTTAAGGAGGAAAGTAAAAGTAAAAAGAGAAAAGAAAAATGTAAAAAGGTAGGGTACGAAGGAAATGAAGAATGACATATGTTCTGGCGTTTCACTGCGTAACGAAAGTTAGATATTTCACGCTACATTTGGAAATACCCTGTGTATGCATCACCATATGGCGGTAGAAAAACTTGAAAAACATCATGCTGACGATGAACAGTCCAGAAATGTTAATAAAGTATTATCCATCGTTGATATCTAATTCGTTGTATGAAACTGTTTTTAGTTGACTATTATTATTGAAGCGTGCAATAAAGAAGTACATTCACAAGTGTACAGAAATATCTATAGCGTTTTATATGTGGAAGAATTCTGCCGAAGGCATTGACGAGCTGAAAAGTCGATACTGTGTCCAGCGAGTCATCGAAATAATTGTGCTAATAACAGTTCCCCCATTGTACCTTCTTTATTTTCCTTTTGCGCCATTTTTAGTCACAGAGTTCCCAATTTTCCAGTGTACGCGATGATTCAAACTTGATTCACTCCGTTTAAAAAAGTGTCAGAGAGGCGTTGAATTTCATCGTCGAATCAAATAAGCTTCGTTGTTGCGTTGCATTTGATCCTGACTATGGATCTACCGCGGCAGGAAAATGGAATTCGTAGTAACTGACCTTTTCTTTTTTCTCGTTACGGACGAACCATCTCTTAATATATTCTTGGATCTCCCTTCGTGAGATTCTCTGGAACGATTTCATTATGAAGTATATTAAAGTGAAATAAGAATTTTTCTGATGTAAATGAACATTTTTTAGAATTTGTGTTATTACAATTTTTAATTTCTAGCAGGATCATTCGTTCGATTCTGTAATCAATTAAATTATAATTTCATTCTCTATGACAAGTTCAACAAATATATTTTTTCTCAGTTTTCTCAGAAGAAATTATTTCTAGAATCAATATGAAGTACCATTTTATGAAAAGTGGTAATGTAGCTTTTGCAAAAATTATGTGAAGATAAAATATTACAAATTATTTTATATCTATTAGATAGAATCTTATGGAAAACGTTATATATCGTACGGCATCCTCAGCCGGTACATACTCACGTAGAAACTTTTCACGTATGTATTACATCTTTTACGCCTTAAGAAGAAATCAACGCTACACGAACACGTCTTGCGTAACGAAGATTTCTTTCTGAAGGAAACAAATTTTTCACTGAAAGTTCCCTTTCCCATTCATGTAATGTTGCTTGGGATCACTAAGGCACGAAAAGCTTCTCGTAACGTGCCGAATGGAATTTTTATTCCCTTTCAATTGGTATTAATAGCGGGGGTGTGATTTTTATTGAAATTTATCGCCACCTTGCGAAAGGTCAGTGCACACTAAAAGTTTCTTTTCCCGCCTTCATCTGTTGAAAGGGCTTTAAAATCACGCGCCTATCTATCCTTGCCACAATCTTTTTATCACGCAGCTTCCACGAAGTCTGTTTTGATTCAAGCGACAATAAAAATCAAGGATGAAACGATCGTGAAATTCATTCACGTAACTTGAACGATGAATCATTAATAGTTTCCACTTGGCGACTCTGTAAATGCACAATCTCCACATACCGTTGAAATTTGCAATAAGCTGGGTCGTTTGAAATTCCAAGTACATGTAAAGAGTCTCCGAGGGATGCTAGACGGTACTACAGGACGTGGATAATCGGCATGCGATTTCGCGACGACATACGAACGGGACAACGTCGTCTTAAGGCTGTGGCAATATTACGAGATCTTGTAGTAAATAATTTTACGGATGGTACACGTGAAACACGGCGTTAATCCACACGTATTTACACACACACACACACACACACACACACACACACACACACACACACACACACACACACACACACACACACATTCGTCTGGCGGTGACGCGAGTTCTATGTGTAAGCAAGTGTCACGGTCTCTACGTTGAGTAATTCTACATTCCCTCGCATAGACACGCTATGACAAATTAATAAAAAATGTCGTTCGAACAGTCGAATCATCGAATAACTTGCTTCTTTGCATGGTAAGAGCTATAATTAGATTTTTCGAAGGCAAATTTGCTCTTGAAGGCTGTCATGAATGAAAATTCAGCGCAGTCCTTTTTTAAATTAGCAAGGTGTAGTAATTAAGCTTTTGTTTTGTATATCTAGTTTAGTAGAAAATAGCATCTGGTTTTAATATTAATTTCCGATTAAATAATTGCGAAAATATGAATACTTTTATGTCTCACTATACACGCGTCAAGGAAAATTCAATTTTCTTGATCTATGTCGCGCAGTTGGAAAAAATCACATTATTGTAACATACGAAGATTTATGCGCGTTTAACGAAGTCTGTTATCATTCTATTATTAGCAAAAATGTACCTTGTAACTGAATCTTCTTTCCAATTGGAAAACATAATACTTTGCCTCGAATTCATCTTGAGGTACATGATGTAACAAATTTCATTACCAATTTCGATATCAAGCAATTCTATTGATCAATTTAATTCAACATAAGTTTAAGAGAATATCTATTTAGGTTATCGTATCACATGTAGAAAATAATAAAACTTTGATCTTTTCTAATTTTTTGACAAACCTAACACTTATGAAAGAAATACTGCGAACTAATAGCGTAAACACTTTGTATATATGTACATATCCTGTTATTACACTTGTGTAGAGTATTTTCTCTTGAGAAAATTAGTTTTTCTTTCTGTAATTTACACGGTAATAAGTTATTATTGATATATAGTTATATATAGTTATCGTAGTATGTATTTGTTCAGAGTCTTTATCAAGAAACGAAAAATATATTTAGGACTGGAACATGGTCTACAACTTTAAATAATCAATGTTGATATGTGGGATGAAAAACAATTCGCAAAAATGATTAATAAAAGTTATTCGTACAATTTCGAAAAGTCAACCCCTGTAGTTTGTTATCAGGAAACAAATTGGATGGGAATGATAATGACATCCTCGTTTCACTCGCTAAATTCTATCCCCATCATTTAATCGTGTCGAGAATTTTGCAATAATTACCTTACTCTGTTAATTAATACTGCGTAGTTTGTGGCTTTAATTACGTACGAACTTGTTGTTTAAAAGTTCCACGTCTATTTAGGATTTTTTGTTCAATACGCATCGTTCTCGTTGTTGTATTTTCTATAGGATATGGTCGGAAGACCACATTATAAAAACAAATAAGAGAAAATTTTGTATGCAAAAGTAGCTCAAGAGTGGAGGAAAAAATTCTTTTATCTGAAGTTTGGTTTTCGAGAAACTTGAGTTCGAAAATTCATTGTGTACACATCTGTGCACTTCTCTAACATAACGTATTTAACTATGAAAGTGCATACATATGTGTTTGTATACACAGCGAATTTTCGAAATTAATTTTCTTAAAACTTAAACTTTAAAGGAAAAAGTTATCCATGCTTTTAGTTTATCTCAATATTTTTCCATAGAGAACGAACTGATGTTAGCATATAAAATAGTTTTAGCCGTACCCTCTACATATAGCATCTTCTATTCGACCCTTCTCGACATAGTCTCGATAATTACCATTTTCTGTTTTCTGGCTCTTTTCGTGCCGTTATCGATCAATGGAAGTCTGCTTCTCTTTTCATCGTTTTTCCTTCCTTTTCTTGCAGTGCTAAGCGACGGCAATTTTTCAAATAAAATTCAAGGTAAAGGGATCAAAGATAATGAAAGCGGAGGAAGAGGTAGGAGAGGCGGCAATACGCTGCAAGATTAATGTTCGGCTCGCGAACCGCCGATCGAATTATTTCCTTTTTGTGTGCAAGAGTGTGTCGCGTTTCATAAGGACGGATTTATAGAATATACCGGGTGTATATTACATAATTATGTTATAATTTATATTCTATAATTTATATTCTATAATTAGTCTATAATTATATTCTATAATTAAGACTTTGTTCACAGTGTTTTTACAATGTCAATTTACTTAATATCTGTACACATACCTATAATTTTCCTTATTCTACTTGAGCTAATTTCTTACTTTCTGCTCTTTTTACAGAGATACAATTTTATTCAATAACTATATATATTTTAAATATATACATTCAAAGCAGCATGTGATCTCGACCTTTCTGATATTCGTATATATAATTTATAATAATATCTATTAGTTTGAAGCTTACTCGAAATTTACTTCGTGAAGTAAATTTCGCTTATTATATGAAACTCATTTACCCAAATAGCTCGTCATAAGCTTATAACGTTTACTCAGAGAACAAACTTTCCAGAGAATAGATATAGTTACTCTTCGTATTTGCTACTTACTTTTTCGTTTAAAGTCACTTGCATCGATTCGATGACACCCTGTACAACAGCGTGCAGTATAAATCCCCTTCTATCCCGACATTTCCCTCGTCGCTGTTGTACATCGAATTCAATTTGTGTAATAAATTGCATTCCTATGATAATCAATATCATAAATTTTCGTCTGTCCGGATGCGTTCTTCCCGTATACGTGGCTTCGCATTAGTTTATATTCCATCAGTTTTGTACGATGCACCTGTATCGAAATCATTTTGTCTCGTGATACTATTTCAAGAGATAATCACTTTCCAATGCCGATAAAAACGAAGTTCGATGGAACTTACCAGTTCGAAGAAGATGCTATTTTATAAAACCTAGTTATAGATTTTTCAGATAAAATCGCAGTTAATTTCGCGTGTAGCTGTCCAGTAGTCCAATTTATAGTTAACCAATGCATGTAACATGAGAAAGTAGAAATAGAACGAAAGATACTTTTTATTCGCTCGACCACAAAGTAGTTTCGATCTAATTGGTTTGGTTTATTGGTCTGTTAGCTTCACTAGCGAAGTTTGGTTAACAAGATCGACTTCACTTCAGTTTTTATTATATTTGCGAAACTTCAGCCTCGTTTCTGTGTTAAAGAGAAGCAAAGATTGATTTCAAACAGGAAGTTTTATTTTCTTTTTATTTAGTTTGATGAGCATCGTTAATAACTTTTTAAGTTGCTTGAGAAATAAATGTTTTATGTTTATAGAATCCATTAAAAAACTATTTGAAGAATAAAAAGCGAATAATTCAAAATCTGCTTTTAATAAATATTTTAGATCAAAATAATAACGTACTGGTTGAAAATAAAATAGAATAACCAGTGAAAAATATGTATTAAAATCTGAGCACGAGAAATATTGCAGCTTTAAAATTCCAATATATATATTTTGACTATATAATTAGAAAATAATTGATTGTATTACAGATCTGTTTTATTAAATTTTATGTTTAAAATTTAAAGTGTCCTGTGACTTACGGATGAGAATATGTATTCCTACTTTTTGTCTAATGCGAACATTTAATCTGTCAGAAATTATTACAGACATTACGAACGATATAATTATTACATAAATCAGTTACGTGAAGATTGCGTTGAACTGCTTGAAGAAACTACGCACGTACTATAATGGCGCGGCACTTTATCAACGGTGTGACAAGAACAGTAAAAAGATTACGCACACGTGGAAAGGAAAAACGAGGAAAGCGCTAGTCAGTTAAATGAGTCACACGAAGAATGTTTGAACGTTTATGTTTCACATATGGTATCATCGATTTCGATCCGCGTACAGATTCCAGTTCCAGTAATTTCCCTTACCGGGTATATTTCGATCGATGAAAGTATGCAGGAAATCTTCTATTATATAACCCTGTTACAACTCTCAAATTTTGTATGTATATATGTAAGTAGTTTTCAACCAAGAAAAGGACATTTAATGTTTTAAGGAAACCGTTAGCATCAATCTATAACGACTTTTCCATATTTTTCTCAAATTTAACAAATTCTCTAACTCTTTTATAAAATTTTCTAATTTCCCAATCTTCCAGTAGAAAAGTACGATCAAGCCGAAAATAACCCAAAGGCTGTAGCAAAGTATTCTTAGAGGATCTTTTCTATTTGAATTTATTTTTTATTTGAATCAAGTACAAACGATTGTATATTTTACTTTAAAATGTTACTGGTGATTGAAGATTTCTACAATGTAAAGGCTCTTATAAGAATTTCTTAGATCGAATTCTACTTTGCGTACCAAACATTTTAAACTCAATTAGAATCGAGTCGTGGCTTCAATCACTTATTGACTCTCTTTAAATCTAACTTAAAACCCGAATACTCAAAAATTCCAGTTACATAACATCATGTAATTCTATTAAGATTGAGTCAGAATGCCAAGCATTTACTGATCATTTCCTAATTCGCGTAATAAATAATTTTAAACAGAATAAAAAATTAAATAGAATCGCTTAAATTTTCGCATGATAATAGAATTAAATATTTAAAAAGGAATAAAAAGGAAACATTTTAATAAAATAATATCTCAGAATGTGTGTTATAGACGTACTTGCACATAAAAACTCGAGATATACTACGTTATCAAAAATTATATACCTGCTTGTCTTTCCACTCCTCGTAAATGCAATGATAAACGAAGTATAACTTTGTACGCATGAGGGAAAAGTTATAGCGCAAAAGATTCTTCTAAATAGTTATTGTGAAGTTTGCTCACGGAAAAAAGCGTATTTATGCATATGTATACATTTCATATATGCGCTTGCGTGATTAAAGAGCAATCTTCGCCCTCTACGTAAAAAGAATTCTCTTACGTAAAAACATTATAGCTTCCCATTAAATTCATCTGTATTACATGATTATTCCCACAGGTATAGTGAAGGGACCTTCAAGTTCTAGATTGTATATACAGTAGCGTTGAAAATTATTCGAATATTATAAAATTATTATTGAAAAGACTAATGATGATCTTAGTTCTTATTGTTATTAGAGATTCGAGTGGAATTGAAGAAAGAAATACGCAACAGTTTAGAATTCTCAGGTGTAGAAGATTATATAGTTATTTTTTTCTATTTTATATTATTTCGTTAGAATTTATTTAAATAAACAATTTGAAGATACGTAAACATTATTACACATTAATGAGTTAAAAAACTTCTAAGCCTGAAGGATTAAAATTTTAAAAGTTTGAAAGTTTAAAAATTTGAAAATTCGACAATCTAAAATTTGGAAAATTCACAAATTTGAAACTTCTGAAATTTGAAGTTTGAAAATTAAAAAATCGGAAAATTTGGAAATTTAAGAGCTCGAAAATTTGAAAGTTTAAAATTTTAAAGATCGTATGCATGTATTTATTTATTTATTTAAATTTAAAATTTTTAATTTTAAACGCATGAAGTGTTGGAAACATTTAATAGATCAATAATACATAATCATAGAGCAAAGCATACAGATATTACATTTACTATGCTACTATTATTCTCTACTTTCTTCGCCCTCATGTGGTTTTAAGACATAGTTGCATTTCAGAAGAAACACTATCAAGCGGCATGTACAGTGTGGAAAATGAGTTTGCATAGGGTTGTGTCGTGATGGTCAACGTATTAACTTGAAGACATTTGGTGTGCATACCAAGTCGCTAGTAGAAACTCAATAAGACGCTACAATCAGGTTACGCGAAACGCGTACACACGCTGGCTTCCCGGACGTTTTCAGTTATACAAAACGTGCCGGGACTCTTGGCGACGATACACCGCTTCATTCTGTCTTCAACCTCGCGCGATGTATAAAAGCGTTGCAAGTCTTTTTTTTCGAGCACGTTTTCTAAACTTGCAACCTTGCTTCTTTCACTGTGTTCACCGATCGTCGCAAGTGTCTCTTGCGAAACGTCGAGAACGACAACAGTTTTCAGACTGGATCGATACTGGCCGAAACTTTTCATTACTCGTGTCGCTCTATTCTAACTGATGTCCTAAAGTTTATTATTTCATCCAATGTTTTATAGTTTTGAATATAAATATTTCTGATGTCAATTAATTGTAGGTTTAATTATTGGTATGTTATTAAATTTATTATATATTAAATAGAATTATATTAAATATTATATATTAAATAGAACTATATCAAATATTATATATTAAGTAGAAAATCATCCTAGTATGAAATTTCCTCTACGCACACCTATGCTATACTGTACGTATAATGTACGATATTCTTACATTGAATGTTAACGAATTAGCAAAAGATTACACGTGTGTATTTTTTGAAAAAACCAATTCATCGATCGAGTTACAAATGAAAACGAAGAGAACGCTCGACGATTTCACGAACTTTCGAAAATCCTCGTGCAGTTACCTGAAAGCTTTTCCAATAGAAGAATGTATATTCCCTTTTTCTCCCTTGGCAAAATTCAGACGAGATCTAGTCGCGGTTCGCGTGTTTTGTTTCGAGCGTGATACGAGTATAGAAGAGAAGGAAAGAATGGTCAACGATATTTGCACGCGTGTGGATATCCGCGGACATGATTTCTATGCATTGAATAAAACGATTCGCAATATCTGGGCTAGTGATTGATATTTCTGCATCGCTTTTGAGAGGTAGAATGAAAGATAAAGAGAGGAGGAGAGACGACAAAAGTGCCCCACTTTTCGAGGCACCCTAGAGTGTTCGTACCTTCGATCGAACCGTTTTGTTCAGCTCTAAGGATCCATCGAAATGGCCATGTATGTATGTACCGACGTAGAAAGGTGAAAATAAACGAGAAAATAGTGGATGATCGCACCTTACACGTCCGTGGACGTGTTACACCTAACGAGACCGTGAAATTGAGATTGTTCAACGTGTACAGGTAGTTGAAATTGGCGTTCCATGTGGTCCACGGGATGTGCCATACTAGACGAACTTAATTAAGAGATAAATATAAATAACGCCAGGATGTATGATATCCTGAATAAATATAATTTTAGTCATTTGAGCTGTAGGTACACGAGACGAGAAAGGGTAGTTAACGTAATTGGTATTATTTATAGCGTCTTCGTGCACATAAACGGCAATTCTGTGATGAGTAGTAGGTACATACAATAATATGATACACATGTATACTATAGTACCTACACACATAGAATACAACATTTATTTTTTTTTTTTTGCTTCTTAATGAAAAACCATCAGCTTATGTACTTAAACGAAGAGATTACATAATTCGATAAACTAATTAACTTTATCATGTTACGAGACGACTGAAACGATTAGGGGAACAAGCGAACTTTTCGCGTCGGTTCTAGAACATTTGCGAAACTTGTTATAAATTGTGCGGGCAACTTTCTCGCTCACACTTGGCGCACACTTCGTGGTTGACCTCATTAATGGCTAACAAGTTGCCCGCGAGGACGAGTTTGAGGAACAATCGAGTGGAAACTGACAACTGGAGACGCGTCCCGCGTCGAGGCTGTTCCCAGTATACCGCTCTAAATTTAGGTGTTCGTGAAACCGTGCAGTTTAATTAAAACGTCCACGTATACGAGCAATTTTCGCGACGCGTTTTACGAAAGAAAATTGCTTAAATGAACGAAGAAAAAATAAAAATTCGCAGTACATAAGAAGGGCCTGGTCCCATTGAAAGCGATATGTTGATTTTTAAGAGGTTGTGTGTATGTTTGAAAATTAATCAACGGTCAGGAACAACCCTCGTAGTTGCTGGAATAGTAGCATGCATATGCAACGAAATTCAATCCATTATCCATGTTGAATATGTAAATACAACGTGCGTCGTTCGCTTGACTTACAATATGTAACATTGTGAGTTTGGTCATTTTCGTTGTTATTCTTTAGTCAACAAAAAGAATTTCTTTACAATTTTGTCGATATGAATCATTTGCTAAAGAACGTACGTATACGTTTTTTGTAATATACAATTATTTGTATTATTTCCATTTATGCGTATTACGTTACAATTAAGTGTACAAAATACTTTATTATTCCCGTCTATTTTTTTTTTCTAACAAAAGGTGCCTTCAATTCCAAAAATACTGAACTGGAAGAATCAAATTTTATCTTCATATCTATTTAAATTTTCCTCGATGAATTTCATGTACATACTTCATGTTTCAAGAAGTAACGTAGAATTTTATAGAATTACAATTTTAAGGTATCTTAATTTATTATATTCTCCTGATTATCTGAAGCTCGTGGACGGGAAAATAATCTCATAATATGCTCATACAACTATGAGAAATCTTGAAAAGCTTATTACGATAACATCATCTTGCATAATTCGGGTATTTATCTCCTACAACTATTGGGTCAGAATTGAATCGTTTGAAGCATGAATCGTGGCCAGTTCTCCCCTGTGAATTTCTAGTAACAAACAATTTTATTTAAATTCGGAGTTTTGCCAAACCTTACGTTGTGCGCGTCGAATAAAATGAAATCGTTGTTCACAAACTACGCCATTCGCCTTCGGATTTATCTTAAAATAGAACATCGGAATGAAGATTTTGCATATCCTGCGATCATAAGTGATTTAACAAAATTTAACAAGATCTGGACAGGAAGTTCGAGGAAGTTTGATAATTTTATGAACGTAATCATTGGAATGAAAATTACATATTTATTTTGTGAAAGCGGTGTCATTGATTAATGATTGCATCACTGTATTTACGTTGATATTATCGCGCATTTATTCGATGTTAAAGCGAGACGAGTCTCGTATAAGCCTCACACGAAGTTTTCACTTGCTTCAATTAATGCGATACGCTCGGGTGAGACGGTTCATTGACCGTCACGAAAAAAACAAGGGAAAGTAACAATTAAATTATGCGAGATTAGATGCGTTCCGGTTAATGTTACGCCGCTTGTAATTCGAATTCAGAATTTTCGATTCAGAAAATCGACGATGCGATTCGGTTACGCGCACGTAACAATAAATCAACGTAAGCGTGGTAACATTTTGTGGGAGAAACCAGCGTACTCTTTTTCTCTCGAATACCTAATTTCTATTTTAATTTGTGTTTTTAAAAAGCTACTATTACCTCTGTTATTTTTCGCACGAAACACTTGCAATTAGGAGAGATAAAATGATAATTGCATCCTTTTATCTAATTCACAAAGTCTTAAATCTTTTTTTTATAATATTCTCTCTTTAATATAGTAACATATAATAAAAATAGTACATACATATTGACATTCTATGTGTATGATTGAACCGAAGCTGAAACTCGGTGTGTGAGATATCGTTGCCAGGGAAATAGAAACCTTTATGTACGAAAAAGGAAAAAGAAAGAAGGGAAAGAAGCTGGCAAATATAAATTATTAAATATTGTGAATACTGAGTTGTTAATCTCTTATTAAATATACATAAAGTCAAAATGATAAAATTCAGTGAAATATACGTAGAAAAACAATACGTATAATCAGCTTTTAACAAACATCTCAATGCATAACTTCCACGAAGTTTATTCTAACATGTCACCATAGGATACACCACAGCATCAGGTTTCTAAAAAAAAAAAAAAAAACTGCTGTTGTGCAAAGGATTTTATGCCAAAACCAATGTTAAAACAAAATTAAACGAACATCTTTTCTTTGATTAACAACTTCCATTGCACGCGTTTCATTTTAATGAAAACCGTTCTCCAGCCCCGAGGAAATTCCGTTTATACTTCGCCTCAATGCAGCATTCGCATTTATTATTTATCTCCGCTTTCCGGTTCGTGCAAAATTCAGTGAGCGAGCATCGTTACGAGTCACGACGTTAGAAAAGCAGCATTTTTCTTTTTCGTTCTTAATCGGCGAATTCTTTTTTCTATGGCTCTCATAAAGGAAACCTGTATGTAAAAAAAAGGCGTAACGCACACAAGTCGCGTCACGATCTTGTGAAAACTCGTTGCGTGATCATGGAAGAGATAAACTGCGACCGCAACAGGTTCGGATTCAGGAAACTTGCCCCCTTGATTAGGCCACCCACGCACGTGCGTGTGAACGGGCGCATTTCCATGCGTACAGGTTATCGAATGGTCCAATTTCTACTAGTATCCTCCTAACGATCAATTTTCCTGCCCTTTCGTCTGTTTTCTCTTATCTTGTAAATCTATTAATCTTCTCATTACATATACTTATTTGCATATTAATTTAAAATCTGTTTGCTTAAGATCTAGTTGCGTGTAAGACCATGCGAGTAAGACTAATATATGTACACTACAAACATACATATTCATAATTATGAAGTAACTGCTTTTGCAATAAATATAGATTATGATAATAGATATTTAGTAAAAAATGACTACGCATTACATACTTTCTGTGAAGGAAACGTAGAATTATTTTTATTTCCATTTTCTAACGTTAATGCATTTCATTTACAATCTTTTTTTAAACCTGTTTACATTATTACATTATTTAATTTCTTGATATCGTAATTGTGAAAGAACTTCCAAAAATTTGTTTGATATTTCTTCTATTACATATTTCTTCTTCTGCTTAGATTTCATAACTTTAAATTTGTTATTCGTACAAATACGTAGCATCACGGTAGCAAATGTATTTAATGGTAAACAATAAAGTTCGTGTAAAATACCGTCGACGATATATCTGTAACGAGCAGCGGCGATTGTTCTTAATTATCAGTGATCAAAGTTGCGTGCAGAGTCGCTTCGATTCCGTTGCAAAATTACATCGTGTGTTTTTCTACGTCGTTGGCTTTGATTTAAACTCATTTTTACTTATTTTCTTAGAAACAACCGCCGCTGCGAAATTCGAATTAGTTACGGACTCTTCCTGTAATGCATTGTTCATTTTGTAACGAGAAAGTTGAGTGTTGCGTTGCATCGCTTTTATTGTTCGCGAATTGTTTCTCTGAACTCGATTTTAATCGTGGAATTTTTTTGATTTCCACTGCGCCTTTGCTTACTAGAAAATTAAATATCAAGCCGCAAAAACCAGTCTTCAAATTAAGTACTGTTAATAAACAACCTAAAATATGAAAAACACATAAAAATTTCTTTAAAAAATATTTCAAATAACGCTAGAGAACGCTATTTAGAAATCATACAAGACACCTTAAAATATTATCAGAAATCTCCCAAAAAAAGTTATCAAAAGAAGAAGACAATAAAAATGACAAATAGCAAAATTTCGTTACAGGATAAGAGAAATATTCGTAAATCATGAGGAAAACGCAGTGTGAAAACTTGTATTTTTCTCGCATTAATCTCCGTAGGTAGAACACGTTATACGTATACCAGAGTATGGTTTCCAGATTCAGATAGAGGATCTGGAATAGTCAAGACTGGTTGACAGTGAAAACTCGTTGCGTGCAAGAAATATAAGTTTATAGCAACAGGTTCAGAAAACTCACCCCATTAATGAAAGGCGTTGCACTCGCGTGTAGGTGCAACGCACGGAGAAGATACGACTGATTGGAATGCAGCCACTCAGCGAATTCTTTTCCTCTTTTTTTTTCTCCATCTTGATTTTTCTCCCAATAGGACGATGATTATTTTTACGCTGGAACGAAATCTAAACGGTCAGAATAGGGAAATGCATACAGATAGGGAAAAATTGATGTTCCCTGCGACGGATGATCGGTAATTGTGATAGCTCGATATTACCTTCGACTTCGCAGGCTTCCAAACATTTCCTTATCCTCTTCTGATGGAAATGGTTCATTTGTCATTTGATCTCTAGATTTACAGATGTTACTGCGAAATAAAATCGTGTTATGAAATGCACGTAGTAGAGTTACGATCAATCGACCGTGACTGGAATGTAGTCACGATAAAATTGTATTTCCTTCCTGTCTTTTTGGGAAGTACCGTTTTCTACGAGCTAACAGTAAATGTACCTCTACGTTTCTTATGGACGACCTCATTTAGATTCTCGGGCTTATTAAATGATAATATCCTCCATCATTTTTCTGCTGAGAAGATGTCTTTCACCTTCGAAAAAGAAAAAAGAAATGTGGGACGAATCACTTCTGCCGTAGGAGAAATTGTACTCGCGAACTTTCCAACGAGTTCATCGCGCGTTCACGTGTTGCACGTTATTACATAAGAACGTAGATCGCGCATACAGGCGCGACGCAAAGCGACATGTCACCCTCGTTATCCTCGCATCATTCTTTTATTTCTCTCTTTCTTCCCGCTTTCTCTTTTTCCCATTCGAAGCGATTTATAATGATTTCCAATCACTCGCGATTATTAAACGTGTAACATGGAAACTTATCTGAGATGGGAAAAAAGGATTAAAAAAAGAAATGAGGTAAACATTGCACGAGATTTAATATTAATAAATGCCGAATCTCAACAAACCCGCGAAGGATCACTGATTGAACGTGTCGGCAAGATCTTTTTCCTCGTTACGATCATTCGATCAATTCCTTCACGTGTGCCGCGGATATTACGTAAGGGAAAAAAGGCTACGTGCACTGTGTAATCTCTTACCCTTACCGCGATATTACCCCTGTTCCCTGTTGCGTATCCGCGCCAGAAAACCACAGAAGTGAATATCTCTTGCGATTTATACAGCATAAAATTACACGTCACGAAAGCTTCGGCTTTAAAGGCTGTTTACCCGATTGCATTTTTTTTCCTTCCCGGCGAGACCGAACGAGTAGTCTCTTGATGAGCGTAAACAGCGTTGTGTCGGATATAGTCCTGATTATACACGGGGTTAGCTTCTGATAATGAAGCGATGCAAGCCGGAAGATGGATCTAAAAATAGATGAAAGAATTATAGAATGAAATTTGTTTATGCGATGGATGGAAAGAAATTTGTGTTTCATATACTATAATTAACTCTCAGCATAGATTTATTTTTGCATCTTTCTCTTTTTTTTATTCTTTCTACCCTTTTTTTTTATTATTATTATATCTTTCATATTAGAAATTACTATATATGTATAATAAAGAGAAAATATAGTATTATAGATTAAGTAAGAAGAGAAATTTGTGTTCTCACGTTCATCACAATGAATTCTATTTATTTAAACTTAGTGCGTGTTCACATGTGACGACTAGTCTTCCCCACCCTGGTGCGTTTTACACGGCCTCCGCGGCCTCCTCTTCTTCCAAGGTAAATTGCAAAGGCCGAGGGTGGATGTTTCGCGCTATTTATAATGTTTACAGTGGCC
Source organism: Bombus haemorrhoidalis (assembly GCA_014825975.1). Lineage (NCBI taxonomy): Eukaryota > Metazoa > Arthropoda > Insecta > Hymenoptera > Apidae > Bombus > Bombus haemorrhoidalis. Next base: position 6,185,918 of record CM026164.1, on the reverse strand, counting down.
GACACGTTCAGAGGAGAGAGAAGCTATTTTGTGTTATTTACTGGTTGCTTAATTACAAGTTACCGTATTCGCCCACAGGCGTGGTAATCGAGCGCGATTCCGTAACTACTGAAAAATCGAACGATCCGGTGGAAAAAGAAAAGGGTGTAACCACGGTTGTGGCAGCGAATTATCGCTGTAGGGCGCGGTAGGAAACGATTTTGTAATAAACGTGAGTAATTTTTCCGCAAACATTTTCATTCTTTCGACGAGAGGAAGCGCCATTGTCGGTATCGGTATCGGTTAATCGCGTTGTACTATTTTACTTGGTCGTTTAAAAAGAGCGCTGTGGCAATTATCGAGCACGCATTACGTATCAGTAGTTCTGGGATCCCATTAAATCCGCACCGCGTTTTATTCGATGGAAAAACCGTGACAGCAAAAAGCTGAATCATCGCTGAGGTAGCAACGAGGAACTTTTTGTTGCCCGTTGCTGCATGTTTTAAAAAGTATTAAACAAATATCAACCTGTAGAGAGATTTTATCTACGTTAGAACAACGTAATTAAAGGAATATTTGGGTTTTGTTTCGATTTCAATGTATTTGCTTCTAGCCAACAAGTATACATCGAAGAAACATTTGTTTCAATCGCAATTTGTTGCTACCTGTTTCTGATTTTTCTCTGACCCTATCGCTCCAACCGGAAATAGGTAGCAAGCAGCGACTTTTGTTACTGACAACAGAAATACGAAGAAACATGCAGCATTTTCTCGAAACGTGAAACACTAATAGCAGGTTCCTGACTGTTACTTCAGTGGGTACGCAGTTTATGTTCAAAACGAATGCACGTTGCGAACTTTCGTTTTGACGAATGAAACATCTGAAGAACGACGGTAGCTGTTCGATTTTTCTGACGCATTTATCAGAATGTTGGTTGGCCAGAAAATGCATCCACTATAACGTAATCAGCGTAACATATTTTCTCATCAACAGCATCTTTTATAATCTGACCTCGATATACATACTTTGAATCAATCATCGTATATTACGTGCATGTAAACGCTCTTAAAAAATTGCCATCGTTGGACGGGCGATATTGCGCATGATTGTCGTCGTCATCGTTCGCCGCGGAAATGTTCGAAATCGCTCGCGGAGCGGTATACGACGCATTAAAAATATTCACGCACGGGCGTACACACGTGCGTTAATAGTGATACATATATAGAACGGTAATCGTATCGCTCGATCAGAGATATTTTAACCACAAAACCCATGAGATGGCGTATCGTTTCCTTGGCCGTACGGTGTGTAGCCAGACAGAAAGTTATCGATCGATAACGGGTCGCCACATATTCGATATCGTTCAATCTCCAGCCAAGCATATTACGAGGCTGTCTCTTTTGTGCATCCATTCCTCGCTATAAAAGTCCTCAGACATATACCTTTGTTCACCGATCATTAACATCCTTTTGGGAACAAAGAGATCCGATGAACGAAGGGGTCTGTCTCTTCCGTCTGGCGGAATCACGGTTAGTTTGTAATTGTTCCACGTCGTTGTCGTTACGTTCAACTCGCGCGCACACCGTGCGTGCATTCGTGACAGGCAGTCTGTGTACGTGTATGTAATGATGCAGCCTGAAATATTTTGAATCGGTTCGAATATATGTCTATGCAGAAAAATTCGCATCTCTTCGAATATAACTCGATGGTTAAAAAGTTAAAACCTTGGAAAGTCTCGATCAATTTTGAATCTTGATAGGTATTGAGTCTTTAACCACAGACATAGATCTTCAGTAAGTCTTTTTTCAAATAGAGATAGGTGGGTGCTGTGGTTCCTATTGCCCGCATTAGATAGTTTTTATGAAATTAATATTCAATAAAATTCAATTTTTTGTTTCCTATAGTATGTACATTTGCGGAAAACAATTCTCATTAGCTATAAAAAGATTAAAAGTTTGATAAGTTTTGAAAGTATTGGAAGTCTTGATAGGATTCAAAGTTCTAAAAGTTTAGTGGGTACTCAGTATCTTATAGTACATAAGATATATACTTAAATACATATGTACGTAGTATTAAAATTGTGTATAGCAGATATTTAATATCTGCTAAAGTTCCTTAAACTTTGAAACCTATTATGACTCTAACACTTATCAAATTTTTGAAGACTAATATTCAACGTTCGTCAAAAATTTTGAGTTTCATATATCGAATCATGTTCAAAGTAACTCGAATCTTCACGGTATGGAAAAAATGAAAATGTAGATGTTCATTTCTACACGCAAAACGCGCGTTATTACGCCTTTGACGTTATCAACAAAAGGTTTTCCTTTCTTAGATTTAACACTTGATTTTAGAGCTGACAAAGTCGAGGAAGTATAACATAGAAACAGTGGTTAAACTGGAAATAAAAGAACAGTTTAGGAATTACATACTTATCGATAATATGTCTAAAACAGCTATGATAACATTCTGTAGTTGCGAACCACTGTGTTAAAAGTAACTAGCGGTTTTCCAAGGTTCGATTTGCTCGTAAAGCCTATCGGCTCGTTTGCTATGCAATACACGGTTCTCCATTCCTCTCCTCCTTTTCCTCCGTGTTTCATCTCTTGACTCGAGAATGCATAATCGCGGTATGATTCATAATACGTTTAAAAACGCACGTGTTTTCGTCATAATTTGATATTATTATGACGCGTATTAACAGTTATAATGAAATAAAAGGAGCATATATAATGAATAATTAATTGCACAATAAATTTTTCAAGAAACTTATATTTTTTTATGAAAATCTTACTATATTTCGCTATAAAATATGCATATTCTGGTTAATCGAATCGTATGTATATGAGAAGCTTGAGATTTATTCTTTACATTTTATTTCATATATACATTATATTATTAAGACATAATATATGTTGAAATTTTAAAATATTATTTTGTATTCGAGCCAAACTCCGTACGTTATAACGAAAAGTTTCTACGTTTAAAATCGTTCGGTTTGCCATTCACTTTAATTCGTGAAATTCTTCGACCTTGCAGAGAAAACAACAGGAGGAATGCGTGCACAGTATTATTTCATCCACGATGCAGCATCCTGCATTCTTATGTAATAGCAGTGTTTAGTCGACGATCGCGTTTATTTTTTAATGAAGGAATTTGTTATTGACTGATAATCAGTTTTCTACTAATTAATTAGCCGGTATCATTAAACGATGCAATTATGTAATATGTTGCAATATATGTTGAGATTTCTTTTGACCTTTTTTTTCTCTGAATAATCCCAACGAAGGGTTGAATATAAAAGAAACATGAAATTATCAGCAAAGCTTTCCATTTGTAGGTATATGTTTTGCAATACAACATGTATGACAAGTCAAAAGAATAAAGCTCGAGTGAATCGAAACTGTTTTCTTCGTAAAGAAAATTCTTCGAATTACATGTGGCCATGGAAATTTTTTGAAATAAGAAAAGAGTTATGAATTCAATAAACATCTACTTTCCTTGATTTTTTCTTTTTATGTAATTTGTATTTAGGCCATCTTGGTATTTTCTATTCATGCAAAAAAAAAAAGAACTTTTATAATAATGTGTTCTAGATATATAGATTTTTAATCATTTTTTTCAAATCGGATGTGAAACATAAGTATTATTTAGTGTTCTTTCTTATTCTAGATATACCAGACATTCCTGAGAACATCAAGAATTTACGGGCACTTCAGGTGGCGGATTTCAGCAGTAATCCAATTCCAAGGTCAATAAATTTGTCTAACATTTCTCTTTTCATGTGAAACACAGCTATTTATATTTCATTTTGAAAGTTGTTGAAAACATTTATTCTCAAAATTCAAGAAGGATCAAATTTGTCATTGCAGACTACCAGCAGGGTTCGTGCAATTAAGAAACTTAACTGTTTTGGGACTCAATGATATGTCCCTTACGAATCTACCGCCTGATTTCGGAAGGTAATAGCAACAAGAACTCGCTTTAATTGCATTCAAACTTAGAATGATTTAATTGAATTATATCGTGCCTAGTACTAACAAGTTTGTGCACCGATTGTTCTCAGCTTGGAGGCGTTGCAATCATTGGAGTTGAGGGAAAATTTGCTCAAATCCTTACCGGAATCGCTTTCCCAACTTTATAAATTGGAGCGGCTGGATCTTGGTGACAATGACATTGAAGTTTTAGTAAGATAGATATTGAATTAATCATTCTAAAGGAAATTATGGACAAAATAGAATATTCGTTGTCTATTAACATAATATCTATTATAAATTTGGAACTTCTATTTTAGCCAGCACATATAGGAAAATTACCAGCATTACAAGAATTATGGTTAGATCATAATCAATTGCAACATTTACCATCGGAAATCGGAGAATTGAAAACGTTAGCATGCCTGGACGTATCTGAAAATCGTCTGGAAGATCTTCCGGAAGAAATAGGAGGTTTAGAATCTTTAACAGATTTGCATTTATCGCAAAATGTTATTGAAAAATTGCCTGATGGTCTTGGAGAATTACAGAAACTTACTATACTCAAAGTCGATCAAAATAGGCTTTCTACTCTAAATTCAAATATAGGCAGGTGAGATTAATTTTTTCTCCTATAAGGATCTTGATACCGTAGAACTTGATAACAAAAACTGATGTTTACTCTTGTAGGTGTGAGAACTTACAAGAATTAATTCTTACGGAAAATTTTCTCCTCGAACTGCCTGTAACTATAGGAAAACTTCATAATCTAAACAATTTAAATGTAGATAGAAATAGTTTGCAGTCGCTTCCTACGGAAATCGGTAAGAAAATTGTGTAGAACTTCGATTTATGTTAATATTTATTTATATTACATTGTGATTCTGAACTTCAATTTATGTTAACATTTATTTATATTACTTGTGATTAAAAATAATTTTTTATCGAATGTTAATATTTTATTGAATGTTATTATTTTTCTATAGGAAATTTAAAACAATTGGGTGTACTGTCGTTAAGAGATAACAAACTGCAGTATCTTCCTATCGAAGTTGGACAATGTACAGCTCTTCATGTGTTGGATGTCTCAGGCAATAGGTATATAATATAATCTTAAATATCGAAATTTCTTCAAGTTTTGTTAATGATATTTAGTAATGATATTCGTTTTTCAGATTACAGTACTTGCCATATTCCTTGATCAATTTGAACTTAAAGGCAGTATGGTTAAGTAAGAATCAAGCACAACCAATGCTTACTTTTCAGACAGACGTTGATGAGGAAACAGGGCAAGAAGTATTAATTTGTTTTCTTTTGCCACAATTGGAAATCCATCCAGATGGTTAGTAGATCTATTTCATGAAAGTATATTTTGGTACATTTAATTATACTTTATGGATTATATGTTGCATGATTTGTGATTTAGATTCAGGAAGAATTGGTATGCTTGGTGGTATGAGAAATGTTGTTCAAGATGGCGAAATACGTGAGCTTGGTAGTAGCGATGATGAAGGCTGGCAAGAAAAAGAAGCGTCGCGAACGCATTCCGTGAAGTTTACGGATGAACCTCCGGAAACTGATAAGGAGGTGAGCACGTTACATATGAGGAAATCTTCCAGATTTTTTAGATTTGCTATATCTAAGTTCAGAGTATTTTCGAGGTATTTAATATGTTGGAAACGTTATTATTCTTACGACTCACTGTATTAAAATTATAACAAAAAATGAAACAAAAGCCTATTTCTTTCTAACCATTCACCTTTTTTTTTTAATTACGTAAATACAACGTTTGCACTTATTTCAGACACCATTTGTACGACAAAATACCCCTCATCCAAAAGAATTAAAAGCAAAAGCTCATAAATTATTTAGTAAAGGAAAAAATGACAGCCGATCGGCATCTACAGATGAGCAGGTAATTATTAATTTCATTTTTCGAGATATCATATACAATCTTTTTGTAACAGTTGTTAATAATATCTTTCAGGATGTTTCTCAAACATTTGGTTTGGATAAAACTGAGACTGATATTTCAACAAAGTCCAACGATTTGACTACAGAGACTATAGAGCAAGAATCGTTACAACCTGAATCTATAGAAAATGCACAAAAAGAAACCATACCTGGAATAGCAGCTGATAATGCAGATTTTCAGTCCAGCAATGAACCAGAAATAATTTCTAATCAATATATCACAGAATCTAATGCTGTAAGTATTTATGTTAATACTAGTTTATTTATTTACTTGTTTGTTTATTTATTTATTTATTTATTTGTTACTGATTTGTAAATTGTAAAAATTATTTTTTTAGGATGTGAGGACTGAAGGTTCAATATCTGAATCAAAGGATATAAATGACAAAGATGAGGAAGATTCTGAAAATGAAGAAACACAAAGACATGTTGAATTTTCTATTGTAGAAGGTACTGATTATGATGGTAGTGGTGATTCAAATAGACCAAATAGACTCCATCGTAGAGATACTCCACATCACTTGAAAAATAAACGAATCCACACAGCAATAGATAAAGAAAAAGTAGCTTCCATTATTGCACAGGTAATTATTATCTACCTAAAAAAAAAAACAACATGTTTAAAGCTACTTAAATAATTAAGATGAATTTTATACAGTTTTTAATATGTGGTAGGCACTTACGAAGAAAAATGACGAAATCTCCACATCCACGTCAGCACCTGCAGAACCCACAGAAAATTTTGATGCTCAAAGTCAAGGTAAAACAATTACGATTCACCTTTTACCTGTTGCATTTCTTTATATCACCTTTAAATTTATCAAATTTAAATTAAATTATAATTCATATACCACGTATAAAATAAAATACTTTAAAAGGTAATATATCTTTTCCGCGTGAATTAAATAACGAGTTTTCCTAAACTTCCTAGCATCATTGCTTCGTAATCACTGGCATTAAATAGTCCATGATAAGATATTCCTTTCTGCTTCTGCTATCTTATCACTTATCCATTATCAAACTCTAGTTATTTATCAAACTCGATGTAGCAAGCGTACACGCGTTGTAGAAAAAAATTGCGAAGTAAAAATATTCAATTAAAAATTTCATCAACATTCTATATTGTGAATAAAAAGTTAAAAATGCCAAAGAAATATAGATGTTTTGTAAGAAAAAAAAGAAAGAGTAAAAGTTAGTAAAACGTGATACGATTATATGATTAAGTAGTAACGCCAATGAAATTTATTGTGTAGGTGCGATTTCTGATGCTGAGCCGACGATAGAAGTACGAGAGGAACAATACGAAATTCATATCGAAAGAACGACAGGTGGTCTTGGTTTATCAATAGCTGGTGGTATTGGTTCAACCCCTTTTAAGGGTGATGATGAAGGCATTTTTATTTCCAGAGTCACGGAAGGTAAAAATTGAGATAAAAAACCTATTTGTTTTCAGTCGTAGACTGAATTATTATTTATTTTAATTATGAAGTATCATGATATGGTCATTATATTTTCCTTTATAGGTGGACCTGCAGATTTAGCAGGTTTAAAAGTGGAGGATAAAGTATTGTCTGTAAATGGTGTTTCAGTAGTAAACGTAGGTCATTATGATGCTGTAGAAGTTTTGAAAGCTTGTGGACGTGTCCTTGTGTTAGTGGTTCAAAGAGAAGTTACGAGGATAGTGCCACCATATGAACAGGTACTATTTTATGAAACGAAAATCATTTATGTTGTTATTAACATTATATTTAACAGGTATCGTCGAGAAAAGACTCAGCGTGCTCTAGTTTAAGTACCAGTAGAGCTCCAAGTGCGACGTCTCATGTTTCATCTACAGGTTTACCGCATAATTTAGAAAATGGTGATGCCTTACCTCATGATGCTATTAAGGTATATATTTTTTAAATTTAATAGATGCAACATATACAATTTGAACTAAAGTGCAAAATTTAAAGATCAACAAATTTCTATTTCAATAAGTCTAAGAAAATCCCTGAACCTATATCATCAACAAAGGCGGGCAATGAACCAATGGTATCTGTTCTTGTTCACACGACATTAATACGGGACCAAAATGGACTTGGATTTAGTATTGCTGGTGGAGAGGGTTCTCCACCATTCAAAGACAATAGCGATGTAAGAGTTTTAATTTATGAAAATATTTTATGTTTATTTCCTTCGTTAATTATGCTTAGCAACTTTTTTCAAATATATAATGTTTAGGCGATATATATTTCAAGAATAACTGATGGTGGTGTGGCACAAAAAGATGGTAAATTATTAGTTGGAGATAAAGTAATATCTGTAAGTGTAATATTATTACACAAAATATTATTTAATACAATTATAATTATCTTTCGCATAATGGAATTATTTTATAGATTAATGGAGTTGAAATGAGAGGAGCCAAACATGAGCAAGCAGTTGCTTTATTAACAGGTTTGGAAAGATTCGTTCGATTAGTGGTCGAACGTGAAATTCCACTTTCGCAAGCAAATGCAGCCACAGTTGTAACACCTTCAGAAAAGTCACCACGAGTGATCGGTGCACCTAGACCATATACAGGATTATATAACGCCAATAGTTATATAGCAAATAGGCCGGGCTACACCGGATATCGACGTTCTATCGATGCTGATAGGACTCTATCGCCAAGTCCTACTTCGAAAACGCCTCCGCCTATGAAAATTGAAACTACTGAGCTACCGAAAATGAATGGTGTTACAGAATCAGGAAATATTAAGAACGTTTCTTCGATATCACCAAGTCCGACAAATAGCCAACCACATCCACAACCTGCCCCCAGGCATAGCATTTCGCAACCTACAATTACACCCACGACAACTACAAGCTCAACGCCCACATCTTCTACAGAACCTAGGTCAACCTCACCCCAGGAAGACATACAGGTACCGAAGCCTATCACCAACGAAGAATTTCAGGCCATGATACCTGCTCATTTCCTTCGTCCTCCTACTTCCTCACCATCACCAGATTCCCATCAAGGTCCTATCGTGACAGTGACAATAAAGCAGCCTGATAATCTACCTGGAGACGTCAATTTTCCTCCGGCTCCTACCACACTTGGTAAAGTTACTGAGACCATCACAAAGAGCACTCTCACCGAGACCGTCGTAACTAGGGTGACTGAAAATCAATTGGTACCACCAGTAATTATTGAGGTATGTGCTTGGTAGCTAGATGCATGGATTATGTTGCACATACATTTCGAAAAAAGTTATAAAAATTGCTGAAAATATATTGCTTATCTTTTCAATTAACAAGAACCATGACGAAAAGGAAGTTTAGAAGATTTATTTTATAATTTTTAAATATTACAATTATAATTATTTTTTCTTCGGTACCGGAATAGTTTGCACTTTTTAAATATTTTAGGTAAAAATTAAGTATTTAGTATTTGTAATGTATTAACTTATTTCCATGCTAGGATGATAATCGCAGTCCTACTAAATGTAAACATATTCCAATGCAATCAATTAATTAACTTCGGAATAATTACAATTTGAAAAATGGTGGTCAAGTGGTTTTCTTCCTCTCATGCATGTTTAATTAAGAAATATAACATCATTCGTTATTTTAAAAAGGGCAATTTAAACATTGTTACGGACATTATTTATGCATATGTACGTTTTATTTCTATGACAAGTTATATTTCATTGCATGTCTATGTATTTGAAATTGATCGTTATTGGTTTGATTCAGTAAATATAATTTCTCTGTGTGTGCATTATCAAACCATACATTAAAGTATTTGATAGGAATTGGTTGTATGAAATGTTATATTATTTTATACCTCGGGTGCTTATACTCTGGCATGGAAATAGGTAAGTAGTATAAGCTAAATATATATTCTTTTATCAAATACCAAATTATATGCATCCTCCACTATTATGAAATTCCATCTTTCATTCTTTAATATCCAGGGCATTATACTTTTAAAATAATTAACACATGTAATTTAAACGAAATAAAGATTCTATATATTCGATGTTTTAATGATTAAATATTAATTTTTAGGACGTAATTCTTGTAAAAGAAGGATCTCTAGGATTCAGTATTATTGGCGGTACAGATCATTCGTGTACTCCATTTGGTGCAAAAGAGCCTGGAATTTTTATATCTCATGTAAGTTTTCTGATATCTTTGTTAATATTCAGAATTTGTATAATATACATTTGTTGTGCTAATATTAGGTTGTGCCTGGTGGTATAGCTGCAAAATCTGGTAAATTGAGAATGGGTGATAGGATACTAAAGGTAAATGGTACTGATGTAACAAAAGCTACTCATCAAGAGGCTGTGATGGAACTTTTGCGACCAGGCGATCAAATAGTGCTTACTGTCCAACATGATCCACTACCAGAAAATTATCAGGTAAGCTATTTATAATTTAATTACTATCTGCTTGCTAGTTATTGCACATATATAGAGGGTTTGCTTCTTAATTACAAAATAGCTTTTTCAATAAATCACGCTTATGAAAATGTAACTATAAATCACAAATTCACAATTAATGTTATCACGCTTAATTCTCAGAACTTACAATATTTTAATATTGAAGTTTGGGATCAACACTAGTCAAAATTCGTAAACGCGCATACATTTAGAATACTTAAATATATACATGAAATAGTATCGCCAGTTAAATAAATAATAGAATAGAATGAGTTCATTCATCGATACTTAATGCATTATGTTCACCAGTGAAATGTTTATCATTTGCAAATAATGGCACTCAAGTGTTTCACTTATAATTGTTTTGTTGTGGCATTTCCTAATGCTGTTATTTATAATTTGTCCTACAAGCTGGTCGAAATAGAGTACATCCCTGTGACAGTAAGTACTCAATTAATTTGACCTGTTATTTTTTTATTTTTTGATGTCACGCTTCGCCCTCTGCAAGTAAGCTCAGCACTGAATCACGAGCAATTGCTTTTCTGCCTAGGCTGAGATTATATAGAATTTAAAACTTTTTTTACTTGCTTTATATGCTTTATGGTAAATTAAAAGAATTATGTAATACAACAATCATACATCATGTATTCATAATTTTTATATAAGTATATTACATTGAAAATAAAACTAGAAAATATTTTGTAAAAAGTAAGCAGAGCAATATGTAAAGGATGGTAAAAGTATATTTAAAAATAATGTGGTATTTTAGGAATTAGTTATTACAAAAGAACCAGGCGAAAAATTGGGCATGCACATTAAAGGAGGACTTCGAGGACAAAAAGGAAATCCCCTTGATCATACAGATGAAGGGGTGTTTATATCCAAAATCAATTCAGGTGGTGCAGCTAAAAGAGATGGAAGACTGAAGGTAAAATTTAATGCTCATTATAAGAATAAGAGTTTTATGTAATAATTTTTTATACTATGTTTTTGATATTAGGTTGGAATGAGACTACTAGAAGTCAATGGGACGTCGCTGTTAGGTGCGACTCATCAAGAAGCAGTAAATATATTACGGTGTTCAGGAAACACAATTACGTTAGTAGTTTGTAAAGGATATGATAAAAGTGAAATTGAACCAGTATTGCCATTATCCGATGGTAGAGACTCTAAAGAATCTAGGACATCCTGCAAGGATCCTGCAGCAGAGGGTACTAAATCATTATCGCAAAGTATATCTAGTTTGGATCGCGATGATGAAGAAGCAGCAACTCTCAGACAAGAGCAAGAAATGAAAGCTGAGCTTGTAGCATGGGAACAAGAAGAAAGAGAACGTGCTTTGCTTGAACATAGAGAAAAATCTACCCCTGAAAAAGTAAGAAATATTAGTATTAAACTTAAATTAAACCAATATTACAGAAATTAAACAATATTAGCAATTTTTATTAATCAATGTGATATTAACTTTAAAGTCAAATATTTTCAAATTGAACAGGTATTAGATGTAGTAAGAGCAGCTGAATCATTAGTAAGCAAATCAAGTAGTCCGGTTGATATGGTTGTACCACCAAAGTCACCAGGTGGTACAAAGGATCTCAAAACAACCACTATTGTGATGAGCAAACACACTTTAGCACCTCAAAATACAAATGTAAGTATTTTTCATGATATTAAAATAATAAAAATTTTAAGTTGAAATATTACTATATCTGCATGTTTCTATAAATATAAATTAACTTGCAAGCAGTAGTTTGCTTTTATTGGTATATAACAATAATAATAGCTTAGTATTAGTAGTATTTGAATATTTAAGAATTCTTTTGTGGAATTATATTGTTTAATTTTTTTATTCAACCTTACAATCATTTTAAATATTCAATGCATATTTATAAATAATGGTGGTTCTTGCATAAATGGATGCTTAACTTTACATAGCTATTACCTCTTTATTTATTTATATTCTTCTTTTTCAAATAATTAAAAAATTTCTACTTTTGATTTTACGTTTCGTTTACACAAGATGCATGACTTTAATAACTCACGTTTTTATTGAGCACTATTTATTTATTTGCTCATATTATATGTACATATACGTACATATGTTCATGGGTGCATATACTATACATGTGATTTATTAATAAAAATATTCTACATTTTATTAATGGCACTGAAACAAAAGGAGAGACGTTTGAAAATTTCAATTTACAAATTAAAAAATATTAGAGAGGAATTAAAAAATAAATAACTTTTGATCAAGAAATATTATTATGGTACAATATGGAGTTAAAGAAAAAACGTTGCTCTTCCCCTTGTGTACATTCTTATATGGTAGCATAAGCATGGACGTTCGTTTTTACATAAATATATTTTATTTCTTCTTATTAAATACTATAAACCTATATGTTTATTTCTGCACACCTTGTGAAAAGAATAAGAAGCCATAATCTAATAACAAATTACTAATTTTTATTTATCTGTAAGGAGGAAACAATATTAACTTTTTAATTTTTGTTGCCCTTCGAATGATTGTACATTTTACATAAGTTTATATGAATTTCTCAATTTGATATCAAATAGTTTTATTATTTATCAGTACTCATACACTCATCATAAGTCTCATTACTTATTTTTAATATATGACGCATGAAATGTACATTTGTCAGTGTTCTTAGCGTCGCATGCTCTCCTGAGCGGCAAAACAAGAGATGTTTCACATGTTTGCAGACAGTGGAAGGTGATAGCGCTACTTTGGCTGCCCTCTAACAGGAGTGAGTCGTTCGACCCTCTACTCATTTTCCCTGTGTCTACGTCCATACCTCTGAATCCGCGGGACTGTGCCATAATAAAATTATTCTAAGGAATTCATGTCGTTAACTCGCATAATCATGGTGTTTATTGCGTTTCATGAGTATCACTATTGTACAATTTAACTATCGTTACTCCGTTTGTTACTGATACTGCCATTATAATATTAAGTGTAATTATTGCGAATATGCTGACTGGCTAGGTTGATTCTCTGTGATTGGTTTCTTGTTTTGGTCCAAGAATGGGGTCAAGATTTTAATCATCACGAAAATGTGATATCGTCTTTAACTACAGACTCTTGTGTACATATTCATCACTCCTTCGTTCATGAATATCGGTTGAAAGATGAACATGAAAAGATACTTCTGTGATAGGTAGACAGATGTCATAGACGACAAGAACTTCCCACGTATTTACCGAATATTTTTTAGCGATATTTGTACATTGATTCTTAAACTTATTTCACAATCTATTTTGAAAGATTGGAAACGTATGTTGGACGACTACTGCAATTCATTAAGCTTAAAAAAATTAGATCAACTTCTGGGTACTGGATCAAGAATTACTGAAAGTAAGAAAAGATATAAGACAGCAAACGATTCCTGTTCCAATATGAGCGGCAAGTAACAAGTGTATTATGTTTCTATAAATTTTTATAATAATATACTTGAAACTTACATCTCACTGAAAACAGGCATTATTGACCTTTTTCTTTGTGATACACGATTTGATGACTGAAAAAGTAAAAGTCTATATTCTTATGTAAAAAAATAACTTCCAAATTATTATATTTAGGATACTTTTGATATATTATTTTTAATGATCTTATTTGTTTAGTATTCTCTATTTATATAGTGTTAAGAAAAAACCAGTAGTTCATTTTATTGATATTTTTACAAATATTTTAGTATACTGTATAGAAAATATACTAGAACTGTCTTTTTTATTTTAAGCTAGAACATTTTGCTATTTCCAGAAATGTAAGCATTATTATATCGTAGAGGATAGCTTTTATGTTGTAATTCACAATTCATTTCATGTTTCATTCATTTAAAGCTGTATATCATTGAAAACAAAGATAATAATCAATGCGTGTATCACTAAATAGGGAGTGTACCCAAAAAATATCAAGTTTTAATTATTTATATTACTATATAATGTATAGTTAAAGTAAAAGAAACAAAAGTGAAATACGTCTATTGAGACATAAAATATTATTTGATAAGGTATTTGTGCATCTAACATTTTTTTGTAAGTTATAAATGCCAGCACTCTTGAATGGTTACTTCTACAGTAAACTCATATCATTATTAAAATATAAATCAATGTACTGTATTCTACGAATGTTCTATAAATGTTATATGTTGATATAAATCTAATGGACCAGATGTTTATATATTATTACAAAGTATAAAGATAAGATAGTATTTATCTAATTATAAAAAAAGAATTATATATATATGTTAATGTTGAAGTTCCAGTTGACCGACATAAAGATGAAATACATGCAGTGCTTTATTCAAATGTATCAATGCGACAGGTTCTTCTGAAAGTGAATTGCATTTTATCCCATTAGCGCTATTAACTACAAAAGAATACATTTTTCATGTTCATATTTAGTAATGCAAAGATCACAGTTCCTGTTATTGAATTATAATTTGGGATAAAAGTTACCTAGTTATGACATTTCAGAATATCTTATGGTGCATTGATATATATGAAAAGGTGATGGATAGAGGGTACAAATATGAGGTAACTTTATAAAGTCGATTTTAATATACTTAAAATCATTGGAAGGGTATACAAATAAAAATTATGCGCAAAGCTGCATTAATTGTTGCAATAATAGTACAATTGATATAATATTGAATGTATAGATGGTAAAAGAAGAAAAATATTGAAAGAATAAGTTCAAAACTGATTCCTTTTTAATTCTAATATAGATTTTGTATGAGATGTAGTATTGGAAATAAATCTGTTTTTTGAAGTATAGTTACAAATTTTATAAAAAGTAAGTTTATTAAACTCAAAGGATGCAGAAATGAGAAATGTTTTCTTATTTGATGATTTCTTATATTATGATATAAATATTACACATTTTTATTTCTTGTTAATCAATTAGTTGTCAGATATTATTTTGTTAATCTGTTGTATATAGTTGTATATTTACATAGTGCCTAACTAATAATTTTGCATTTTTACTGCATTCTATATTCCAGTAGAAAATTATTTTAACTTTACTAATACAAATTTTCATGTTATTTACTCAGTCACTGAGCAAAGAGAGAGATGGAACATCAGTGGACAGTCCATCACCCCAATCTCCGGTCTCTACTCTTACTTCATCAATGAATTTTGATCGCACTACTGCTGTCCAAAGCTTGCCCTCTCCAAAGAAAAAAAGTTCCATACCGAAACGTAGTATTACATTTGCTGATCTTCCTCCCAGTTCTAGAAAAGAACCAATTAATTATCCAACTTCAACAAATGAATATCCTTCATCTTTGCATGATAATAGATATATTTCTGATTCTCAAATTACTTCTTATAAGAAAGTCTATCAAAATCCTATCCAAACTACTCAGTACTCATCTCGTTCCAAACTTCCTCCTACACCTTTGACTGCTCCTCCATCCATGGGAGATTATGGCACTTCAGTCCTTTTTGATAAACGACAGAACGCACGCTCTGTTGGTGGGAGTAATCAGGTTGAGGTGGGTTTTAAGAAGCATGTTTAAAATATCTAGCACTAATGCACTATCTTTCCTTGTTCTTTACCAAGAATGTTGGAGCGTTTAAATCGCAGAATTTTATTGCATAAGAATTATAACACCCGTGTTAGCAAAATTATTTGGTATTATTTAAATACAAATCAAATGCATGTAGTAAGTTCAAATGTGCATATTGAAAGTGGAATTATTATAAAAAAGATAGATTAAAATTTATATTTTTATAAGAATTATTTTTATCAAATATTAATGTGTTATTTTAAAATACAGCTTTCACCAACACCATCACCAACACCACCTTTAGTGAAGATGTCAGTTAGCGATAAAAAGAAATTGTTTGAAAGTGCCATGGAGGAACATTTGAAACCTTCCCCTAAGCCAGGTAGATATCATTTTATATATTTACATAAACAAATTTTAAATACGATATATTATTTTTGTATTCATTATCATCTTTCTAGAAAAAGTATTCAGTTTTCTAAGTCAAGATGAAGTTGAAAAAATGAAACAAGAAGAAGGTACAGTATTCGTTAATTATATTATTAAATTCTTAATTCGTACAATTAACAAATATTATTATGCATTTTCAGAAAAAAAGATAGCTACTCTAACGCGGGATGAATTAAAATCATGGGCTCAACTCGATGAAAACGAAGGCTTGGAAGATTTAGAGGAAACATTAGAAGATCAGGATAACCGGCGACCTAAGTAAGCTAAGTTGTACTCATTCTACGCATTTGAACGTGTGATTATTAAAACCTTTTTACCTTATTATTTCTTTCTTGTTTCCACTTCTTTGTGTCTGCATATTACAACAAGAAAAATAAAAGAGAATATACTGCTTAATAAAAAATTGCATACTTGATGCATTAATGCTAAAAAATATGATGGCTATAAAATTGATGTTTTGAAATTTTTACAGCTCTAAAAAATAATATCTAGTAATCTAATAATATAATAATACAATCTCATTTGAAAAAATTTTACTCGGCCATAGAATTTTTTTGCAACAATAAATATAACTTCTTAAACTATGCCCATACAAAATATTGTAGCAATGCATTAAAAAGAACAAGAGAACAGAATTAATTTGCTTTACATAAATGAGTATTATAGCATTTTTTTCATTATAGTATGTGTTCTGTATATGAAACTATGAAATAATGTAATTATCCTTCAGTTGTAAGATGCTAAACATATCTATCTATTATACGTGTATTGTACAAGACAGGCAATTATCTTTCAATTGAAAAATGATTGTGTTTATATAATTACCAAATGTTTTACGAGTATTAATTGTTTGTTTAAATAGATATTCTTTATATATTTAGTAAAATTGTATTTTTATAGTAAAGTTGTAGTTTAAAAACTCCGACATTTCATACAAAATGACTGGACATCGTGTATATATCAGTATTTTTATACCTGCGATAAATATTATATGTATATATAATTTATATCAATGCTTTTTTTTGTAGTTGTTACTTTATCATAAAGTGTGCATGCTCATTATAATTATCGTATAAATGACTTTGCTAGGAATTAGCGACTGCTTTTTTTTATAAAATAACGTGTATTTGTACATAGGCTTATGAAATTCACATTTACATTGTACATTGCAGTTCAGGTTGTGGTTGTGCTTACACAGGCATTTACTGCACATTATAATTACATGTTCCATTCTTTAATAGGACCAAATCATAAGTTTATAAAAATTATGTACATCGGAATATAATTTTCACAAAAACTTCACGCTTCAATACATTTTCTTCACACGCATTGCAAGCGCACTTCAAAGATTTCAAAAAATAATTATTATTTATCTAATGTTAATATTTGCTTCCATTTTCATTTATGTGAATGTCTTATCATCTCTTAAATCTATAATATAAAAATAATTCTTCTTTGGAATCTTTTAGCACCGATCCAATCACATTATTCATAGATTTATAGTTGATGTGTGGTGTAGCTTAATCTTTTTGTATTGTTATCTCGTTTGTATATAAGTCGTACAATATTTTTTTAGCCTTTGTATTGAACGTTGCTTTTGTACTTCTTCTTTTAATGAATAAACATTAAAACTGTGGCACATGTATATGATTTGTCAGTGTGCATGCTCGTTACCTTGCAGTAGCCGACTGAGTTCGCGAAGTTCGATCCCCCTTCTGCAGAATCTTCCAAGCAGTGTAAGGACAGCAAAAGCAGAACGTCGCTTGAAAGAGAGACTGATACAGGAGGTATTACTTTTTTAATATATTTTTAACATTATAATTAAATATTCTAAATTGTTCTGTATTTTAAATAATTTTGTTGAGACACTAATGTTTAAAATGACTTAATACGGATATAATATTTATGTTTCTTATTCAATTTTTTATTGCATAGGGTATAATTTCTGATGAAGATGAAGAAAGTCATTTGAGTCCTGCTGAACAAAGAGCACTAAGGGCAGAGAAGCGTGCGGCATGGAGACAAGCACGTTTAAAATCTCTGGAACAGGTAATTATCTTATAATGCTCTTTTTCACACCTGAAAAATTCATATATTAATTAGTATTTACATTTATTCGCATATTAAATGATTATATTCAGGATGCTATTCAAGCACAGATGGTAATTAAGAAAATGAGTGAAATGATGGATACTACAAATAAGACAGATCCTATGCAGGATTCTACAGATGCTGTTACTTTTGTTCCTGAAACAGAAAAGACAGCTGATGTAAGCATTTGTAATGTACCTTTGCTCTAGTCATACCACCAGCAAACTAAAACAATAAACATAATCTAACGATGTGTTTAAAACAGATTAACCAGCATTTTTTTATTGTACTACTAATTACTTCTTTGCTCGCCAGTAGTTCTAACTTAGTGTTCGTACATTTACAATGTTATGTTAACTACAGTGGTACCCCCTTTGTCTGTCTTACTATCATAGTTCACTACGTTACGGCCGTCTAGTGCAGATTTTCCCAAACTTGCTGTACGCAGCAAGGTGGGTCCCCCTAAAGAGATACGCGAATCCGAGAAAGTAGTGGACGAGAAGGTCACTCGACGTACCGAGGAATACGTGGATGAGGTGACGGGTGAACGGCGTGTCCGTACAGTCGAATACGTCGAGAAGCTCATTGAGCGACAGGTATTATAAATTCTAGAGTTTGCACAAAATTTAAGCACCGAATATTATCTGTTCACATCATCGATCCGAGACGTGTTTTAAGTGAAGTTCAATTTTTTAACTGTTGTACTGGAACTTGAATATGGCATTGGCATTTAATTGATGAATGAAAAAGTACCAATATAATATTGTTATGGTAGCTTATACTGTAACTAGTTAAAATTATTGGGAAATTACTATGGTGTGTAATATAATTACAATTCGAAGTTTTAGTACAAGCAATGACATAATAAAAAGAAGTTCAAAAATCAAATTAAGATATGGCAAAATCATGATTTGTTGGGGCATTATATTAATGCTCCAATTAATATAATTAGAAAAAGGTGATATTTACAAAAGTTTGAAGGGAAAAGGGAAATAAAGTAGTATTTTTTTTAGAGAGAAAGAGAAAATATGTGTTGCTTGTGTACTGTGTCTTATTTGTGTGTGTGCACTCATATATCTATAGTTTTAGAATAATCATGTGTGTGTATATGCATGCTGCTTTAAAAAATATTTTGCTTTAATGCACAAGAACCCAATGGAAATACTAGTTCAATGGTTGTATTTGTTGTTCCAAGAATCCAGCACTGACCATGGAAGTGCAACCTGCACCACCTTGAGCAATTGATTTCATTTCTACTGATCACTAACAAACTCTTCTTGTACTATTGGTAATGCTACTATTGATCTTTCTTATCCACTACTTACTTAAGCATGTATAAAGGTATTTTCTTTTCAAATAATATTTTACTATAATTATTTTGGTGGTATTGCGATATATCAAGTATTACTACTGTAAAAATGTTATAAGTTTCATTCGATTCTATAATATATTTTTTTTTTGTCGTACGTTATATGTCGTACGTTTATCGTAATTAAATTAATAATTACACGTATCAATGCAGAAATTTCTCTGGTCTACTTCAGCATTTGCAATGTACATATTTATGTAATTAGGTTGAAACTCTACGAGAAAAAATTATATCATTGGAACTAAGTAATGCAGAAGATGAAGTAGAAAGTATTATCGGAACAGGAGCAAGCGACGCTGAAAGCGAAAGTGAAGAAATTACTGGACAGCCTTCTAATATGAATACCATGCAAGAGAAAACTGAGACAATTATACCTACAAGTGCCACTGAAGATGCCGCTCCTAAAATAAGTGCAAATACGATTCTTGTTTCAAAGAAAAAGAAACGAAAACGTTCGAAAAAAGGTCGTCATTGACCTCAGATAAAAATGTTGGTGCAAAATGAAGAAAGACATATGGAAGGAAGATTGTGAAATGTTTTCTTTTTTTATTATATCATTGTGAAAGTGTGTTCTAATAATGCATACTTTGCATTACATCAATCTACTTTATGCATTTCAGAATTCAAATCCTTACTATATTGGTGCATATAATATTTAAAAGATTCCTCATTGCGCGCTGCTTTTTTTTTGAAGCACACATATATACATAATACATAAAATATAATTTCATATTCACTATTTAACATAACTGATTAGGTATATTCAGAATTATGTTTATTTCTTTCATAGATCGTGCTATGTTTCTGATATTAACATAGTGAAATAATGCATGTGTGATTAGCATTATCGCGTCATATTTTTATCTGGATTGGTGCAACATAGTAATTGTAACTAGCGCAATCGATTTCCTTATTTCTTTATACATCATAGAATTTGTATTTTATACTTGTTTCATAAGATTTAACTCCTCCGTAATATAGATAAAAGATATTTCAATGGTGAAAAAATTAGAATATAATATCAAAATAGTATTTTTACAGTCAGTACTATGATCATATATCCTATGAAATATATTTACTGAAATCGATTTATACGAAAAATTCATGTGATTCAATATTCGTTGTTCTATATAAAATGATACACATTCCTTTTTGCAATTTTTGTTTTGTTTCGTAGTTTAAATAATATATTTTAATATAAGCAATTCCTCAATTTAAATAGGAACACAGGAGCAGTATTTTTGGTCACTGAAACGAACAATATACAAATAAAAAGATTTTAATCAAATCGTAATAAACAATTGGTTTTCAGACATATGTAAAATATGTTATTAGTTAGCTTAAAAATGAAAAATAACATAAACTACAGCTATTTGTTGTGGTTTGTAAAGTATTTTATTTATTTTCCTTTAGTGATAAGTATATTAATATATATGTTATGTAAAATTGTTTTAATATACTTTAAGATTCATTTTAAAAAGCACATATATTTAATCTCATTGTTAAATATCGACATAGTTTTTGATCATTCATCATTAGGAAGAAATTTATTTAAAGTTTATTATCCATCCTAATGTCAAAGTTGCCACTAAAATGTAATGAATACCAAGTATTAAATTTTTTAATTGTTTAAAATATATTATTACTATACATATTCATGATTTCGTTCTTTTAAAAATTTTGTTGTTTTAATTTATTTATACTAACGATAGCTATATTTTATCGTTGACATATTTTATTTCACAATATATTCAATAATTTCATGATTAAACAATGTTCTCACATATTCAAAAGTACACAAAAAGAGTTAGCCAATATGTAATAAATAGATGTAAAAATGGCGAAGATTTGAAGCAAGATTAAAATCTTAACTTTATTAAAAGAATAAAATGTCGACTACAATTGAAGAAGCGGAATATATAAAATATATGCTGTTTCTTTATTGCTGACTATAACGGTACCTTCTAATAAATATGTATGTGTGAGATTACAAAAAATATAATTTCTATATAAAAACTTCTATGATAATGTTAAATACTTCGTAGGTATATTATCTGGTAATATAAACCAATAATATTTGTAATCTCATATAGTTCAAAATACTTACCTATGTTGAAATTGCAACATACACAGGTAAAAAAATTGCAAATCATAATAGTTTTACTATTTGCGTTTTAGATATAACTTTTTGTATTCTTCATATGTTTGCAATAGTAAGATGATTCATCTTAAATATAAAAATATCATTTTATATAGATCATATACATTCTTCAGTGAAACAGACCATATTATTAGTATTAAGATCTTTGCAAATTATACATATAAAATTAAATATGTAGCATAAGTAAACATTAATTGAGACAAGCATACTATTAACTGCGGTGTAAAGTGCGATTAAAGGAGCGGGACCAATTTAAATTATTCATAAGATTGTAAAAGAAAAAATATATGCAAAATATCTTTTTTTCCGTATAACTGTTATATATAGTTTAATGCCTATTGTCAGCATTATAATTGGTCTTGGCATAATCTTCTGGAATTGTATGAAAATTATAATGTGCCAACATTACTATATCTTTATAGCGGTTTAAAGCATAAACACTTTTCAAATAGGATTTGAAACCTTTTTATAATATTACGAGTAGCATAATATATAGGAAATATTGTAATAATTATAGTGTTAAATATCGTATAAAATATTTTGGCATAATAATTACTTTAACAAATTATAAAATTTTATTAAAACAGTTCTGTGAAATTAAATTCATAACTAAATTAATTAGAATGTGAATTTTTTAAAAATCCCACCATTCTTTAATACTGTAACATGTTGACAAATCATATCATATTATGAACTTGTATTATTCTTAATTATAAATGATAAACTTATAGTTGGAAACTCCTATTTTAGAAGTACTTTACATCGACGTTAAATCCAATAATAGACATAATTTGTATGTACTTTTGGAATCTTTGTATTTGTCTTTACTTTAATAGTTAATTATAAAAAGGAATATTACATTCTGTCACGTATATTTTATATTTTGATAATACAGTATATCTGGTTATATTGAATAATAAACTGAAGCTGCTAATTTATATAAATAATAAAGTTTAAAAAATGTATTTTATACAATATGATAAAAAACATTTCATACAACTATTACCATAATATTTGTGGTACTACTATATGTTGACAAATTAAAAATGTATTTATTTATCTATGTTTTCTATTGAACAACATTTATACATCTTACAATGTTCAACAAATTTGTAAACGAAAGATATATGTAAGTGCAAATTAATTCAAGAGATAAGAAAATAAATAAAGTATCTTAACGTTCTTATATCCGCCTTATTACGAAATTAAAATAAATGGAATTGAAAGTATTCATAAAAAATAATGTATCTTCTTTTATCGTGCATTATCATTTATGCTTATTTTATCTCTTTGGCGCAATAATTCCCTCTAACTGTGCCTGAAATAAAAATAATGCTAATTAATGAAATTTTTATAGTTGTCTAGGATTCATATAAAAATTGTATATAAATATTACTTTCAGCTGCTGATTTGTCTTTTTCAAAAATTGTATTTCTTCCATATGCTTTTTTTCTTCAGCTTCCCGTAGTTCAGCTGCCCTTCTTTCAGCCTGTTCAGATTTCTGTTTTAATTCAATAACTGTTTTTTCTAATTCAGCCTTTTGTAATTGCAGCTCATCTGCAGCAGCAATTAAATCTTCTTTTCCTTGTTCAGCCTTTAAAAACCATGTTGAAGTTGTAACATTTCTCAATGCATATCTTCTTGTGTATTAAAAAAAAAAGTACATACTTGTAAAGCTTTACGCATACCAAAAGCAATACTGCTTTGATACAAAGTTTGATATGCAGCTAATGTCATCTTAAGTTCGTCTCGAATTCTAAGTAAAAGTAATCCACGTTCTGCACAGTTTATTGTCACCTGGCGTATTATTTCATCTATTAAACAGTATTATTAAACAATTATAGTTTCAATAATATGACACTTAAAATTAACGTCCAATTAAAGACTTTTACCAAAACATTGCGTATAAAGTTCTCTACGTACTGGACAAATGCCAGTTTCTCTTGCTTGTCTTTGTTGCAATTTCATATCTAGATGTTCTTGTAAATTAATAACATCTAGTCTTGTTGCTGGTATACTTGATATCTAATATGAAATAACATATTAGAAATTGTAGTACATTATTTATCAAAACATAAAAATACCATACTTTTTGAGTCCAAACTTGACCATCCTCTTCCCATTGTTTAGGTGGCAAAATTCTATTGAGAATTTCAGAAGTTTCATGTCTTGTATCAAGCGTAGGAATAGTGGTTTCAACTTTACAGACTGTTACTCCAATTTTGGGTGCTTGTTCTTTAGGTGTCTATTGTAATAAGAAATGAACGATTTGTAATAAATTATAGATATAATTAGTTTGGTAATAGTAAGAAAAATGGTATTTGCTTTATTAGTGAACATTATACCTTTTCTGGACGAACTGTAACTAAGACTGGATTATCGTATTTAACCAAAGTATCCATAGTAGGAATAGTGCGATCTTTTATTGCTGTTGCCATTATATTACTGATTTATGCGGGCTTTATTGGTTAATAATCAATATATTCCAAAGAAAGAAATCGTTTATAGGCATTTATAAATATTTAATTGTTTATTTGCACTATAAAGCGAGTTTGAATCTATGAACAATTGTCATAGCAATATTGATGTAACATATGTTACTAAGTAAAATATAGTTAATACAAGAGATTAGGGAAGAGCTTAACGTAGGAATTAGATAATACAACTTTTATTATTGTAAACATGATAAAATCATATAAATTATTTATATAATATTCTTTTATGTATGTAATTATTTTTAAAAATATATCATGTACATGCAATATAAAATAATACAATTTTCAAATTAGATCTTTGCAAATCTCAAAATCTTGTCGTATACAAAGTATCAAAACTTTTTAATATCTCTATTAAAACTACTAAAATAACTTTTAGTTACAATTAAACTATTATAAAAGTAATAACATTTGTATAAATTTGTTGATATGTATATTATAGTTCAGAATGTCTTTGCAAAATCCTTGTTTCAAGATCGGCATGAAGCTTTTGAACAGTTCTCGAGTGTTTTTTAATATGATGTTCCATAGTAGAATTTTCCACATCATACGGTTTTCCTTGACGTGCGGCTTCTAAAGCAGCTTCCGTGTGTAAATGACGCAATTTCAACAATCTTCCTTCATAGTGTAACAGTTCCTCCTAATAATAAAATATAATACCAATAATATATATATATAAGTACAGAAATAAAATTTCAATAGTTATACGTATATATAAATACTTTTAATGAAGCACGTTCTTCTGGAGAGAATTGAGATTTTAATACAATACGCCATAAGTCTTGAACTTTTGGTTCTATAAATTCTTTATGATTTGGTCCTTTTGCAGTTAATCTATCCAAACGATCAAATCCATTTCTAATTTCCAAATGTTTTCCTCTGAAATTATACATTTAAAAGTTATGAAATATCTACTATATTTTTGTAATACTAATTATATATGTGCAATATCTATACCTAAGTAAAGAAGCTTTTTCTAAATAATCTAAATTTTTTTCAGGAATCTTGTTAGAAATTTCTTCCTTGTGATCTATTTTGTTCCAACTCTCTGGTTTATGATGTAGACTGTCTGTATATATGGAATGACAAATATGAAATTTATTTTACTTACTTTAAGTTATTGTATTTTATAATATACATATAATGAAATTACTAACTTTTATATGTTTCCGGATCACCAGCTTCTATATCTTTCAAAAGATTCATGTATTCATCCACCTTATCTTGGTGATGCTGAAACTCTTCCTTTAGAGTTTGTAGTTCTTCATCTATATTTTTAATATATTTATTAAGTACAATCAAACAATACTGAGATTAAAAATGTAAATAGTTCTCTGTGGCACTTACGTGAAAAACCTGCCAATTCAGCTTTAGCCCACAGTTTATTTAATCTGTTATCTTTAAAAACATCTCTGGAAATATAATTATTACCATCATTTAAAGCTTTATGTCTCTTTAATAATTCTGGGTTCTCTGTATCTTCAAAGTACTCCAATAATCCATAAGTGCTCATAATTCCTTTAAACAAACAAAAATTCAATACATGTTATAAATATATTAAAGTCATCTTTTGTTCCAGATTACCGATTAATTTTTTCCTTAAACGCGCTTCTTCTTCGCCATTCGGATCTTTTCCTTCAGACTTAAAATGTTTATACGCAATTTCTTCTTTATCGTGAATTTTCAGGTCACTGAATATTGACTGCAATTTTGTATCTGTCAAACGCTACAAAAAAGATTAATCTGTATGTATATATTTTTACATATATTAGTAATATATCTTCGTAATATATTAATTCTTACATTTTTCGCTTTTACCCATAGTACATTTAATTTTGCCATACGAAATGGTTTGTCCAATTCACGAAGAGAGGTTGGGAATTGTAAAGGATCTTCATATTTCGGTTTATTTGCTTCTACAGAATATTTACTAAATGCAGCAGTTATATGAAATAACAGAACACATAAACTTATTGATAAAAAGGTTCTGCTTAAAAATGCCATAATTTTTCACTTTCAATAACTTCGTCTATTTCCGTATAGAATACAAAATTAGGTACGTGACCATTTGCTGACATATGCAGATAATCATCTTCTGACATAAACAGATTCATTTGATAGGCTTTTGCAGAAATACATACATATGTATTAGAAAGATAATCTTTATTTCAGAATCTTTTCCGTTTATTTTTTTAATTGAGAGGAAGAAAAGTATAATATGTATAAATATTATGCAGTATCATAAATATTTATTAAAATCAAAAGTAAATGTAATGAGTTCTTTAGTAATCACATTTAAAAATTTTACATTGTTTCAATTTGTTACAGAGATTTATCGTATACAATTTAAGAATAAAAACATCATCAAATTATTATGTATTGAAATACTGCTAATACATAAGATTGTATGTTTATAAATACAAGAAAGGTTAGAATATTAGTAACAATGAAATAATTACGATTTGTAGGCGTTATAATCATTGACTACAATATATTATGTTACAAAATATATTTATAAATTGCACGAGCATTATCGTATTTGAATCTTTTTTCTTTTCCTGAAGCAACGTTTAAAGCTTAACACATATCACGTAGTAATACATTCTATATCAAAATTCAACTGCATGAAATACAATAACAATCAAGGAATATAATTTCTTCAAAATTGATTTTCAACGTATAATTTCTTTACTGCTCGATATTGGACAGATTGAAACGTATTTCGCATTAATTTCCATAACGTTATATCATATACATTTTTTTCCTTTCTTATAAATTCCGCATGCTATATTATGCAATCACAGTATACGTATATAAAATATTATTCATTCTTCAAAACGGATGTCCTTGGCGAGGATGTTGATTACCGCCATAACGTGGCAGAGTCGCGTATCCACCATAAGGAGTTGGAGGCATATTTTGATACGGATTATAACTTCCTAAAAGTAAAATTCCAAATATAAAATATATTCCGAAATGTCATATAAAAATATGAATGATTCTGCATTTTTTATATCACCTTGCGCGGGATAAGGCATTGTTGCATATGGATTATACGTTGCAGGCATAGGAGGGGAGATATATGTGGGATACGGTGTAGTAGGACCAGCTCCATATGGTACAGGCATTCCACCTTGAAAATGCGTAGGATACGGTAATGATCCACTTTGTTCTATTCCTGATTGGCTTTGTCCAGATGCTGCTAAATATTAAAATTTTTTTTTTAATAAACTGTGTAGAGAATACATGCAATATTATTTATAAAAACCTAATCTACCTCCGTGATGAGATGGAATGTTAGGAGTTGGAGTTGGCCCAGTATGACTCAAATTTGTTGTTAAATCCTTCAGTAGTTCTTCTTTCTCGGTTTTCCGAGCAAAGCAGAAGTCCGATATTTTATTTTGGAAGACTACTAGCAACTACACAAATATAAAAAATTATAAATTTTAATTCTAATATAATATGAAAGGATTATGATCAGCTATTTACCTGTGTTAAATCATTATAAAATTTAGCACCTTCGTTTAAGTTGCCTTTCAATTCTTTAAATGCATCATAAGCAGCTGCTAATTTACATAACATTGCTTCTCTTGAACTACCTCTACCAGATTGTTCAGCTGTAAATTGTGTATGACACATCTAAAATTATTTTTAAAATTAGCATGTATCATAGGAAGTATTGTAAATATGCAAAATAATTATTACAATATAATTTTGTAATCCTTTATACATACCTGAATCTCAGCAATTAATTGTTCTTGGCGAGCAACGCTATCTCTCACTTGTTTTTGTAAAGGTCCATAAGTTTTTCCTATGCTTTCAATTGATAAATTTGGTTCATCAATTCCGCCATCTTTTGCAAGCGCTGATAAGAACATTGCTTTCATATCGGTAATAGCAGATTTCAGTTCACTTTCTATAACATCGCGTTCTGTTTTTAGTGTTTCAATCTTAAAAGAAATTAATAGTGTAAGCAATTTAAAAAAATAATATAAAAAATATAAGTTTGTGTAAGATACCTACATTCTCCATTAACTTCCTAAGTTGAACAACAGTATTGGTTTCTTGAACTGCCGATCCAGTTGGCACAGAATTAATCAAATCATTTGCATGCAAACTTAAAATTTCCATACTTTCCTTGTGATTTTCATATTTCTCGCGAACAACCTATAAGATATAATAATTATCTTAAAAGATTTGATGTAAATAATTATTTTACAAATCATCTTCCATGCATATATTCATACACGTTTACCTTATCAGCGGATACAGCATTATTAATAATTTCACGATATTTCCGTAGAGTAATAGTAAATTGCTCTGTTAAACGGCTGCTAGGTATTCTTGTCCAACGTTCTTTAAATTGTTCTCTTAATTGATCATCAGACTCACGTTCCTCTTGTAACATTCGTTCACACTATAAAAACAGAAATGATTGAACAGTTATATCGAAAAAAAGGTATATAATCTATGCATTTCTTTACCTCGTCCAAAAGTTCTTTATTTCTTTGTAATAGATCAGGCAATTCTTTCATAGAATTTTCCAAAGCTTGAATTCCGCCTGCATCTTTTACATATTGAGCCTTCTCTAATACAGATTGAGGTAGCTCAGTTCCACTTGTATCTTCAATAGCAGCTGGTAAATTTAAACTTGCCAACACACTAAAAACATAATTATTAGACATTAAATAAAAATTCAGTATTTAAATATATTTACATAATCATCATACCCATTTAAAATTTGTGTCATTTCGCGTAATTTAGATATTTCTGAATTAACTAATTCATTTCGACGAACTTCATAAGACGATAATGCTTGATGTACACTAACAGGTAATAAATCAGCAAAAAGATCTAAAATTATATAATGTATATATAAAAAAAATTATACTAAAAGAAATTCTTTAAATTTGTTATTATATACAACAAACCTTTAAAGTTGGAGCTAAAAACTTCAGGCATTGATAACAGTTTTGCAACATTAGCTTTTCCAACTGGTTCCAAAGACTTTATATCTGGTATTCTTTCATGATAAATGAAATCATTATCCTTTTTTACTTCTGTTAGATTCCTCTGTGCTTTGTTAGCATAGTCTTGGAATAAGTGAGATTTGTTTGAACGTTGTTGCGCAGCTTTAAACAATTCCACAGCATGCTAAAAATGTGCATTTTAATTAATTTATTTATTTTCATGTTTACATATTTAATATATTTCCAGCTTTTAAGATTTACTTCTAATCTGGCAATTTCTTCTCCAATTGACTTGTTATTTTTGCATACCAATGATTGATAAAATTCGGTCATTGCTCGATATCCAGCTTGTTTTCCTGCAATCTATTATTATTACATTATGAGTAACTATTTTGTATATTTTGCATAAATTGCATATAAATAAAATTATAAATTCATACTAAAGGAACCCATTCTTTATCCCAAAATGCCCTGAAAATCTCTTTTTGAAATAATTTTAATGTATCCGCATACAGTTCTTCTGCCTGTGCAGCTAGTCTAGCAATAATCCCATTTTTCATAGCATCATGGATTGCTTTATGTACAAATATTTCTTGAGCCTGAGCAAGCATTAATGCAGATAATGCTCCTAATGTTTCTGGACTGATATCTGGTGTTGGTTCTTGTTGAATAGCCATCATAACATTTGCTTTAAGATAATTAAAAATACCAGCAGATTGCTAAAATTCATACAATATTTAGATAAATCATTTTTTATACCAAAGCAAATTGAATATTTATATCATTTTCCAATTATGTCATATTTAATTAATGGAATTAAAATATTTTACTTGAAATAACTTTGCAGCCAGTTTCAATCCTTCATCACTTTCTAAAGACTGTGCTGCTGCAACTGAACTTTGCAAAGCAGCAATATTAAATAATACACAGACTTTTTCATACGCTAATGTACTAATTGCTGAAAAATCAAATATCATATATTATTTTAAATATTACAAAACCAATATTATTTGAAATATAATTAAAAAAGATTGATGTAATCAATAATGGGTTTATCTTATCTCTATTCATTAATCAGTTAAGAATCTATGAAAAAGCATATTTAAAATATCTTACTCAAACTGAGTTTTCCACCAAATATGGTACGGTCAAATGCATCTTTCCACTTAAATGGAATTTGTAATTCATGAGCAGGTATCTTGCCTTCCAATGTACACAATTGATCATAGTAACTAGAAAAAAGAAGAAAACATAAATTTGATTTTAAAAGATGTCACTACTTAGAAATAAATTTTTATTAATAATTAATAATATCATTTTATTATATTGCATATAATTGCATACCTTTCAACATTAATTTATCAAAATTACATCAAAAGTACAAACTTAATAAAACACCACGAATCACTAATCTTCGATTGTTTTTGAAAATTTCTTCATTGGAATATTTCACATTAAAAGCAAATTTCATGAAGCAGATTATAATAAAGTAGTCACATTTTTTAGTGTACTGTCATAATTAAAATTAAAATAATAATTAAAGATGAGTCATACCTGTATATAACCTCCAAAGAACTTTCGTATTTCTCGAAAGCTCGCCACAAAGCATTATTCCTTAATTTACTAAAATCTGCGATTGCTTCCGTATAATCTTTTTGATCGTTTGCGTTATTATACGTTGATTTAATAATATTTGTAAGTGGTTTAATTACATCAACATCAGACGGTTTCTTCAACGGTACCGCAATTAGCTCAGCCATTTTGACGTGTAGGTCATGTGATTGTAATCGAACAAAATAGTATATCTTGATACATACATACATACTTATATCTGAGATATATGGTATACATGCATATCTTACGCGTATTCAATACTATGATATTTATGACATATGATATCTTTGTGGTGTAATATATATAACAATATTTCTCTTTTAGTATATTAAAAATTATCTTGTTATAAGATTATTATAAATTAATAGATAATATATATTTTTATGAATTTATTAGATTTAATGTACCCTACGCTATTTATTTAAGCACTGAGCTATTTACATTGTTATAGATTTATTATTTCATAATTTTTATTGTTTTACATAATACAAGATTTTAAAGTTTATTATTTTTAATAAATATGAAGTAATATAATTTTGATTTATGATAAGAACGTCGTATGGTAGATACGTTATTTTTTAACTTTTCAAACAAGTTTATAAATACATGTATCTATATATATAATGTTCATATGGTACTAACACGATGTAACTCGTTGCATATTATTATATCAGCTTGATTTCTATACGAATACAAAAAGAAATTCCGAATTGTACCCTTATATATTATATATCATTTTGAAATAATTAAAAGAATTCGCGCCTTCTTATATGTCGCTGGTTGTCATAAATTATCTACGTCATCTCCAGATGTTTGTAGATGAGATTTTTATAAGTGGTTTTGGTGAAGCTTTAATTTTGTTCTGTTTTGTCTAATTTGTATAAATTGAGGTAAGAATAAGTGATTTGCAAAGGTGGCAAAGAATTATATGGAGTAGCGGAAATTTTACTTTACGATATAAAGTAAACCGTACGAAATTACTAAATTACGATCTATGTTCAAACTTCCTTAAAATGTATAATAACATTCGCTTACTACTCTAGAAAATATTGAAAAAGTAATGCAAATTTATTATAATTGTTTAAGGTGTTACTCGTTTTATTGTGGAATTTTATTCCCATATATTAACTTATGTAGAAAAAATAATATCGATTTCACCTTAAAGACATTGAACTGAGAAATCAGGGTTATTTTTTTTTTGTTCATTACCAATATATGCATGAAAAGATTTTTAAGGAAGTAGCATTATTATTATGCGGTATGAAAGTTGAATAATATAATTCTAAGTATTTTTGATGTGTAATATTTTATAATTGCAATTGACATCTAACGAACATAATATATATAACAAATATAAACACATTTGATGAATTATAAATCACTATAAATCATTCATGATTTAATCTTTTCACTTTCTGTAATGGTATTAATATTTTTGTTATTATATATTTGTATTTATTTACACAGGTTAATTTTAGATCATAGAAATGACTCTAATCGAAGGCGTAGGAGATGAAGTAACAGATTTTTGTATTGTTGTGGTTGTGCTCTTAGTAGGATGGCTTGCCTGGTATTCCACAAGTATTACAGATCAACCATTAATACGCACAGTACTTGTAATACATCGAACACGCACACGCCTTGCTGAACTTAGAGCTACTCATCAAAATGCAAGCTCATTTACACGACCTCCAAATTTGGAGGTAACCGAAGAAGAAACTATAGAACCAATTACAGATGATAATAATAGCACTTCACAAAGTTGTCCTGAACCATCTATTGCAGGTGATATGTCATATTTAAAAATACTTCTAAAAACATAATAGAAACATTAGAACTATTTATTGTATGTCACAATAGACACGAATGGAGAAATTTCTCCTGACACACATAGAATGTCTGAAGCAACAGCTACAGAGGAAGTACTTATTGAAGCTATGGATTCATTTAATGATAGTGCAACAAAGTTGCAAAAACAAACCAAAATAAACCCTCCTAAAGAGACAAGTATATCAACATCAACATGTAATGAACCCATAGAATGTGAAAATCTTTCAGACACTGATGCTAATGAAATTAGCATAAAACTAAAGTTTATAAATGATGATCAAAAAATGGTTACTGGTAGCCTGAAAGAATTACTTGGGGATTTTAAGAGGTTTCTATTATATCCTTTTTTTAATAGATCTTTCATGTTAAAAAATATTTACAAGTGAAATATATATAATGAATTTTTACATTTTTCAGGAGACATTTTCAAACAGAGCTTGATGCACAAAAATTAGTGCGTCTAGTTTTTAATGGTCGAGTATTGCAACCTGATAGTCAAACATTGGAAAAATGTGGCTTGTATAACAATTGTGTAGTTCATTGTTTGGTTCATCAACCACGACCAAATCCTGTACCATCTCAAGCATCAACATTAGATAATTCGTCGTCAATATATTTTAATCCTCAATCATTTCCTGAGATTCCTGTTGGTACAGGAATTAGTTCAGTACATAATGAATGGGATTTGAGTAGACCATTAGTGATCATTTTGACTGTCATGTTAGGTTTTGCTTGGTATTCCCGATACCATTATGCTCAATTTTTTACTGCGAGTACTACACTCGCATTGTACGCCCTCACTGCAATTTTCGCAATGTCAGTAGCTTTAATATTATGTCATTAGTTAGTAATATCTTTTTCAATCAAGACAACAGAAATATTGCGTGAACTTATAAGAAAGAAATTGATCAAGATATTACTTTGGAAAATGATTTTGTAAACATCGATATGTGTTTTTTAGTGTAACATCATTTGAACACATTAGTTCCTGACATCAAGGAGAACATGAAGAGTTATTGTGATTTTTAACAATGTATAAAAGAATTCACATGAATAAGAGGTGAAGTATACTTAGATAGTATGGCTGCATTTCAAATTTGAAATCAATTTATGTGCATTAAGCTCAATGTTTTTATTTATATATTTAATTTAATAAGAAAATTTCTTTGGGTTTATATAAAATATCACAATTATAAATGGAAACATATATAACATTAAATAAATTTGGACGATTAGTATTTTACTAACTAGCCAATACTTGTTCATTTAAATATACATATTTATGAAATTAATTTTCGATAAATGTTATTGAACTGTTGAATTAGTCATAATAAATATTATAAACGATAATTGCAATGGCACTATATCATTTTGAACGCAAAATTTATTATATACTTCGTTATATTTTTTATTGAATTTGAAATTTACATTACCTATATGTGACTTAAACTTGAATATGCTGTGTAACTATTATAAATTACAGTTATTAGAACGAAATCATTATACTTTTATAATTTCAAAACTTCTAACATTAGAATGAAAATTACCTGTAATGATAACATTCTTTAAATACCATTACATGAATTGTTAAAAAAAATAAAAGTCATTAACAATATGTACATACATAACTCATAATGTATTAAGCAATCATAATTGTAACTTATTAGAAGATACACTTCTTATTACTTCCAGAAAAGAAAATTCATTACTTTTTCGGACAAATGATGTCATTGAAGACAGTGATTTATCGTTACTTTTGCAATACACTGTACTATAGTAGTTTATAGAAAAATCAAATTATGTGGTACTATCACGATTTTTATTGAATGCGAAATAAATAGTTATTTATTTGATGTTTCCTCACATGAGTTTTCTCATATTTTATAGTTTATTGATTGATTTTATGTAAATAAAAATTTATTTTTCATTTGAATTTAATAATATTAAAAAATGAATTCAATAGAAAAAGGTATATTTGTATATTTTATGGTTTATAATAATCGTTTATTTCTTAATTATAAAATTGTTGCAATTACATACTGTTCTTTACAAAAACTGAACAAGTTATAAAGTCTTATATAAAATAAATAAATATAATACATGAATAAAGTTACCACCAATCCAGAATTAATATTTAAATATGCAATGTATGATTTATAATGTATTTAGTACTAGCCTTAATTTAAATTTAAATGGAATTATTAAATCTTGAAAAACATTTTCAAAATGAGGTACGTAAATAAAAGATAAATAATTAATGAAAAATCGCTCTTAAATAGAAGTTAACTTAATTGCAGCGTCTTCCCACATAAATCGTTTAGCACTTTAGGTATAGGTTCAGAAACACTTAGTTTATTAAAAAAGATATTTAATTGTTCTTTTAACATTGTATTATTCAAACAAAAACTTCCTTTTGGATTTTCCAGGAGAATAGTACCTTTCCCTAATGTGCTATTGATATTAATAAAATTACAAACTGGTTGTTTTAATACTGTAGATGTTTCAGTTTCAGCAAAACCTATTTTCATTACTTTTATTATTTGTTTATGTAATGATAAAATATTTGTTTCCTCTGATACTGGTTTATTGTCAATGTGCAAATTATAAGCGCAATCATAAATACCGAATATTAACTCAATTTCGTGTTTTAATTGTTTGTAAGAAATGGGAACTAATGAATTAGGAGTTTCTAACAATACAGTTCCTACACAGCTAGTTGCTCCAAATCTTGGCTTTATACCTATAAGTTCAATGTTTACATATTTTAAAAAAGGTTCCACATTTACTTTGTTATTTTCAATTTTATCTATTTTAGTTTTTGCTAAGACAAGTTTCATGTCAATGCCTTTAATCTTTTGCATTTCTTCTATAATTACATTCGCATTGTTTGGCATTTTTGATATATTTTCTTGTGGAGTTTTAGTTGCATTTTCAATAAAATCTTTGTGACTGATAATTACTTTTGCCAAATTACTATCTTGATCTTGTATTTCATAATATGCAATGGCTTCATCTGATGGAACTAATTGAGCTTTCTTTCTCAATTTTTGAATCCTATTGATTACTTCTCTTGCCATTCCTTCATTGTGCATGCTTTCATCAGGAGTAACATCTAGCAATATTAAAATATTTCCTTCGCTATGAGCCTCATATTGTTTACATAATTGCTCAGCTGCTGGTCCTGTGAAACTAAACATCAGTCGTAAATCTTGTTCTTCCAATTTATGACCTTGTACAGTAATTTCTTTCTTCGCAACAAACACTTGTAATTCTTCATCAGAAAGCTCTTTAATAGCTTGAGTAACAGATTTAAATTCTCCTTTAAGGCGGGCTCCAAGTATTTTATGATCTGGTTCTGCTCTCAATTTAACACCATACTTCTCCTTATCTGTAGTAACAGTTAATTCTTTTACATTAAGTTCTTCTAGAATATATGATTTCAGAGATTCTATTTCTTTTAATACTTCAGCATCTTGATGAATTACTACAATTCCTGGCAATGGATATTTAACAGGAATTGTTTTCCTATCCCTGATAACACGTCCTAGTTCAATTATAGTTTGCATATAAGATATAGCCTTTTCAATCTTTTCATCTATTAATTGTAAATTAGATTCTGGTATCATTTGATAATGAACACTATCCATGTTAGTTTTAGATACTGAAAGTAATTTAACTAATCGTTGGAACATGAATTCTGTTAAAAATGGTGTAAATGGCGCATTTACGCGAACCATTATATAAAGAACAGAAAACAAAGTTGACAAAGCTTGTTGGCAATCAGCTGCACCACCATCTCCCTTTATACGTTTTCTATTCATTCTTACGTACCAATTGGTAAGATTATCTATATATTTTATCAAGTGAGGTACTACAGTATATAGCTTATAAGCACGCATTTCTTGTTTGAAAAATTGTAATAATGTTTGTGTAAAAGATAAAATCCATCTATCCATTATATTATTTGAACATATTTTTTTAGATTCGTCATATATAAAATGAATTTTTTCTTCTCTTTCAAATCTTTCAATATTTTGCATTAAGAATCTAAATGCATTGTACCAAGGCAAGAACACATCTTTTATAATATCCCTAACTCCTTCTTCCTTAAAACGCAAATTTTCTGCTCTTACAACAGGAGAATTAATTAAGTACAAGCGAAGAGCATCTCCTCCATACTTATTAACAATTCCCACGGGATCTGGATAATTTTTTTTACGTTTAGACATCTTTTGTCCATCAGATGCAAGTATCAAACCATTAGCTACTAGATTTTTAAATGGAGCTTTCCCAAAAAGAGCTGTTGATATAACTAATAAAGTGTAAAACCATCCACGAGTTTGATCAATACCTTCTCCAATAAAATCAGCTGGAAAATTCTCTTCAAACTCTTTCCGATTTTCAAAAGGATAATGCACTTGTGCATATGGCATTGATCCAGATTCAAACCAACAGTCAAATACTTCAGGTACTCGTCGTAAAGGTGAACATCCTGGTCGGTTTGATGGTATAGTTAAATGATCTATACTTTCTCTATGAATATCTGTTACTTTTGTATTTGTCAATTCTTCCAATTCAGCTATACTTCCTACACATACAATTTCTTGCCCATCTTCTGAAATCCATAAAGGAATTGGGTTACCCCAATATCGGTTTCTACTAATAGCCCAATCACGAGCATCTCTTAACCAATTACCAAATCGTTTATCTTTGACATAATCTGGTACCCAATAAGTATTACTATTTGCTGTAATAAGTCTATCTTTTATGGCTTCTACCCTGATAAACCACGAGGGTACAGCTTTATATATTAGTGGTGTATCAGATCTCCAGCAATATGGATAACTGTGTTTAGTAGTACTACTATGAATTAATTTTTTATTTATCTGGAGATATTTAATGATATCCTTGTCAGCATCTTTTACATATTTTCCAACAAAATCATGTACTGGTTCTATAAAACATCCACAACTATCAATTGGGCATATAATTTCCTGATCTTTTGTTATGACACCAGCTTCCAAGCAGCACCGGTAATCATCTTCTCCAAAATAGGGTGCTTGATGAACAATACCTGTTCCAGTCTCTGCTGTGACATAGGTATCATTTAATACTACAAAAGCACCTTTCTCTCTTAGATTTTGAAAATATGGAAAAGGAGGATTATATACCTTTCCTTTCAAATCACATCCTTTTCTTTTACCTTGTACAGTATAAGAATCTTTAGATTTATAAACAAGTTCTAAACTTGACTCTAATATAATATAAACATTACCAGATGAATGATCTTTAACTTCTACATATTCAAAAGTAGGATTACAACAAAGTGCTAGGTTGCTGGGTAGAGTCCATGGAGTAGTAGTCCAAGCAAGGAGAGAAACACCTGGTTCATCCACTATAGGAAATGATACAACTATAGAAGGATCTACAACATCTTTATAATTCTGCCCTGATTCAAAATTAGATAGGGGAGTGTTACAACCCGTAGAAAAAGGCATTACTTTAACACCTTGATATACAAGATCTTTATTGTATAATTCTTTAAAAATCCACCAAATGGATTCCATATACCAAGGATATAATGTTTTATAATCATTTTTGAAATCTATCCATCTGCCAATTCTACCTACAATTGTTTCCCATTCTGTTGCATATTTCATTACAATGTTTCGACATTCTTTATTATAGTTCGCTATACCCATTTTAGCAACATCATCAGGACCTTTTATATTTAATGTTTTATCTATTTCAAATTCGACGGGTAAACCATGAGTATCCCAGCCAAATCTTCTTTCCACGTGATAACCAGATTGATAAGCATACCTTGTTACAATATCTTTTATTGTTCCTGCAAGTATGTGCCCATAATGAGGTAATCCCGTGGCAAACGGTGGACCATCGTAAAATGAATATTTTGGTCTTCCTTTCGACAACCTCAAAGAGTTTTGAAATGTATCACACTTTTTCCACAATTCTAAAATGATCTCCTCTTCTTTTGGAAAATTAATCGTCTCTGGAAGTTTTTCTATCATTTTTCTGAAAATTTCAACAACTACTTCACAAATTATTTGGTACCGGCTGGTACGTTGATGCAATTATGAAGTTCAGGGTATCATGTATCAGAGGAAATACGTTACCAAAATTACACGTAACAAAATTTTAGAGGTTAGCGCTACGATTTGTAGCACGTGCTTTTGAAAAGGTGAATATGACATTCAAATTGACAATCTAAATAAAAATTATACTCTTTTATGTTTTCGAAATTCAATTTGGCAAAAAATTTTGGTATTTATTTTGATATCTTTTACAATATATAAATAAAATCTAATGGAAATTTTACATATACATATAGAAATAAAAAATTATATAAGTATACATATATTACTGTTATTTATTTTCGCTTAATTATTAATATTATTAAATTTATTTTTGATATCATTTACGTTAAAAACATTCTTTATTTACATAATGAATGAAAACTATCTGTAATATAAAAATTGAAGATATTTATGACTAGAATTTTATAAACCACGACACTTTCGCGTTCGTGATGAAATAATCGTAGTTAAGACATTTACGATTGTTGCGTAACTTGGGGTATCTTCTGCCGTTGTCCACCAATACGAATAATTTGTCTTTGCTCATCTGGGTGAATAAGTTCATCTGTGTGCTTCCAACGCCACTTTTTTTCACTTTCTTTAATTCGTCTATGGTCAATGTAACTAATAACGCAGCTAGTGGGAATCCATACAATAGCAGTAATAATTATAACAGCACCTACTATATTATCTTTTAAAAATCGCATAACTTTGTTAATGTTTATGTCCTCAATAATATCCCAAAATCGCTCTACTACATCTTGAATTGTTTTTTCACAAATACCCTAGAAATATTTTATAGGTTCGATAATTACGTGTACCAAGTGCAGTATGATCTTTTTAAATTATTAAAATTTTTTCAATCCTACCTTGTTACAGAAGCCTTGAATACATGGTGTTCCATCAGGTAAAATATCTTGTGGATCTATGGGGAAACATGTTTCATTTAAACTCATTCGACAGCATCTTTTACATGCATCTCCAACTACAAATAAATATGTGATATAGAGATATACTATCTTTGATTATTATTTGTAGCAGTATATAAAAACCATACTTGTATCACACATGCAACTCTGCAAACCCTGTGTCTCACAATATGGTACACATTTTCCAAGTCTGCATTGACCTCTTTCAAGGCAACCTGTACCATCCTTCATTGGTGGAGATCTAGGACATTCACTAGATGCTCCTGTACAGCGTGATTCTTGTTCGCATGTAGCATATTGTGCATCGCGACATTTTACACCTAATGGCATGAATGCACAACTTTGACAACAAGGTGAATTTTTATCACTGGAAAGATATGTAATATTAAATATTTAGAAAAGATATTTAATCTACAAAAAATAGATTAGAGAGAGATTTGTATAACAATGGATAATTACCTACAAACTGCTCCTTGACTTCTACGAAGTTTACAATTTTTATCACAACAAGCATCATTGTCTTCTGTACCAAGCAATCCTGCATCACATTCTTCATCTCCTTCAACCCGTAAATTACCACAGAATGATTCTTCTGGCTCGGAAAAGCAGCGACCTGACTTTGCTTGTAATACTTTTCTAATAGATCTTAAACTACATGGTGAAAAACGCTAACCCGTAAATAATTAATGATAAATATCTTTTTAGCATCATATTATCCTTGTTTTATGTTAATTAGATATACCTTGTTATTCACATCATATCCACTAACACTATATGTATACATTAAGTATGAACCTCCCTGACTAGCACTTGGACTGCATTCCTATTTAAAAATATCACTTGTTTAATGTATGAGAATTAATCTATTTCTGTTAGACTAATTATTTTAAAATTGTTTGATAAATCATAAGTAAGTTAAAAAAGTTACTGTTATATCTGGATCATGTTCAGAGCCCCAATTGTGACCAAATTCATGTGCAGTAACTAAGTCTGCTTCTCTTGTGATAACTCTTTGTCCATAGTGATTCCTACTAGAACTTAAACCTGAATTGAGATATAATGTGTAACCATTTTTGAAATATTCTGGAACATTTAAAATGAAACATTAAAGTTTATATCGATTTGTCTATAAATAGATAAAAAATATTCATTATTATACCTGGTGTACAAATTCCACCTACTGAGTTTCTACGAGGTGATCCAACATATGCCAATCCTAATATACCACCTTCGAATTTAAGATCAGTAAATAAATGAGCTAAACAAAAATCTTTGTGACTATATTCTCGACTAAAAACCTAGGTACAATTTATATAAGCCAATCAATTATTAATTAAAATTATGGCATTTTAAATAAAGAATTGCTTTACCTCAAGCAATGTGCGAACATCCCATTTTTCTCTAACCATATTATAATGTGTCTCACCACCTCTTACACGAGTTGGTTCACTATGAACTACAATCTTTTTAATGACAAAGCCCATTCCTTTAAATCCATCTTGTTCTTGTCTTTCTTGCCATAAAGTATCATTATAAATTTTATGTACTCTATCAATTAAACTTATCTAAAAACATATATAGAAACAAATTATTATCTAAAACAAATTATTTGATATTTGTATTAAGTAATGCAACTATTTACTAGATAATTAATTGTAGTTTTTGTACTGCTAGCACCCATTTCTTGATAAAAACGATAGTCAGCAACTAATAGTAATGGACATCTTGTTTTTGTTGGAGTATATTCATAAGTTTCTGTCTGTCTCTTTGCCCTGGAATGTTCATGTGACTTAGAATCAGACTTTTCTTCTACCTCTTTCTCTTCCTCGTTATTTACCGCAATATCTACAATATAAATTTTGTATAAAAATATAATACTCTCTAATATAATTTCTCATTTAAGACAGTAAATTGACCTAATTCCTCTTTTACATATCCACAAGTTTTAGGAGCACCATGTGTATGCCCTTCTCCATGTTCAAAATGTTCCCAACTTAATTTAACATCTGATGATTTATAAATAATCATTGTTTCATTTCCTAAATGAGGAAGATGTCTCCAAGATGGCTGTAATAGATAACAAAAATAAATTGTAATTTAAATTCTATGTTGAAATATACCACTTAAAGAATTAATTACATGCCTCAATGTGAAATGTTTCATCAGAAATTGTAATGCTGCCTGTAAGAACACCATTATCAATATGCATTTGTGCATGAGAGTCAATTTCACCAAATACTCGTCCATGATAAAAGCTTTCATGATCTTAAATAAAATAAGTTATTAATCATTTATGAAACTTATTAAGAAATATATTTATAAATATTGATACTATTTTACCTAAATGTATAGTCTTTTCTTCTCCATTACCATTTACTTCATATGCTTTGAATTTGGAATGAATAACTTCTCTTCTTGGTGTTAAAATTAATCGAAAGTATCGTCCATGGGAGTAAAACTCTAATTCATTTATTTTATTATAAGGATGGTAACTATGCTGAATACCCCGTTTTACAATGTTATGTTGCAATTGGGATATATGAAGAGTTTCATAATACTTTAAATTTCTATGAAGACCATCTGAAAAAGCATATTTTACTATTTAGATATTATATTAAATTGTATAAGTTGGAAATAAGATGCATAATAATTTAATGTATTATAAAATTAAATATATAATTTTTGACATATGATAAAAAAAACTTACATGTGTTTTGTACAATAGATAAAACGTAATATATTAGAAATATATTTTGAAATTCCATATTTATTAAAAATGTCACATATTATTGAATTCTATTTATTATAATAGTTATTTAAAATAATACTTTAAAGATTATGATTCATAGTAAAGGCATTTTTTTATCGTTATACATTAGATTGCATCGGTCGCATTATTTATGTTACGTTCTCAAACCTCGATACACACTCCAAACAGTTTTTCTTAAAATATAGAATACATAGAATTGTTGCTTGATTTCGAAATGTATTCACTCAGTGGTGATCAATTGTAACTATGTAAAGTTTCAAATATAAGACAGATATTACTCTTTTATATAAAGAGAATTTATCAATAAAGTAGTGTAAGCTGAATATCAATTTATATTTGACAAAAATAAATAATGACTGTAATACAATGCACATGAAGAAGATAATAAAGTCAATGTTTAGATTTAATTAATCAATTTTATTACATTTCTAATGTTTATTACATTTTTTATTGATAAAATACTATCTACAAATTGAAGTTTATATTGAACAATGTAAGTAATCTTTTGACAAAAATTGTTTTTTAACTTACTAAAGCTCCATAATAATTGTTATAAATGTTAGTCTATCTGTCTTATTATTATATTTTTCATGACAATGTGTGTATTGTATAGTGTGATTGCAATTGATTCGAATTTTTTTTACAAATGCTTTATTCACAAACAAGTTGGGATTCTCTAGAACATGCTAGAAGTTTTTCGAAATTGTGTTTACGGTGTGTACTAGTTACTCGTTGTACTCGGTGTAACTTATACGCTCGACGTACTCGTATTTGTGATCCTATACAACGTGTGTAACTAAGTTAAAATAAGATAAAGTTAAAAATGTCGCAAGAGGAAAATTTATTGCCTTGTTATAATCGTGGCTGTGGCAAAAAATTTGATCCGAACGATAATAAGGAAGGTATGTTATACTAAAGGTATATTAAGTTATATTAGAAAATTTGGAAATATAATATAATTTCAGAGGTTAATTGTTTTCCTTATTAATAGTTAGGTTAGAAATATTATCATGCAGAATGCTTTACAACTATTGTTATTGTCATCTTTTTAGGAGATTGTATTTACCACTCTGGGTATCCAGTATTTCATGATGCCTATAAGGGTTGGTCTTGTTGTAATAAGAAATGTACAGACTTTACAGAATTTTTAAATATCAAGGGATGTGTGAAATCATATCATTCAAATATTAAACCAGCAGAGCCAGAAAAGCCTGTTGTTGATAAATCAAAATGGAATGAAATAATCGAAGTAATTGCTCAACCTCTTAGCAATGGATCTGCTTTAGAAAGGCCTCCTTTTGAAACTCCACAAGTCAATTTAATGCCAGATGTGTCACCTGCTTTATTAGAACAAATTAAAGGATTAACTTCTAATGTATCACAAAACATATGT
Organism: Bombus haemorrhoidalis; assembly: GCA_014825975.1. Taxonomy (NCBI): domain Eukaryota; kingdom Metazoa; phylum Arthropoda; class Insecta; order Hymenoptera; family Apidae; genus Bombus; species Bombus haemorrhoidalis. The sequence goes on along the minus strand of CM026164.1, from coordinate 6,141,872 downwards.
GAAAGTAAAGTTCAAATTGGACAAAGTTGCAAGAATAATTCATGTAAGGCTACGTACAATGGCCCTGCCGCTGATGATGAAGTATGTAATCATCATCCTGGTGTTCCTATCTTCCATGAAGGAATGAAATATTGGTCTTGTTGCCAAAAGAAAACCACAGACTTCTCTACATTTTTAGAACAACCAGGATGTGCACAGGGAAAGCACACATGGATTTCTAAAGTATGTTTCTCTTTATTTTGAAAATTTTTTATTTATGTCTTTCAATGGTGTAGATTCTAGTACTATATCTAAATATTGTAATTTTATTATTTTTCAGAATACTGGTAAGAGAGCTAAATGCAGAATGGATTGGCATCAGACAGGGACATTTGTTGTAATTTCAGTTTATGCTAAGAAATATCAACCAGATCAATCATCTATTAAATTGAATCCTATACGATTAACTGTGGATTTGTTCTTCGTAGAAGAAAACTCTAGATATAATCTTGATTTAGAATTAAGAGGAGTATGTATTTAAAATCTTTACATAATATTTTTAAACAATTTCGAAGTATTAATTTCTGTAAAATTTCATTCTTATAGGTTGTTGATATTACACAAAGCAGTGTCAATATGCTTCCTACTAAAGTAGAGATTAAATTAAAGAAAGCAGAACCTGGATCATGGGCAAAGCTGGATTTCCCTAGAGCAACTGAAGAAGGAATTGAAGAAGATAGCCAAAATGACGAAAATATTAGTGCACAAGTTGAAGCTGTAGATCTTAGTGATCTTTAAATATTCATATTTAAATAATTCATTAAGGACATTATTGTAAATTATGTACCTATCTTATTTTTAAAGATAATACTTTTATTTAAAGATATAACAAAATATTGTTTCTTTAACATGAATAGAATCATTTTTCAAGAAAATGAATACTTAGTATTCATTTTGTTATTTTCATATTAAAAGACTATTTAAAAAGTTTATTATTAAAATTCATATTTAAAAGAAATATGGCACCTTTATTACTTCTCATGTTTTATTTATGATTTCTTTAATATCAATAAATCATTTTTAATTTACTCTGTGTTTTAATTTAGTTTAAGGCAATCTTAACATAAAATTTGAAACAATTTCATAAATTAATTAAATGTTCACAAATTACATCTTTGATAAAATTGATATTATTTCCTTATATATTTATTCTTATTTTTTAACACTTTACCGACCGATAGTAGACTAATCGGTTTTTTGTCGTCGACGGTTACCGACCGATAACCTATTAATCGGCTTTTTATCGCTGACGCTTACCAACCTATAGCCTACCTATAGTTAATCGGTTGCCATGGTGATAAACAATCTTTCTCATTATATGAGCAGTAATTTGTTATTTAGTACTAAGGTACCTTGCTCAGTTGCGTCAGTTGCGTCAGTTGCGTTGCTTTGTAAGCTCCGACAGTTTTATACCAATTTGAAAAACTTACTGTTCGCGATGAACGAAAAGAATGGTATTGGAGAGTTTTATTTAGATGATCTGTCAGATTGTCCTGACAGTTATTCGAGAAGTAATAGTGGTGACGAAAGTGATGGCAGTGATACAATTATTCGGAAGCGAGGTTCTGTATTGCCACCAAGATATAGTGATTCAGAAGATGATATAAGTAACGTTGAAGACAATGCAAATAACGTTGAAAATAACGATGATATATGGTCGACGAACGACGAAGCAATAATTTTGGAACCTTTCGAAGGTAGCCCCGGTATAAAAATTATGCCAAGTTCTCCAGAAAGTGTGACGGACAATGTCAATTTATTTTTTGGAAATGACTTTTTCGAGCACTTGGTGAGAGAATCCAACAGATATCATTATCAGGTCATGGAAAAATATAAAATTCCATCAAAAGCGAAAAAATGGACAGATATAACGGTACCGGAAATGAAGAAGTTTTTAGGGCTAATAGTTCTAATGGGACAAATAAAAAAGGACGTTCTTTACGACTATTGGTCCACTGATCCAAGTATAGAAACTCCATTCTTCTCACAAGTAATGAGCAGGAACAGATTTGTGCAAATAATGCAAAGCTGGCATTTTTGCAACAATGACAACATTCTTCACGATTCACATAGGCTTGCTAAAATCCAGCCTATTATTGATTATTTTAGACGAAAATTTAACGATGTATATAAACCCTGTCAACAATTATCTTTGGATGAGTCTATAATTCCGTGGAGAGGTAGACTATCCATTAAAACGTATAATCCCACAAAAATTACAAAATACGGAATACTTGTGAGAGTGCTGTGTGAAGCTGTCACAGGATACGTATGTAACTTTGATGTGTATGCTGCTGATGGCAAAAAATTAGAAGACACTGCGGTTATTGAGCCGTATAAGAACATATGGCACCAGATTTATCAAGATAACTACTATAACAGTGTAAAAATGGCTAGAATTCTCTTGAAAAATAAAGTGCGAGTGTGCGGAACTATTCGAAAAAATAGAGGTATTCCTCGATCACTCAAAACAATACAACTTTCAAGAGGTCAGTACGAATTTCGTAGGAATCATCAAATTTTGTTAGAAGTATGGAATAATGGCAGAAGAAACGTCAATATGATCTCAACTATACATTCTGCACAATTAACGGAATCCAGAAGCAAAAGTAAAAGATCAGATATCCCAATACAAAAGCCTAATTCAATCATAGATTATAATAAATATATGAAGGGCGTAGATCGCGCGGACCAATATCTAGCATATTATTCCATTTTTAGAAAAACAAAAAAATGGACTAAACGGGTTGTAATGTTTTTTATCAATTGTGCACTTTTTAATTCATTTAAAGTATACACAATCCTAAACGGAAAAAATATTACTTACAAGAATTTCTTACACAAAGTCGCAGTTTCATGGATAGAAGATGGTGAAACTAATTGTATGGAGCAAGATGACAATCTACCTAATTCTGAACCCACAAGGAGAGCACCCAGATTAGACCATCCTGGAAGACTGTCGAATTATGGAAAACATAAACTTATAAATATAGTAACTAGCGGTCGAAGTCTAAAGCCCCAAAGACAATGCAGAGTTTGTGCAGTTCAAAAAAAAAGAAGCAGAACATGTTTTGTTTGTAAATTTTGCAATGTTCCGCTGCATAAAGGCGACTGTTTCGAACGATATCATACTTTAAAAAAATATTAAACTATTTCATATTTGAACTAAAAACCGTTGTAATAGATAAAATAAATACAATTTAGTATTAATATCATGAAAACAAAAGATTTTATTCAATTTAATTATCCTATAGTAACAGAAAGCGGCTAATTTTATCTGAGCATACGAAAAGCACAGATACTCCCGCCCGACAGTCTAAACCAAAACAGAGCCGGCGCTAGGGGGAATCTGCGCATCAGTTGCCGATCGGACGTGCGTATGCTGTTGAACCGCTAATGGTCAATAAACTAGAACCAGTCAGTAAGCCAGTAACCGGTCAGTTAACTAGATTATATAGTTCAAATTGAACTTAATCTGGTTTTTTAATGTTTGAATGTTGTCTAACTTCGTTATATATTATATGCTCTTCTATAATTTTCCAGAGTCAATAGTCACCCATAGTCAATCAAATAAATTTATTTGGGCTTTTTAATTTGTAATTATTTTATTACGAACGAAATAAAATTGTTTCTAATCATTTCGATTAACATTTAAAAAGTCATGTTTTATAACCTTTTTAACTTAATAAGAAATATATAGAAACTATATATAATTAAATATATATCCCATATTTGATATTAATTAAATGATTTATTAACGTCATTATGAATAATTCAACAACTAAGTTACGGGTAAGAAATTAGTATCATTAATATTAGTATGTATATATGTATGTATATATATTTTAGATACTTGCAATTCATGGATATGCTCAATCAGATGTTATTTTTAAAACAAAATTGGGCTCTTTAAGAAAAGGATTTAAAAAAGAGGTTGATTTTACATTTTTAAGAGCCCCACATAAAGTTCCAATGAGAAGTAATTTTAATATCGATGCAGAAGAAGATGGTATTGTTCTTCATGAATTTTACAAATTAAATTAAATATTGAAAGTGATATGTTTATAATTAATGTATTTATAATTAGAAAATAAATATTTTCAATATTATAGCATATGGATGGTGGTTCAATACGGAAGATCACATATTTAAAGCAATTGTTCCAAGCAATTTAGCTGTAGGTTTTGAAGAAAGTATAGTTCTAATAGAAGAGGCATTTAAAAAATTTGGTCCTTTTGATGGCATTATAGGCTTTTCACAAGGTGCAGCATTTGCTACTCTACTCTGTTTTATGCAACAAAAAAATTGTAAGTCTAAATATATACTTAAAACAAATATAGTAATTATAAAATAGGATTAAATTAAATATAATTAATTCAATGGGATATAAATTAAATATTATTAATTATTTTGTAGTGTTGCAGATCAAGTTTGAGTTTGCAATTATTATATCTGGATTCAAATCATTATGTACACCTCATGGAATATATTATGATGGAAAAATAAGCATACCTTCTTTACATATTTATGGAAAGACTGATCAAGTTATACCAACAGGTAAAAGATATTTTTTAGTAAATTAATAAAATTAACAACTGTTACAGATCCTCCTTTTTTATAGAAATGGCAGAGGAGGTTAGTGAAATGTTTATAAATAAGACAAATATAACACATGAAGGTGGTCATTATATACCAAGTAAAAAAGAATATTATAAAGAATTTATTATGGAAATGTTCTTAAATAAAAACAAAAATAATTAATAATGTTTACATATTCTACATTATGTGAATATATAAAAAAAAAGAGTATAGTTTATACAGTATAAGTACCATTGAGCGATATTAGTAAATTTATTCAAATTAATTATAAGTAAACATTGTACATTGTACATTTTATGCACTAGAGATGAGATTTGTTAACATTTTATATCTAAACTTGTATATGACAATTGAAATAAGAGAGCAAGAACATAACAAATCAAAATGGTTTTATGAAGTAATACATAGTTGTTTATCGTTTTACATTAATCCCTATATGGTTAAAAATTGTTTAATTGTTTTATAAAAGGCACTACGAATTTTAAACGTTCAATATTTGGAAACTTATATGTATATTAAAAATGTATTAAATAGTGCCTTATTCAGTTTATTAAAGTAGAATGTGTTAATTGCTTAGCTTAACTATTCATGCTTTCATACAAACTTTATGATTCCATGTTAATGTTATGTTACGTATATGTTTTATAGCAAGTTAAATGTTTAAATAGATATCAACTGCCTTGGTTTATATGCTTGATTACTTATTATTTTTAATTCCAAGATATGTAGATTTATATAGTCTACCATTGTAGTAGGGTATATTTATAAATGTTAACATCTTGTTATTCAAATTCTCTTAAAACTGACTACAGTATTAAACATTGTTTAATAAAATCCTGATTGAATGTATACAAGTCAGTAATTAAATTAACTTATTGCACTATAGTGACATCTTAATTTTTTAAAAATAATCTTAATTTGTTTATTATAATATTGTATATTATGTTATAGTTTAGTTTAAGCAATTTAGACCTACTTAATGCATTAAATTGTAATTTTTGAATGATATTTCAATATATTTAAGAGCATTTTATATGTTAAATGTTATAACATTTATATTATGAATACATTGAATGTATTCATACGTTACATATAAACTGCATATAACTTTTTAAGTTTATAATTCTATATAATAAATATACATGCAATTCTTCAAATAAATAAATTAACGAATATATGTAAGTAAAGTTAACAAGGTATTATGGTATAATAAAATATAATTGATAGAAGTATTGTATTTTATACCAAAATGATTATTTACTTGATGTAATGTATCAAATGTAATCAATTTGTTAAAATTACGTACACTATTTATAATTTATCACATTTTCAAATTTCTATTCTGTAACTGCGAAATCTAATGTTCAAAGTTTTTACAATCAATATTTTTTAATTTTGCACTTTAAGTAATAAGTGATATTGCTATATATATTTTACAAAATTTGAGGCATTTGTATTTCAAGCTTAATAAAAAAATTCATGGAAGTTTATAAGCTAAAATATGTATTCAAATAAGAGTGGATTTGACTGGAAATATTATAAAACGCTGTAAGATAAAATACAATCTACAATCATAAATTACATGTGACTGAGGTATTTGGTCTATCTTGGCAATAATAACAAAGTGTTGAAATATTTTTGTACCTATAAAAGATTGTAATAAACTTGAATGGAGTACTGGATTATAAATTTTACTTTTTATTATCTTTTTCAGTCAAATAATCAAGTATAAGATACTTGATTATCGCTCACAAGAAAACCACAAAAACGAAAAAGTTAACAATAGTCTCAAAAATTAATAGTAATCTCACTTAATAAAGTTAAAAAGCCTCAGGACACTTTTAATATTTGTATAAAGTTGTATGTACCTAATATTCACATAATGTTCGCTTAAACTGTTAGCCTTTTTGGAAATATTTGACAATTATAAAATTGTATTGAATTCAACACTTTATCATCAATTGTTTCACAATGTTTCAAGGTGACTGTTCTTGTCCATTGGCTTCTTGAGATTTCATAACATCTGGTAAATCAGGTGGTAATGAAAATGGTGTCATCTCTAAAGCTTCAAATTGACCATTTTCTTGACGTACAGCTAATCCTACTAATGCAGGACATTGTGGTTTTGCAGTTGCTGATGTTAGTCCATAATCAGATAAAAATTTACTATCTGACATTGGAACATTGTCCTTATTGAACAGCTGTTGATTCACAGGTGGTATTTTCAATATACCTATGAGGCAGTTTTATTTGATCCTAAATTATTTTAATTCAAAATCTACAGGTGTTCATACATTCCATAAAAATTTGGATAAAGGAAAGAAAGAAGAGTAACTAAACCTTGTCTTGTGAAATGTCATTATGTGATTGTCTGAAGTTAAATATATGTAAATTATGAATTCCTCACCTTCTATAATTTTTTTAAGTTCAAGAACTGTGGTATTATCCTTGGCATCGGTGAATATGGTCATATTTTTTCGTCGAATCATTAGAAACACATCCTAAGAAGAAAATTTCGATTATATTTGAGGTTATCTTACTTTGAGATAAATGATAGAAACACTATAAAAAATAATTGAATATTGACAAAAATATACCATTGTGAATTTAACTATATATTTAGACTGACAAGGACAATTAATATATAGATTTTTCACAATACTGCTTTGTTGATTATTGTTTACTTGCAGTCCCTCAGGTTAGAGGCAGAAAGTTAAAATAAGGTAGACATTCACGGACAACATGATCATATAAAACACGTTATTTGATTGGTTCTTCTTTCTAAATCTAAACCCTCTTTGGTACGTTGTTTGTTTCTTTAACCAATCATAAATTGGTTTTATATTTATCCTATAATTACGAATTTCTAAATCAGAGATAATATTTTTGAATATCTACTCATGCATTGATATATCAAATTGATAAATAAAATACAAGAATATATAGTAATATAGTTAAATTATTAAATATATATATTTAAGGCAATGAACAAGTCAAATTTATTTTTAATTCAAAGATATATTCGATAATTCACGAAGATATATTTATAAATACACAGTTATAATTTTATTATGTCAACAGGTACTATGTACAATCTTACAACTAAGATAATATTAAGAGAATATCATAACCTCTTTATAAACATTAATTTAATTTTCATAATTGTCATAAAAGAAATTTATTTTATTTCATAACATTCACATATTTCATCAATATTAAGATTAGGGCAAATATATAACTGTAATAAGTATAATTCACATAAAATAAATCTAAGAAAGGAATTTGTTTTTACAGTAATGCCACTTTAATAAAGACGTGATTATACTTCCTTAACAAACCACTGCTATCCCTAAGCCTTAGTAGTTCTTGGAACTAACTTCGCGCAGTTGGCCTTACAATAGATGTAGTGTTACAATATAAAACAAATGTGTTTGGGTATGGGCATATCCATATCTTACTTACACTCAATAGAAAAGAGAGATGTTCAAAATTTCTTAGATATATGCCTTTCTCAACAACTAGCTAAGAAAGATTCTAATCCGTAACAAGTTAATGAAGTACTATTATATACTAAATATTGTAAAATAATTTAAAATAATCCTAAAATATTATAGCGAATATAATCACGATCTACAGCTTATATGAAAATATTTTTCAAGAGGCTTGATTATAGATGGTTACTAGTTTTCAAGGAAAGGTCCTTGGCCTTACAAACGCGGAGGCGTCGAACATTCCTGAATGAATTTCCTTTTTGCAATGACGTCAGTGGTTGCCATCAGTCCATCGAGTCGTCTACGAGAAAAGCGCGATCTATGAAAGAGCGCTTGCGCTTTTCAAAATGACCTGGTGCGCGGCGCCGCTCATGGGCTTTCCAGTGGAGACTCGACGAAAGCTCCACTGTCTTTTCGTTCACAACTCGAGTTTCACTGTAACGAGACGAAATGCGACCGTGGTATCCATCCGCGGAGTATTTCTTCAAGAAAGTTAAACGCCTACGAGATCGTAAGAACATTTAACAACAAGACATAGAGAGAAAAGACGAAGAAAAGCTCCTTCGCGGTATGTCCTGGTGCGCGATATATATGTATATATCGTGATCGAAATTTTGGAACAACGTGCGACGATATTCGAGGACTGAAAAGGAATTTACAGAGGTCCGCGATGTGTTTTTTTTGCCGTTAGTTATTCGTCTATCTCTACGTGTACGAGCACTTTGTTTTTGATTGATCGATAAGCCGTGAATTAGGTCGTCCACGAGTCGCGCCCTGAACAGAAACATACGCATACAATTTGTGAACAGAAAATTGAAAAAGTATTCTAAATTTGGTGTTCGAAAACGAGCATCAATCGACGTGTTCGACAATATTATATGTCTTGAGCAACGTCGACGTATATGATGAAATTGCAGCTGCTTGTAATCGAAACGGATTACTGCTGGAGGAAAGCGTTGCTTAGGTAAGTAAGTGAACGCGGATTTCCGAACAAGCTGCTTATGCTTTTAGTGCTTGTCACTAATGTTAAGCTTATTTAACTATATAATGTTTAAACATCAATGTCTTCTTATCGTGTTAGATAATTGTATTGTGTTGTATTATATCCTGTTATTATATCATGATAAGAGATTTGTGTTCAAACATTTAAAGTTAAGTCCAATGATTGACAAAAGATATAATCAATTATTATATAGCAATATTAACGTTAATTTTGTTAGAAACGGATCAATTATTATTAATTTCTAAGTATAATAATTATAAGGATAAATTAGTTTGTTGGAAATCATTTAATTGTAAGTATTTTCTAATTAATATCTTTTAAAAAAAAGATTCAATTTTTTGTTCATTTATTAAAAACGTAAATTTAAGATACATATTCATTTTATATTTTTATAGACTTTTATACAAAAATATTTATTATTATGTTTTCTAAATATAGATATTATAGCTTTAAAACAATTATTTGACAATTAATTTTGCGATAACATAGAAAATGAATTCACCAATAAGAAAATTTTCAAAATACATTTGAATATACCGCTAATACGCAAGTCGATAAAGTCAATGATTAACAACTGTTGGTAGTAAACTCCAATCGACTACAGGAATCGCCGCTATGCGCGTGTCGCTTTAAAGAATGTAATGGCTTGTACCAGAAGGAAAATGCAACAATGATTCAGAACGCTTTGGCTTTCTCGACCAGGTCTTCTCGTTTTACATTTTCACAGCCCTTTGGTTGACGCCATCTTCAATTTTTTTTTGTTTAAGTGTCAATTTTCTGGAACTGCATGGTACACAGTGGATCCCATAAAAACCTTGAGTGTGGGCAGTGAGTGTAATGAACGAACATCGTACGGCCGGTCATCTAAATTGAAATGATAAAGTGATCGCGATATGAGTTTGCGTCGTAGATCTAGTCTTCAACCATCCCTGAAAGATTGTGAACCAGAAAGGAGTCGTTAGCCATCCAAGTGTCCATGTAAAAGTTATTCACTTGAATTCTTCCCCTTTCAAGTATTGTTGGTTAGTTTACGTGTTATTTGATACATGTGTTTTTTTTGCCTTTCTGTTGCACTCACGCGTGAACGCATTGTCCAATCCGAGGAAAGTCGAGACCCACGTTTGTTGGTTATGTTTTTTCTTACAATTGTTTGCCGTAAATCGCACGCTTCTGTAGCACGTTGCTCGTAGTGAAAGAAAAAAAGATAAAACTGAAATCGTAAAGTAGTGTGTGCATACGTAGAAATAAAATGCACAAGTTAAGATTGCCTGTCAAGGTTGAATTGCCCAGTGCTTTAACAAGGTATGCAGATATTTGATCTACAGGTATCGATACTGTTTTTCTCAACGTTTACGTATTGTTGTAATAGATAAAACGAGTGTGTCTCGAACTTATACGTTTCCAGATTGTAAACAATCGTGTCGTGATGATGAACACATTGAAATTAATGATCTTTATTCTAATATTGTAACGTACGACACAATTTCATTTCGAGTTTGCAGTATGTACTATCCTACTTATGTCTTCTCCAACACTTCAAAGTAGTTAGAGTAATTGCTCACTTTACATGTAAATATAGCATTGTCGTTATATAAAGTTGTAACAGTGTGGAATGTAATATTTTTCAAACATATTAGTATCGATACAGTGTTGCTTAAGTTTATTAATATTTCGAAATATTAACAATAATGTTTATATGTGAATATGCAAGTCATGCAAATTCAGAATTGTATCGTGCATGCTTTTCTTGTTGCTTTCGTCGGAATAAGCATGAAACCATTACGTATACGTATACTATATAGGATAGGATGCATTATTGTAGTATCAGAGTTCAGTGAATTGAAGAATTTAATGCATTTAACTCATTAAAAGATAGCTATGTCATTTTCACTCATAATCCAATATTTTTCTTATATATCATCATATTGTCACTTCAAGCATAATGATTTTTTTATAAACAAACTTACTACCTTATCGATTGGATTCATTATCAACTGTTCCAATATACAATTATTAGATGTCATTAAATAATAATATCAATAATAAAAATAATGTATAAAAAGCCAATCAAGCTTATATACGCTGTTCTTGATGAAGATAAGAAAGAAACTTATGCGTATCTATTATTACTAATTGTAAGACGCGCAGCACGTGTGGGCGAACACGCGATTTGATTATGTTTTTCCCCTAGACAGATGTTTCATTCGAAAACATAATATTAATTTCAAGCAATCGTGATGTGCTGTTACTTCTGTCATAAAAGGTAACAGTTGATACATTAAAATTTTCTATTATGAAAATCATTTAGGAATTTGTTATTTAGAGTTGTAACGGTTAACTCAGGAACTTTAATTAAAGTGAACCATAACATTTATTTGCTTTATAACTGGATTTATAAAACTGTAATTTACAAAGTTTTGTATGTTGAGAGCAAATTCGAGAGCTCCATATATATAGGGCGCACGTGAGGAGACGTTAATTCCATTATCACTGTAATTCAGTTCATATGTTCAAATATCTGTTGTGGTATTTCTTAAATAATTTTTCTTCTATTTAGATTCTAAATCGAATATATTAATTCAATTTTTGTATTATTGTCAGATAATGTTCCATCTTTCCAGAAGAACGTTGAGCTGCGTAAACATTGGAAAATCGCAAAACATATATTTATCTTGCAAAATCTTTCTTATGGAAGAATGATAATCATATCTGGTGCTTGTTTCTCTACTAATTGAGCTGCAGTTGTTGAGATGTTCACGACGCCATTCTTATGGAAAGCAGCTGACCTTGGCAGTCATAAAACCTAATGCACGCTGCAGGGCTTTACCCGCCTCGATCTAACTCTCCTACCATCCAAGTCCTCGTTTCCTGTGATATGTCAAACTCGAACCTTTCGAGTAGTTTCTCTGCGGTCTTCGCTGGTGAAACATCAAGCACGGTGTCTCCCATGTTCCGGGAAATAGCCTTAACCGCGGCTCGTAATTACCGTGTTTCATGTAAGTCGATTGGTAGTTAGAGTAATTCTACGAAAGATATAATTCTACAATAGTTTTAGTAACAAAAAATTATAACTATTCAGCTTTACATTTTTAAAAGGATCTTGTACCATACATACCATGAGAACGATACCCAATATAACAGTTTGGTAGCTGAGGAGCCGGTAACAAGATTAATAATTGCTTCCTAGTTTGTTTATGTAGTTTCTTACAGAATTTTCGGAAGTGCAACGTGAAAGTGAAGTGTTAAAAACAAAATGTGTTAAAAAAAGCAGAATAGCAATTTTTGTTAGAATTGGCGTATCGTGCGTGGTGCGTTCTTCGAAGCAAGTGATCGATCGGTCTTGGTCCTTTGTCGAAGGGCGACGAGGTAAAAGCAAGATCCCTCTGAACCACCTGTGTATGTTCGAATGCGCGCGTGCGTGTTTGCTTCTCTGGGTACACGTGCACCTAACAGCTTGACCAGAGAACAGTACGAATCATTTGACTCTCAGTTGCTTACCTACGTTGCTACTTCTCGCAGTGTATTTTTGGCGTCCGCGCTTCTCATGAAACCTTGTACAGCCAATTCTGACTCTCACTTGATTAATGTAAATCAAACATTGTACCATGAGAAGTATTCGACGTTTGAATCTTGATTCTTCGATATGAATTTAGTTACAGTCACTGTTATTGACGATATGTGTATGCTTAAACAGTGTAGATTTCCCAGAACGTTCTTGTTTATATATTTCTTTGAAAATAAAATTATTTGAAGTACTGTCGGTAACGTGAATCGTGCAGGGACCTTCGAACCTGGCCGAGTAATGTAGTCGCAGTTACGTGATTCGGGTAGTTTTTGGTGTCGCACCTTTCACGAGACCTTGGTACAGTCGATTCGGACTCCTTCGCTTAAAGTTGTGTTGCTGGACATTCGTCACGGAAATCATGACAGTCTTAAGGTGATCTTGTTCTTACTTGTGCAAGTGACAAATCAAGTTCTGTTAATGGTGTGGATTTACGTGAACGATTACCATTAAGTTTCGTCGAAAAGTTTCGAGACATCAAGTACGTAAAGTATCGTCAGTAACATGTGTCAAAATTTACTTCTTTCATCTTTCTGAAACGGTGTAAATGTAATTACATATATATCTTCACGATCTTTGCCTTTTGCACACATATTTTCTTTTTTCGTCAATTTCACGATTAATGCATTCGACGAATGTCAACCTACTTGCTGGCACTCCCTCAATGTTTACGCGTCAATGAAATTCCTGATCGTATACGAAACAGTGGTTTGTTCGATTCCCAAGTATTTTGGTTTATTAAGGGAACTAATCGTGTCCATATTGAGCTGCACATAAGGATGTTATAGTATTATTTCTAATAATGCGGTCGTTACTCTACCATAGTCACGTACCATAACGTATCTACCGTGTTTCCCTCTCTTGTGGATATTGTGCCTATTTCGGTCTCTGTTTACATCGTTCCTCTTTTCTCTTGCTTAATTATCAAGCTCTGTCGGTTAGTAGTATTATTTACGTAGCACGCGAACATGAGACCGGTGCAAACTGTTATTTTGCTGGATATGTAAGTAGATAGAACTGTTGCTGGACAGATTTTGTTTCGCTTCTTTTTCTTTCTTGCATCGATACTGATGCACTTGCATTATGTACGTCCAATAAATTTTGATGCGTATTATCAACAACATTTATTACTTATGCGTATTATCAATGACTATTCATCGACAGTCTTCCCTGAATGCATCGTCTTTTTTTTTTATGGATGTCTTTGCATACCAGCGAAGGACGTTTATTCATCGGTAACTTACGTAAGAAAGTAATTATTTTTTGTTTATAGTTAGATTCGTATGTGTTACGAAAACGTGTGTTTGAAAAAATGAGGAATGATCGATAGAGGCGACACAATGCGTTAGTGTAACTTATTGGCAAGGTGTGACAAATATTCTAGTTGGCATATCGAAGTTCAAGCCAAAACAATGTCATTAACGATTAGAAATATATTTGATATAATTCAATTGTGTAATGCAAATTGGAAAAAATATTCATATCGAAATACGACGTATTTTTGTATCGCTACAAAATGTAAGTTTATAATATTACATCTTTATTACATCTTTATTATATATAGAGAAAAAAATTAAAAATATCGCTTTTTGTTGACTTTTGCGCCATAACCTGTTTCGGAATGTTTTGAAGTTTAGAGAGCGTCAAGGTGAAGCAAAGTTGAGTTCGTCCGAAAAGAATTATCGTTTACTTTTTAAAAACGTTATAGTATTGTTTAGATAACTTAAAAACGTATATAACCGATCGTAAATTTGCTGTACTAGTTGATACGATTCGCTCGGCTGTGAATTATTGGCATTGATTTATTTGTTCGTCTAACAATTGGTAGGACTCACCCTACACGATTTTTGCATTTGTCAGAAAGTAATTTCTCGAACAATGCTTCATACTTGAAACCGTGTCTATAGAATGAAATCGATACATACCTATAATATGCAGGAAATTGAGGAAAAGTTGGGACCGTCGTTAGTACAGTACCATGTATATAGTAACTCACGACATATTTTATAAATATATTATGTATGTAACATGAAACATTTTCGAATTTTATTAACATTATAATGAGAATTGTCATGTTAATATTGGTGGAGTTTGAAATAAATTTGATAATGTACATGAAAGTTATAAGATATATAATAGTAGATAGAGTATATATAATATTTCTCAGAGATCATAGATATTTATGCAATCAATTATCCATTATATTAATAATCCTTGATATTTAGGTCATTTTTAGCACTTATTATATGTTTAAGGTGGCTATTCATGCCGTATATTATATATTTAGTAAATGCAGTAAATACTTTGTAATTTTTATATACATTTTCAGATTAGTTTTAAATTTAACTAATATAATCATGGCAGTCGCGCCTCATTATATATAGTGTTAATGAAGTTTCAAAATGTTTTATACGATGCACATAATATGTACATAAAAGTTTTCTACAGTAAGTTAAATACTTTCGTGAGCCGCTTTATGTATGCCGCAGTAGCCTATATATGTGCAAAATCATTAATCGTTTAAATTGTAGAGGTGTGTATGACACTGGCAAACAAGTATCAGGATAGTTTAACTAGGCTTAAGGAAGCAATTCGCGTGTACGGTGCGATCTGAATTTACGGCGTGCATTATTGAGCACTGAGTTAGGAATCGTTGAACCGATGATAAATGGTGAGGTCAAATACAATGTGATAGCGATAGCGTGATTAAAGTTATATCAGATTCTCTGAACGTAGACTGTTCGGTCACGTGATCGTGATTACTTGTTTCGATAAGAGACCACGCAATATCTGATACTTCGAAACAGATTAAAGCTATTTTTAAATATAGGAAATATTAGGAGCCACAGGTTCACGGGAATTTGTACATAAATAGTGACTAGAAAAGGTATTTGCATACCATTATATTTACATAACAATTGTTTAGGTTAAAGTACATTGATTTTCATATCATTAATACACTGCAAATAAAATATAAAACTTGATAAAAAGAAAAATATTTTGTTGAAAAAAAATAGACTTCGATCTCTTTTTTAAATTTTGTTCTAAATTGTGCACTTGTGAATTCATCGATCTGTTTGAGCCCGCAATAGAAAATTCGAATGTCAATTATTGTAGGTGGAACTGTGAATCAATTACTGGAAAAGAGGAAATGAGTCACAGATCGGGTGTGACGTAAATACATCTTTTACAATGAACTCCGAGTTTCCGCGCCGTACCGGAATCATTGTCGCGATGACGTTATTGTTGGATGCATTTTACATTCGTCATACTGCGTTCTCGTGTCTGCTGAACTATCTTCTTATAATTAATGCACTGAGAAGTAGATGTATTGGACATATAGGACATTGAACTCATTAAGAAATTCATTAACGTTTCAGAAAATTTACTATTAATGTTTCGAAATTTTTATACTTTTAAAGAACGATTGTTTAACATTAGCGGCAAGATTAACGTGCTTACCAATTTTGTTTGATCATTATCAGACATGAATCATTATTATCGCTAAAAAATTCAGTTAAAACAGTTCGTAATCTGGTTTTAATTGCCTTTAATATCTTCTGAACCGTTGATGATTTTATCATTCCGAAACAGCCAGTCTATATATAAACTATAAATATAATATACATAAACTCTTCATTTTATTTAATATCGATTAATTAGTAATTTGTTTGGAATTTTAGAATTCTTTGAATACATTCGGAATATGTATATTATTTTACGATGCTTCCTGTTCGCGACTAGCTATTTGGACAATTACGACGGCGCCAAACGTCGACACGGTTGTTTTGTAATTGTACACATGTTGCAGCTCAATATGGCGAATTATTGCATAATTGTACAAACTTCTGGATTTTTCTTGTCCAAGCCAGCTACGTCTGTGTCGTTCTAGAATTGCGGTGATCTGGAAATATGCAGCTGGATCAATACCTCTTATAGTATCTGCGTTGTGCCTTATCGATTGTTGCTTACCTCGTTGGCTGCATCTTTCTTGATTTCATGCGACGTTACGCCAATGTTGCTTAGGTATGTAGCAATTACCGAAGTCCAGATAATAATTAAAATTGCAAGTTTTAATCGGACATAAACGATTAGCAATGTAACCGATCATTTAGATAACAAATACCATTTATCGACCCGTATAGAGGTGATTTATATAACTTTAACATTAGATCAATCTTTGCTACGATCTGTTTTTCTATTTGTTCGCTTTTACTTTGCTGTCGTTGACTACTATTTCAGTTAAATCTCTCTTATACTTAGTAATCATTTAGGAAACTGTGAAAGATATATTTAAGTTGACAATTTATCGGTTATATATATTTAGGATTTCCTTAGTTACCTGTAATATAAATATTTTTTTCTTTTTTTAGAGTTAAATGAGGATTTATATATATCGATTTTATATATCGACATAGTTCTTACTTATAAATTGATAGTTTTCTTCATCTTGTCTCTTTACATTTATCGAATGGCGCTAAGGAATTATATATGTACCAGCCATCCAATCTTCAATATTACTCTGCAATATATTTTTATCGGGAGAAGTTATATAAAATTGCATTTCCACAATTTGTCGAAAACATAAGCTAATTGTTTTACGACAGGCGATTTTTAATCGGTTATCGTCGTGCCAAGTGAAAGCTACCTGGTCTACTGTATACAAAGTTGTTCAGTTTTAATAAAAAATTGACAGAATAGCAAAAGACATCGAATTTTCTTTGAATATACAATTCCAAAATCAAAACACTTGTTAGAACTAGAAAGAAAAGGAATATCTTCGACCAATGGTGAAGGAACGCACACTGACTATACAATCGTTTAGATAGAATATCGGTTCACGAAGACGGTTTTTAATCGGCTCATTGTATCGAGAAAACTTTGCCTGGCAACGATAAGAAAATTAATTGCTCGTGGAAGAAGCCAGTTACCCTCGATGCATTCTGCTATGCGTTGGAAAGCGCAACGATCGTTCGCGAAAGAGATCACGATAAATATTTATTCCGTCTTTCATTGTTACCATTCTCGAAGCGGCTCATTCCCTGAATTATTTTTCCAATTGAATCAACACCGTTTAATTCGTTTTCTCTTCTGTCTTCTCTCGAAATTCTAATTTATCTGTACAAACGACCCAAGTACATATATATATATATATATATATATATAATTTTGGACTGGTTGGTCATCTTAATTTTTCTTGCTCGATTTCACGGTATTCGACACGTGTAAACGTTTCACAGTCAGTTGAACGAAAAGATACGTCGCCTGTATTTTGTGGAAAGTTTGATCGAAATAATCGTCTGTTATTTACATTATGTTTTATCGTTGTGCATTTTGCGATATATTCGAGTTGATAAGCCCGATACCTATACAGACGAATGGTTCGTTTGTATCGTTTGTGTCACCGTCTGCATCATGACGATATTACGGATTATCAACGATTAAACCGTCAGTATTTCTATGGCCTACGAAAATATTACTTGCCACGGATTTAAAGTTCTTAGCTCTGGTGATTAAATAACGTGTGAGTCGAGCGTTGGACGATGTTGAATCGCTTCAGTTTGCTGGATTGGGCTCGATCGAATTGTTCAACGAGCAGTCCATGTGCTGCAATTGCTTCGAAGGATGATGAACATGATGATGAAACGACATTTGATGGAACGAATCAGATTAGTCTGTTTCGCCTCATGGACGTTCATGAGAAAGCAGTCACGGGTAGACGTAGAGGATTAGTGATTCGTGGGGAAAATGAGGCGGTGCAATCGGAAATTTATTCGATAAGATGTACGAATGATGTTCCATTTGGCATAGTGCTCGAAGTTAGAAGGTAATTGAAATACACATTAACATAGAATTTACGGTAAAACGTGGAAATATTTTTCTATTTTATAATTTCCTCAGTCACGCTGGTAGAATAGATATCTTGACAACATTTTTTCTTCGTTTTCTATCACGTTCCGTTATTTTAGCGAGTACCCTTTTTATCGGCTAGTTAGGTTGTTTGTCTTTCGATTTTTACTCCTCCGCGCATTTCTGTCGATCATTCGCGAGAAGACGCAATCTCAAGGAAGCGCGTCAACGGGAGTCGTTAATTTCCTTTTACGATTTTACAATCGGCGCCACGAAACTGATCGATCCCCTATTTCGTTTAAGATAATAGAGGTAATTGAATTAATTATAACGCTGAGGTAACAGGTTATGATGTACTCTTTATTCCAACAATAATTGTAGACAAGATGATTACGCTCGTTGCGTATATATATATTAACTAGATATGTGTTGACTGAGTTAAAATAGTGAACCCAGTGCAGTAAAGTTCGGTAACGATGCTGTCGCACAAGAAAACTCTTGCTGGATGTTGGTCGTCCCGCTTGCGGGTGAAAATCCCGGGAAACATGGGAAAACCCATGCCTAATCCCAACCTAATCCCACCTTTTACCTGATGGACCAATAACCATAAGGAACATTTTGACTCCAAGGTATTTTATACCATTTAACGATCTTAACGGTTAAATCGAATTGCTTAGTTTTACGATAGTTCCTTATGATTATTACGGTCCAATTAATTATGTTGACGTAGCAAGTGGCAGCCTCGACAGAGAGATACGTTCCGGGTTATGCAGAGTCACCAGACGAAACACTGCGTTTAATTTCGGAATACGATTGTACAGTCCCATAGTTTATTAACCTGTTGCTAAAGTGTCTTTAATAGCGACAGTTCTATACACCTCGTTTGTATATAGCGTTGAATCGATAGGAAATAACTGGTTACATCACTCGGACGGTTTGACGTTGCATTTTACGATGTCGATGATAAATATTTCGAAAAGATTTGTCTGAAAAAATAATAGCGGCTTGACTCCTCGGGCTTCAATATCCGATAAAAGACAGTCATGCGCTAAGAATGCGGGTTTCCCTGGCATATCGACGGTAAAAGTTCCTCGATACGGTACGGTTTCAATTTCGAGAATGTTCATATCGATTCGAAATCAACCAACGACGTGGAAAAAGGATAGAATGGAAAGCCTTGGGAACAATCGGCTCAAGCTATTTTGTTCGGCTTACCACGAAGAATTACGTGATCTTTCGTCGAAAACGCGAATTCTCTCCCGGAAGCATCGCTTGGTTTGTTATGTGGATTTTTTTTAATACAATTGGTCTTTTGATCTAACATGTTAAATTGCTATTTCTACAGAGTATAGAATTATCTTTGATCACAAGTAAATAGATAGTATCAAGTGTTGACTGGTCTTAGATGTATTTTGGTTCGTTGGATCAAGGTGATGTTCAAGCTTGAGCAAATATAAATATACTTGGTTCGATATTTCGTAAATACCTTCATACATAGCTAAATATATCTGAAATATTATGTATCCATACAGTGTGGTATTTTTCCACCCTGAATTTTTCACAATAGCGAGTTAGGTGATTGAAATTGAGCCAAATCCCGTTTCGTGTGACTTTGTTTTCTATTCTATCGATATTTCTTGGAGAAACGTTTCGAAGAATTCGATATTAACGAGTGGCAAGCTTACGAGTTTTCTCGTAAGTAGACTGCGGATGTCGTGTATCTATGTAAATGGAAATTTAAAGATACATAAATATATATAACATCTAAAGTATAGTGCTATATAGTAAAGTACTCATTTTGACCTTTAACGGATGAAACGAATCCCTGTTCTACTCTTCTCTTCTTAGTTCTATTTTTTCAATCGAGTTCACTGCCTACTACATAAACAAACTAATTCGGAAAAGCATCGAGTCTTGCTACGCGTAATTTTAGAAGCACTTGCATCGACTACTAAAATATCATCTTAAAGCACCACCATGTATAAATGGATTAATAAATTTGTGTTTACCCGGTCTGTGCTGAATCAAGGGATCCACGTTGTCCGGCTGACCGGCCGGCCGGCTGGTTTACTTCGATCTATTTTGCTCCTGCGATTTGCTAAATGCAATCATACGAATTCATCGGCTGACAGGTTTAACCCTAATACGAAGTGCAAACTTGGGAAGCCTCCCATCGGCGGACAATAATTTCTTTGTCGTTCCCGCGCTCATCGTTAATTATAACCATGCGTCATCGTGTTATTCGCGGCATCTACTGATCGAACTATTGGTCTTGTTACGAGGTGATTAATTTAATTACTACAGGGAAATTAGTTGTTCGTGTGATTCGTTTTTATTCTCTCCTTCATTTCAATCCTTTGGAGATTAGTAGTACGATATGTACCAAAACAATTTTTAGGAAAATCGTTGGATTGCGATAATTCTTCTGGCACCATTCAGATCTACTGGCACATAGAATATCATTGTACGTAAATGAACTGCATATCCTATTTTCTAAATTATTGATTAACCTATATTTTTTTAAAGCTTATTAAAGCTGATATTATTATATCACAGGGTTCTTTGTTAAAGGAAAAGTTCGTCATAAAAAGTTCGAAGCGGTGTAATTTTGGGTATTTTGGGAAAATGAATCCAGTGTGTTAGAGATATTTGTTTATATGCTTAAAACGCGGGTAGTAACACAATAAATAGATTTAGATTATAAGTAGCCGTCATGAAAACAAGACGACATATTTCCAGTGATGTTTCTTTCAATATGTTTTCCGTTAGAATAAAGGTATCCCTTTTGTTTTGTAAAATTTTCGGACGTAACTTTTCGAGGTTGTCGAGATGATCGAAAGTCGCTTGAGGATCATGAGGGTCACAAAGATTATGTCATTGTTGTGTACCTGGCGCGTAAAATCTTCTGAAGGTTACGAGGATTACGCTGATCATTATTAACATTCAAAGTCATTTGAAAAATTTATCAAAATTCTGTCTTTAATAGTCAAAGTATTTAATAGTTACAAATGGTGGTCGAAGTCGTACTGTTATTAAAATCAAAAAAATTTTTATGTCGTAGTTATTTTCGGCATTTTCTTTAATTGTCCACTAAGATATTAATCACCTAAGTCGTCGATAAAAATTTGTAAGCTAAACAAAATTAAGAAACGCTAATATGTATTATGTTTTCCGGAAGAAACAAAAATTATTGTGAAATTATTTTTTGTACGATAGTTAGTATGATTATGTTATAATTGCAAATGCCTAATAACACTCGTAACCG
The DNA here is from genome assembly GCA_014825975.1 of Bombus haemorrhoidalis. Lineage (NCBI taxonomy): Eukaryota > Metazoa > Arthropoda > Insecta > Hymenoptera > Apidae > Bombus > Bombus haemorrhoidalis. The sequence continues at coordinate 6,120,063 of CM026164.1, read as the reverse complement.
ACAGTTTGCATATTTAAAAGCAGTTATGACGATAATCTTTTACATAATGTTTTTAAAACACCACGACCATTTTTTCACGTTATCGTTTTTCAGCAATACGACTCTGAATGAACTAACGTGACAGCGATAACAGGAAATATATACATGGTGTCTTGGCTAAACTTGACTAATCTTCTTACATTTTCGTCAGCCGATAAACAATGATTCGCCGTATAGTAGCTGGAACTAAATTTAAATACTTACGCACGCGGTCAGAAAATCGAAAGAACGTGCATGAAAGCACAATAGACCTAACGCTGTGCAGCCTACAAAAAATAAATTCTCACGTTCTTGAAACGATACAGAAGATTGTATGAAGATTTGTATTTCTCTGCATAATTTAGAATCTCTGACGCATTTATCATTTTATTTGCTTGTTTATTCGATAAACGGAAAATAGCATTTTCCGCGAATTAAACTTGCGTGGCAGAAGTAGATTAATCGTCGAAGGACGGCAACAGTTGCGAGTACAATCTGCGAGATGAGAATTGGGTCATTTATAATCTACATAATTTTGAAGTATGCTTTGTGTGTACGGAACTTGAAGCACCGGAAGTCAACGGAGTCAACTTATTCGGAATACTTTGTTATATTTCACTCGACGTGAGGCGAATCCCTTTTTCTTTTTTCTTTTTTAGACATCCAAGATTTCTCCGTTGTAACCGGAACTGCACTGCGCACCGGTTTATATATCGTCGTCCATAAATCGTGGTATAAGTGGAGTGAGGGAGATTCTACGACTGAAAATAAGGCAAAAGCAGAGAATAATAGAATTGTATTGAAGGTTTTTTCGGAGAAAAATGCATTTGAAAGTCAATTGAATACACGTGTATATCTTATCGATAATTGGCGTTTGGAATTTGATTATAGATTGCGACTTCAAATATAAGGCTTATTTGCTATCAATATTTACCTAGTAATTACTTTTTCAGTTCGTGAATACAATAAGAATGACTGATGGTAACGAACCATCTATTCCAATATCAATAGTCAACATTTCGAACAATCGATGGCAAATAAACTCTAACATTGTATGAACCATTTTATCTACAAAAAAAGAATTATATATATATATATATGTAAAAGCAGCAATAGAAATACTACACCGCGTGATATCAGTGATACGAGTCAAGTGCACGTGTATTATCAATTTGTTTTTAAACTGTGTATTCTTCGAAATTCATTTTGCCTGTATTTTTAAACTGTTGGGAAAGAAAAAAGCGCAGAAAGTGTACAGAATCGATTGATCGGGCGCTAACTAAAATTTCATTCGTACAATGGGAGTTCCATTGTATTTGCGCCACGAATTATCGCTCACCTCGTATATTAAGACGACAGTCGGTTCCTCGGCGCAACGTGACATATTTTTCACTACTCGCGAGTTGGTGTAATTTATGCGAACGGTCGACAACAGAGGCAAAAAATGACCCAGTTTCCGACGAGCTTCGATACAGGCATTCGAGCAGGAAGCAATCGAGGAGATGCCGGTCGAGCATCCTTGTCGGTGTTTTTAGTCTTTCGATCGCTAAGAGCAGTTCGAGCGAGAAACTAAAAAGGAAGAAGGAGAAAAAAAGTCGGGAACGCTTTGAATCGGAACGTAACGCCCACGATCGCGAAGCAGAAATGAATTGACGCATGCTTTTTCGCATGTTGCTCGATCAAGAATATTTCTATCCACGCTTAGTAACCAGTTATTCGGAGCGGCCTTCGCGAAAACCAAGGTGCCATTCGTGAAAGAGAACGCGATAGGAACGAGCAAGGATATCGAGATTAATTCAACAAGATTCGATGTCGAGGTAGACCTGTTTGTTATTTCATTCGATCTCAACATGGATGTCTTGTAGATCATTGAGATTTTTTGGACATGACTCATATACAAGTTAAGTTGATTAAGATCTATGGATCTGTGGAATTATGAAAGCATTTATGTCGTAAAACTATGGAGAAAGGAAGCACTTGTTATGAGATCAATATCCAAATTGTTACAAATTGAACTTTCGCAGCGTACTACGTTTACTATTTACAGAAATTCCAGATATTCGCAACTGTTTAAAGTTACCTACCAAGAATCTTATTTTATACTATTTTCCGGTGATTGTTTTTTTTTCCGTAATTAAACGTTCACTTGTATATTATTCATTCACTTAAATTGATTTCGACCATCGCGTTTTCGATATTTTGAACTTACCAGTTTTTGTCGCAGTCGTAAAAAAATATTCTAAATTTTAAGTGAATACGTGAGTCATTTCACGTCGTTTTTCTTTTTTTGTATCTAACGCTATCTAAGAAAATTTATGCGGTCGGAAGTTTCAAAGATAAAGTGGAAGGGTTTCAATATCTACCTAGGTTGGAGTGGCTATTCAAGAAATGATAAATGGGATGGATAGAGATTCGAATCTAGGTCCAATAATTTTCCAGATTCCTCTTTATCTCATGCCAGATCTTCCGATAGAGAATACGAAGATAAAGTGAAGATTATCACGAGTAGCATGAGATAGTCGTGGCGAATGTTACGAGAGGTTTGCCACGTGGTGAAGCAACTCGTCGATAGAGTAACTCCAGTTAGGTCGAAAGGGTCGTTGGTTTGGAACGACGTGACGTCGTAAAGGTCTCATTTGGGCGCTTATCGGGTTACGAAGGTTAAGTCCTCAGTTCCTCTGCGAATGGTCACATAAAAGTCGGGATATTGTTTCTGGAATTTCTCCTTCCTCGTGCCTCTAGAGGACGTTGTTAATAAATTGCCGCCTACAATCCTAATTGTCGTTAATTTCACAAGCGTAGTAAAAAAAGATTTTATCGATGTTACAAACGAGCAATCACAAAGAGTAACTTGACGAATCAGTAAGATAAAAAATAATGTAGCATTTCAACGTTTACCAAGACTCTAGAGATTCTCACAAATCCGCAGGAAGTTACATAAACGTTGGTTGTTAGCTGGTACTACTTCTTATGGAGGTACACACTGAAAATAATATTCCAAGATAATTCAGTTTACCATGCTATTTTGGCATTGATACGTAATTTCTCGTTTTATCAAACGGTATAAAGTACCGCTGGCTTTCATGTCGTTCGAACAGCCATCGAATTATCTGCGCAATGATTTATCGCTTTATTCAGCGCGCAGAACGCGAGATCCGCCTACAAGAAATCACCTTATCGGTCGGTGCCACCCACGGATCAGCTTTTCTTCGTTCGCATCGTTTTACGCCTCGTCACGAACAGCAAAGGATCTTTCGGACGCAGAAAAAGATGAGAAAAAGTGAGTCATCAGGAAGGATAACATTTTCGAACGAGTTCTCGCCTTTCCGAAAGATAAATCAGTAATTAACTATGATTCGCATTACTTGTCGACGAGCGGGATCTCCTGGCTTGGAGTTAATTAAACTCGAATTATCAGATAATAGATCTGTCTTGAAATAATTTTCGGAAGAATTTACTACCGAGTCGAACGATTAACGTTGGAAATTATAAATCAGCGTAACGTTAAAATCGATAAACGAAGAAAGTTAAATTGCCAGAGAAATTTCGACATACCTCCTATCTCATTCTTTCATTTTGTACTCCTTTCTTTTTTCTTATTTCGTATTACGATGTGTTATTCTTCTGCATACAGTGACTCACGAAATATTTGAACGATGTATTATGTGTATTATACAAAACATGTCGACATTTCATTAGTACTATCATGATTATACTGATAGAATTTGAAATCAACTTGGCAGCGTATATGAAACTTAGAAGACATTTACTGCTAATATACACTTGTTAAAAAATGAATATAAATCCATAAAACAATGATCGTATTAAATATTGAGGCTCATCAATGTTGTACGTACTATGTTTCCAAGAAATATCTTATAACTCTTATACATTTTCATGGAACATATTCTTGACTTTTCAATCTTCAAACTCAACATTTTTGTTTGGTTCTTTATCATTATGATCATGATATTCTTATCATATCGTACGCTATACAAAATTAAATTGTGTTAAATTTTAACAATATAAAAGTGATAACCGTATCATATCTTATTATTGAAAATCAAATTGAAATACTTTCATACAAACGTGATATCGCGTCATATATCAGACAATTTTTGTTATACAACGCACATGATATATTCGGAAAGGTTTCTACGAGTATTCAAGTACATATATACTTTCATGAGCCACTGTATTCCTCTAACAAATTGCTATGTTATGTTAGTAACGGTTAACATTTCCGTCCATCATCACGGACGCTAAGTACTATCAGCGGAACGTCTTTGCACTTCCCGCAAACTTCCTGTCCGGATATCTGGTTGGCCTCGCCCATCCCAGGATTTCAAAGCCTGGTTGGCTCGCTTGCTTTTAAAGCAAGCCACGTCGACACGTATCCTTAACACGATAACCTTTTACTCCAGCAGCGCGATGATAACTAAAAGTAGAACGTTATACCGGCTGCATCGTACAGCGTCAAACGATCCGGTTAAACGCGGGCTTCTCGAACGTTTTATCGAGCGACGCAGACAAAACAGTTTGCCCCAATTTTTTGCTTTTAAAGAGCAAGCTACGAATTTCCTTGGTAGGTGAAAAGATTGTTAAAAAGTAGGTAGGAAGCTGTGACAGAGATGTCTAGCCTGATCGAATAGTTGGCAAAGAAAAAGTTTCCTATATAGCCGGACGGTTTGGAATTCAGCGTACAAGCTGTCTATAAATAATCGTGGTTCATCTGCATTTAGATTGATACCAATCGTTCTCCGTGGCGCCATTAAATTGTTCAGTTGTTCAACGGTTTTCACGAAGCCCCACAGGCGAGTACACGTCTGCTTTCGATTAGAAAATCTCGAACCGGAGCTTCATTTCGGTTCTCTGAGAGATAAAGAATATATTAATAACGCATAACCGATAAATACACCGAGTTTCTGTAGATAAGTGCTGTTTAAAACAATGCAATTTCGTTGAACAAAGGCAATAAGATTTTCTGACGAAATGGTATAGTATCGCAGTCAAAAAATAAATCTTTATTGTGTACTATTTTTATGCTATTTCTAGCGTATAGAATAAGAGAGAGAAGAGACAGCGCGTTATTTAAAAAATATTTCACGGTCAAAAACCGAAAATTGAAAGAAAACATTCTCAACTTACCATAAAGAATCTCGAAGAACTTCACGATCTCAAGAAGTCACCAATTTAATGGTAGTTAATCGTTTACGATGTTACGTAATATAATTGTCGATCGAAAAATTCCACGCTATCGTTTACTGCAATTACCTTTCATCTTAGAGACTGACATAGAAAGAAACTAAACCAGAAAGAACAAAGCCTTTGTATCTGTGCAAAGATTTGCTAGTTTCCTTTCGAAAAATAAAAATAATTGAATCGTTCGTGGAATCCTTCGACTCCTCGTGAAAGAGCTTTCAGTAAATCGGCACGTGGAACGACAAGCAATTGCAATGATACTTGCGTCTTCTGTTTGCAGGATGGTATTGGACCCCAAGGTCACGAGTCTGCACAGTGATTACGGAAGCTTCGATCGACCATTGGGCGCCGGAGAGGGCCACGAGAGGGACGTCGAGGCGACGGTTGATGGAAGTAGCAACGGAATGGCACAATCGAGCGACGTTTATCAACGGCAGCCATTATTACCTGGTGCACCGACCAAGGGCAAGGATAAGTGGTCCGGGGTGGCATCTGGTTCCGACTATTACGTAGATGACGAGGACGAGAAGATCGACAGTCTTAGCCGGCATCCTGGCATACCAAATGGCTCCGGAAATGGCGTCGTTAAGCTCGACATACCTGCGCCTCTTCGGGAAGAGCCCCGTTTTCCTAAAGAGAAGTGGAAAACGTTTCTTGGTAAGGATAAACTCAGAACCTTTCCTATACTTTCCATTTACATAGTCTGGCACACGAGTCGAACATATGTCTTGAGGTACAATATTAATCCTTTTGAGAAAGAAGGTCGCTGTTCTTCTAGGAGTATCGTTCACAATAGCATCAGGCGTGTAGAGATTCTTCATAACGATCAAGAAGAGTTGTCGTGAAGAACACTTGTTAACTTGGAAGATGGGATTTTAAGGCCTCTATAGCCATGAAGATACAATTTTACGTTCACTATGAAATTGCAAGAGTTTCTTGTACGAGGAAAGCGCCGTTGTTATACTGTAGACCAACGTTCAATCTAGCGATATCTGTCACGTGACAAAATTTTGATTAGATACCGTGGGGATGATAAGCAACTTCAAACAGAATACTGTGCTACAACGAGTTATATAAAGAGAAGAGCTGACTTCTCCTGTAATTTCGTCGGCAATGAACTCTCTTTAGGGCTGGGTCTCTTCTCCTGTATGTACGCTTCATTCACACGACGGGGTGTCCGTGGAGATCGAGATCGAGGTCGCTACGTGGCCTGGTATTCCGATGCAGATCTGCTCGGACGCTGCTCTAATGCAGAGTCATGCCCGATCATGTGTTCTTGAACGATGAATCCAAAACGATGGAGTCATTAGAACGGACTACCTTCGGTGTCCGTTAGGTTCGTTCTGCTTCTGAACTAGATCGTTGCGTGACAAGATTCTTCAACCGTATTATCATGCACACGTTTCCTGTTATCGATGTGACGATTGGTGAAAGCATTGTTCGTAAACGTGTTTTGTTTCACTTATTATTGTTAATAACTTGATTAATAATTTATCTTTGCTTTTAAGGGGTTAAGGATAAATATATGATTTATCTCATAGAATGTTTCAAGTTTATATGTAGGACCAAGCAAACTTTGCTAAGTTTAACTTATAGTGATTTCTACATATGAAGATACATGTTATGGATATAAAGAAAGTTTGGATTCAATTTGAGAAATGGTCATTAGAATGCATGTCTTAATACATCACCCGGTATGTTAATGAATGACGCAGATCCATTTCTTCGTCGTCCTCTGTGACTTATTGGGAGACTAAATTGTAAATTGTTCCATGAATGTTTGCGGATGTAGGAAACGACTTTGTGGGTGGACTTCGAAAAGCTTTTCCCTTGTTGGTAGGAAGCCAGAGCACCAGCTGAATTTTGGCACCGTGCCATTTCCTCTGAATGTGTGTTATTGTTGTACCAGGTTTCACGACGCAGCTTTTGATTAATATACCCAGTGCACCAAGATAAGTGGTCTTCGAAATAACGTTATAATTAATAGTTTCTTACGATGATAGAAGATTTGTCTCGTTTTCTTAACAAAATGCATGTTTGCCTGCTTGCTTCGTCGTAAAATAAAACGGCGAGCTATGCGAGCTAGATAATTTAATGCAAAGAGTCATTTTAATAATCTATAGGATATTTAATTTCATTCTCAGAGACCTTTCATAATAAGGGCGGGAAGCTTTAATAATGAATCATCTTTTATAACTGCTCGATCATAAATTATTATAGTGTCACTTCATACGAGGTTGCTGAATCTTTCATTTTAAAAAAATCGATCAAACAAATTGATCTTGAAATTGACTTTGAAATTAACTTAAAAAAAGTGTACAAATTTTTATAAATTCTTGATGCACCCAGTATATGGTGCATCTGTAAGCATGGGCTCGTGTTTTACTTTTGGAGTATATTGTTGGAGTATATTCGTTGTATCAAAGCAGAAAAGAGTATTCTTCAGAAAAACGGCAGGCAGAGAGAGAGTTGTCGGTTAGAAATTTCGGAATAAGAGAAGCATAGGCGCGTAAAGTGGAGTAGCTGTACGTTCACCGACAGAGAGAAGGATAAATTGCGCCACGATGACTGTTACCTCCGTGCTGTATCGTGCGCGCACGTTATACGATTAACTGCGGTGACCCGCATGCTTGAATCATCGGTTTATTTTCAACAGACTGATATACATGTTGGCTACTATTGTTTGGAAGCTAAACGATGCACTATTCTATAGTTTTCTGGAATTTTATTATGTATTAGTTACGTCAATGATTAAAAGCACATGATCGATTTGTCATCGATCGACGTTTGGATTATCTGGAAAATAATTTGAAAAAATATACATATGCTATGTACTATGTACATATCGATATGATAAGTATTATGATGTAAGCAAATTATAAAATTATTTTTATGATTCATGATCACGTGGCAAGATTAGAGTATTTGCTTAGTTTTAAATACAATTCTTATATTTTTCTATTTCTGAGATATATTTGTTTTTAAAGTAAGTCTGATGAATTATAGCTTAAGAACGTTTAAAGTTATTTTATTGTGCTTTCAAAGTTACTATAAATTTTTAGAATGAATAATTCACATTTCAATTGATCTCAAGTTATCTTCTTCAATTCGCTTGTTTATTTAAAAAATACAAATTTTTTCTTCTAATGAAAATGTAATTGGTGTTACAGCATTTCTGTTCATGGTCGTGAACTTCATATTGACTACTGCGTCCCTTGCAATGGTGCATGAACGAGTCCCTGATCGAAATACATACGGACCGCTCCCGGATGTAGTATTGGACAATGTCGCCGCTCAGGATTGGGCCCTTAACGTGTCGGAAGTTTTAATTATGATAATGTCCAACTCAGCGATGGTTTTTATTATTTTTCATAAACATAGGTACGTATTGTACACGAACATCAATGAAACCGATACGTGTAAATTAAAGTTTTTGCTCGACAGGCTTGGGTCAGAAATAGGACACAAGTAATTTTAGCATTAATATACTGCAACAGTTTTTAGATGGTTATCCTTTTAGCTTCATCTCAAATTTCCAAGATCTATTTCATTTTCTTAATTTCATTTTATCTTACATTAAGCTAAAAAGATACCATTAAATTTTCGCATTTTTGGATGTTATTCTAGGCGATATTTAAAATTATTTTTATTTTACAAAATTTTATGTTGATTCTTCTAGGTTTATCGTTGTTAGGCGAATATTTCTCTTGATGGGACTGTTGTACATGATGAGGAGTATCACAATGTACGTGACGGTACTGCCTGTCGCCAGCAAAACGTATTTCTGCAGTCCTAAAGCAAACAATACGAGTCCGCTGCTCGTTATAAAAAGGGTTTTGCAACTCATTTCTGGCTTCGGCTTGTCTATAAATGGCAAGCATACTTACTGCGGGGATTACATTTACAGCGGTCATACAGTCGTGCTTGTACTTAGTTACCTGATTATAAAGGAGTGTAAGTATTTTCTCTACGTTATGGAGACATTTAAGTTTTGCTAGAATGTGCTAGGTATTTATTTAGAAAAAGAATCTAGAAAAGAAGAAGAATCTAGAAGAATGTTTAAAAATGCAGATTCTCCAAGAAGGTGTCAACCAATTCATTGGCTTGCGGGCATTACTGTTTTTGTTGGGGTAATTATGGTCTTGGTGGCTCACGGACATTATACCGTGGACGTCCTCATAGCATACTACGTAACTACACGCTTATGGTATATCTATCATACGTTAGCTAATAATTCGCATCTTAAGGTAAGTTGTATTGTTTTGTTAAATTCTCTCTACTTTTATGTTAGAAAAAAAAGTAAAGAAAAGAAAGAGATAAAGATAATGTATTCTAAAAACTGAAGAACATATTGAAATGTATTTACAGCAATATGAACCAAACAACTTTTTGGCCCGACTCTGGTGGTTCCCTATTTTTAAATATTTCGAGAAAAACGTGGGCGGCACGGTGCCACGACAATACGACTGGCCTTTACCCTGGCCTCGACGATTCCTTGCCAAGCACCCTAATCGGGACAGTTAATGTCTGTCTTTGATTTCGCGATAGAGGCTGTCAAACAACGGAGTTACTTTGTTGTAATTTGTATATATATATAAACATATATGTATACGTATCTAGGCTTACAAAAATGTGAAGATAAAGCTTTACTAGAGAGTGGTGCGAGAGATGTGTGTGCAAGTTCTTGTCATTGTAGACGAGTATAGCTGCTCTTTTGAGACTTGACGAAAACTTGCGGTGTTCACTTCCTTAAAAAAAAAAAGCGAAACTGACAGCAACAAAAAAAAACTGTAAAATATGAACGATAGTGAAAACAGATGCTTGTACCGTCATGTTCGTTATCGTCCAATCGCGAAACCTATTTTTTTTTCTTGATTTTGATACGACTTATACATACATTGTAAGAGGCTAGATAAACGATAGATCGAGATATTTAGTCTCATAATGAATTCACGTAGAGGGAGGTATTCGAGAGTTACCAACAAATTAGTGTATAAAATAAAATGCTAGATATCTCTATTTTCAGATACTCCGAATGTGAAATAGTTAGATGTAAAAAGAAAAAAGAAGGAAAGAAGTTATGCTACAGTAATCCGGTCGAGCGCGGTAAATGCGAAACTGTCTTGTTGAACGTAGCAATTAACAAGCAACAGGCGATTTCTTTTATAAACTCTTACTCCTTTGAACAACGACTCGCATTGAAAAACTTGACAAAAGAGAAAAAAAGTGTCACTTCAATAAAATAAAAAAAAAAAAAAAGAAGAAGATACAAGAGAAAAACATATGGAAGTTTTGTTTGCCGCGAGTTCTTCCTCTGGCTAATCTATTCGAAATGCGTTTTAATCTTTCGACTTCAAAAACAATCAACTTCTTTATGCTTACATGCATAGCGGCATGCCTTATTCCGATGAAAGTCAACCGAATAAATCGCAATTTTCGAACTCGTTAATTGGTCAATTGCCGTTCGTTTTCTATATTCTAGTTTTTCGTGTCGTAGAACTTTCCCTCGAAATTGGAGCCCCTTTTTAAACCAGCATTTTTATCGTAGAAACAATTAGTGGATGATTGGCATAGTTTTAAAATTCAACCAATGATCGTGCAATTTCGTGGGACCAAGTACAGAGAGAACAGTTGGAAAATATAATACTTTTCGAGGTAGCGGTAGAGAATATAATTTCTTTTGTGGTGACAATAGAATACGCGCATAACCGGAACAGTATTTAGAATAGTTCTCGAACGTTCTTGCTCTATTTTTTAAGCTATGATTTCCAGCGTCTTGATCGACGCGTTGGCGTCGCAATGTGTTCCCGTTCGAGATCGGTGAAATTTCTTGCCTACGGTCAACATGGTTAGAAGCCAAGCGTTATTGTGTGTCAATAAAATTCGTGATTTCTCGGAATAAGGTCGTCTTTACAGTCTACAAACACCAGATGTTGTCACGTATACGTGAAGATGTGGAGATGTCGAATCGTGCAAAGAAAGTTTATGTTGTCGCTAATGAATAATAATAATTGTAACAAAATGAAGTCTAACAAAGGTGTTTTCTAATAATTCGTTCTTTGTATGATTTCATTCTGTTCCTGTTTTTCTGGCATCTCGTAAACTCGGAACAATAATTCCTCACGATTCTTGCTCTCCTCTATTCGTTGGAAGATTCTTTGGCTTTATCGTTGTTTTCCTTCGAGATATAGATAGCACAAAAACGCTTTGAAATCTCTACTGAGCCATGTAGGGGCGTAAACGAAGAACGTTTTAACGAATCTCAATTATCTGTATAAAGGGAGAGAAAATAATTGCACGATGGAAGAGTGATAGGAAATTATTCTTCGTCGTGATTGAAAGCGTCAAACTTGTGAAGTCTGTGAATAGTTTAAGTGATATTGCCAGCGATTTGTTGTCTTCTGCACACGCGATTTATTGTTAATGCTCGTGCAAAGATCTCGTTATCCGTTGCCTGAATTGTCAGCGTTCCAGTAACGCACGTTCGAAGTGCGTAACATCTTTCGAAGTGGATGCGAACAACCACACGTATGGCCGATGATCCTGTTTCTCGTTTCATAACTCTTTTTCCGTTTCGATGCGCGCGCGGTCGAACGAATTTGACGGTCGACCGACGAGAAAAAGAAGAATAAAAGAGAGAAAAAAGACATTTTGCGAAAAAAGAATAGTCAGAGTGGGATGAATTGAATAGAATCTATTGGCCCTCATATAATTAAGTCTCTTTCCGTCTGTGATGATAAACGAAAAAAAAAAAAAAAAGAAAAGACATGAGTTGTCGTTGTGCTAGTTTTCGATCGTGGAACGAGACACATTCGTGAAACGATTCGCATAACGTGCCCATTGCAGCCATTGATATTTCTCCTTAACCCTCTATGGTCTACTTTATTCAAATGAAATTTATAGAATCTTCCGGTTCTCCAAGTCGTTTTAACGAATCTGGTGCTCTCTAAAAATACGATTGAGAAATTAATAGTAATGACATACAATGGACCGTAGGGGATTAAAACACTCGTATAGATGCGAGTATCGAATATACATATATATTTTAATAAGATTAAATGTGGTTCGTAGCGATACTCTTAAGTGACGCAATATTCTCGACGATGTTATTAAACTTGAAAAACAACAAGAAAAAAGAAAAAAAAAAAACAAAACGAATCGTTCAGGCATACATATATATTTTTGGACGTGTGCATAGGTATACACGGGCCATCGAAACGATTTATTACATAGAGACCACGTAGCGTGTAATTGTCAAGAGAAATTTTAAACGCTGATTATCGTACGTGTGAACTATGCCTATTATATCTAAATACGTTTGCAAAATATCTCGTCGTTGTTCTTTTTTGGGCGGACATGCTTAGAAACTAATACATGTACAGATAAATACTGATAATACATGAATGAAACTTGCATAGACTAAAGATACTACGAGTCTCTAATAGTATGAGGAGAAAGCGATGTCAGTCCAAGTTAGAGCAGTAGAGTAACCGCGTCACGATCTGCCAGAAAGATATTAATAAGCGCAATCGAATCAGCCAAACAGAAAAAAAGTAAACGATTTATCGAGTGTATTATGTATTTACGCGCGTTATAATGTGCTCCATGATGCACGTGTTCGTAGATGCGTCTATACGTATGCAAACTCGGGTGAGAGGATACATGATGCTACACGCACATACGATAAATGGGTAAATGTAAAAAGAAAAAGACAAAAGATGGTATATATGTATATATACGCTCCTTGAGTGAATGGAAGGGAGCCAGGATAATTATAGAGAAAGTTTAAATTGTTGTATCAAAGAATGATGGGAGAGAAGGAGGAGATAGGAAGAAAGGAAAAAAAGAATTAAAGAAAGAAAGAAAAAAAGAAAGAAAGAAAGAGAGGAAGAAAGAAGCAGATACGAATATGCACGTACGCGTGCGCGAGCGCGAACGAGCGACATACTGTGTATGTGCGTTTATATATGTATATACATATATATATATATCTATATTTTTACTGTGTAGATATTTTTTGGTAACTTGTTACAATAATCCTATTAGATCAGTTAAGCGTATACATATTATATATATATATATATATGTTGTAAATATAAAAAAATTATAGTTGAAGAGAAAGCTTCTGCCCATAAATCGCGATCCGAATATTTCGATCGGGATTAAAACGAATCAAAATAATAATTTTGTTCATCGATCTAAGAGAAACATTTCTGATGACGATTAAATTATAGGCTTATTCAATGACTCGCGAATTTATTCGTGTTTCTTTCTCTGTCTCTCTCTGTGCCTGTATACAAAATATCAATACGAATCCTATTCTATTCGTGATTAATCAACGATTGATGATTATGGCTGACAAGTATGTACAACCTTGGTTTCCGTTGTCGATGATCTATAGGTCGTATGTACATAACGAAAAAAAAGAATATATATATATAAATATTATTATTATCATAAGTATAATTATTATTATTATTATTACAATTATTATTATTAATTTTATTATTATTACTATTATGTCTTCAAGATTGTTCAATTGTGAAGGAAAACCGAGGACACAACGTCATTGCATGAATCCATGCAGCGTGTAACAATAAATACGAAAGCAAGTTGATCAATTTTACTTTATACTCTATATTCTATATTTATAATATTTATTACGTTTTTTCATATGTTGATGTAATAAATTTTAGGTATATACTTTGCAACGGCCGCTTTTCTGCATCAATGACCTATAGCAAAGAAGAAAGAAATGAAAAAATAATTCATTGATATACTCCAATTCGCTATTGATATATTTATAAATGCAAGCAGATAACTTTGCACCTTTCTTATAGTATGCGCAAGCTTCGAAGACTAGCAAATTTTATGTTTGGAAATTTTTGGATTTCATACGTTTTCTCACATTTTTATTTGCATTATACGTTAAAATATTTCTCTATATTGTGTGTACTGTACGCCTGTTCTTAGAAAGAAGCAGTAAGGTGCTTGTCAGGTAAGTCGAACACAAATAATTTTATATCAAAAAATATACATATACTGTTTCGTAACAAACGAAGTATCCTCGAGATTGTGAAGCGACTAAGAAGACTTATAATAAATTCTATGAGACAATAGATACTTCTTTTTGTCGTTTCCTATTCCTCATCGATTGACTATCGATATCAATTCCGATTTTCATCCCTTTTTTTCATTCACGTTCCTCGTGACAGCAATCTTTTTCAGACATGTATAAGGAAAATTTTCAAGTAAAAATTTACAAAAAACTTTCCACGTTCATCGACTCATTCTGATTTGTTAAAGATGAATATTCTTCGAAATTTACACTAAAATTGGTCTCATGTAAAGTAGTATCAGGCAAGTTACTCGTCATTCTCAACTTTCATCTCTTAATTATGTATTGGTTAGGAAAATTACCATAGAAATTTCAACGAATTACGAATATCATTTTAATAATAGAAAGAGAATTATTTCAATAAGTATTCCGATAAAATAAATTCAGAAACAACATGACGGATACGGCGGTCGAGAAGAAGGCAGGGATGAAGGGTGGACCGGGGACATCCGGCGAGGGTGACGCTCTTCCAAAAAAGAAAAAGGCAGCACGCTTCGATTTTGGCAGACGATGGCATAAATTCCGTGTTTTGACACCGAACTCGGCGATCCTTCGTGGTTCTTACGCGATGAACGATCGCCACTTCAAATACAGAAGCCGTGGTCGTCAAGCTGCTCCAGCATCGATCGTAGCCATCGTCTATGGCCGTTTATTCGAGCCGAAAGAATGGGTGAAAGAATACGTAGACCAAGTATTGGAATACGGAGACAAAGTGTTCCGTACCAGCGTAATGAGAAATCACGTAAAAGATAACGAATATATGAAAGCCAGTCTTGTCCATCCAGAATTCTACATTTCCAATTATAAAGTCTTAGTCTGCGTAGAAGAGACAGGAATTTATGGAAACCTATTGAGTGAAACTGTTGGTTGTCCGGACTTTGCGGATGGATTGCAAAAATTCTTTCAGAATAACGACGCGGGAGTAATCACAGCTCAAGGAACATCTATGGCCATGTGGCGTCATCCTGAAATCGGTTTTCTATTCTTTGATCCAGCACCCTGTGACGAGGAAGGTGTTCACCATCCGGACGGTGTAGCCTGTGTCATGAGATTCAAATGTCTGAACGATATTCGCAATCATTTTCTCAAGAGTATAGACCACAGATACGATTCCAGATATTGCATCGATAAAGTGACTGTGTTGAAGGTCACCGAAGTAGGTCGTGGATATATTGATCGTTTACCAAGCAGCTTGTATGTTGATAGAAGCGTTTTAAGAACTATCAATCCTGTCGACATCGATGAGAATAAAATGGACTGCACCAAACCGGTACCAAAGGGACAGAAGAAGCAGGTTGTTGTAGCAGCCAAGATTCATAGAGAGCCTTTACAAATTACCATTTCGAATTACAGTATCGATAAGCGTTTTGCAACAGATCCTCTCGTAGATCAGAATAAATTTGATACTGGTTACAGTTACGAGGACATGCACGTGAACGTACCATCGACGTTTAGAGAGCTTCCGGGTTCTATGGCGATTCTTCACGGGCTGACTCACGAGCACAGTGAGATGTACAAGGGCAAAGGAGCTCAGAATGTAGCAAACTGTGTTCTGGCTATCGCCATGAAGAAGGTTCACCCGGTAAAAACGTGGTTAAGGCCAAAGCTAGACGAAATATTGGCTTTGGGCGATATTTTGTACGCTGAGGTGAAGTCTGCCAAGCCAATGATGAAAAACATGACTGCTCCTGATTTGAACGATATCAAAATCGAATTAGAAGGGAGAAAGTTGGTTATAGACGTAGATTTGATTACGGTCACTGGAACGATCTCTTCCAAGATACCAACTGTGTTGAATCTGAGACAAGCTTTGGAAGAATTCTTTCTGGTTAATACAGAAGGAGTAATTGAATCTTCTTCCATGTCCGTGGCGATTTGGAGTCAAGATGATTGTTTCTATATGTTTGATCCTCGCCAATCCGACGTGGTTGGAGTTAGGATTCGAGAGGAAAAGGGTGGAAAAGGTGCCAAGGCTGAGAATTCTCAAAGGAAAAAGGGAAACTGTTGTGTGATAAGATTCCCTACTACCGATGCGTTGGCTGCTTTATTCTTGAAAAATTTGGAACAGGCGAAGAAAAACGATCGTTTTACCATCAGACATATTACAATTCCGGATGACGTTCCTGGAACCAGACCCTGGCACGATTTCCAGCCGGGAACGCCAGGAGAAACGTGGGTTCTTCAGGGGACTATATCAAACGACGACGAAGGATTTGAGGACGAAAGTAGAGGAATTCAGGGACTGGCTATGCCAGTGATAGCTTTAGTTGCTGCTAGGGAAACACCGCCCACGAAATGGACTAACGAGATCATTGACACCGTAGTTAGAGAAGGAGACGCTTATTACAACTGGTGTAATCCGCTTATGGAAGTTGGTGAAGATGTTGAACGATATTTCTTCGTGCCAAATTTGAAGAAGAATCTGTACTTTAAAAATAGAAAGGTAAAAATTGATGTGGAAGAAGGAACCGTTGTTGGAGACTTGACTTCATCAGCCGATGCCGATGTTCCAAATTTGGTCTCAGCTTTAAACCAATTTTTCGAAGAGTACCAGTATGGGATCGTTGACGTGAAGAATATGAGCGTAGCCGTGTGGAAAGTTGAAGAAGAAGTAAAAGAAAAGGACGAAATGGTCCCACAGAACGTGTATTACTGTTTCGATCCTAATCCTCGAAACAAACAGGGTTTATGGTTAATAGATGAAATAGAAGAGGAGGAGAACGCAGCCTGTGTAATTCGAACTTTGGATCTGTCTGTTCTGGCGAGTATAATCGAAACGAATGCCGGTCAGGATTCAGAAACAAACAACGAATTCGCCATTCATAATATGAAAGTCATCTCTATAGGTCAAGAAATGACCGAAGAAGAAGTTGAAGCGGACAAACAGATCCCAGTGAAGCCTGATTTGAACAATTATTTCAACATGGGTGACAATGGAGCTATCTTACTAGGGAGTTTTAATCAAGCTAACGAAGTGATGTTTAAAAGACAAACTAGAGACAAACAGCAAGCTGGAAGTGCCTTGGCAACATTAGGAATGACCAAACTATATAATCCTCATTTATGGTACAGAGAAGTGGTGGACGATATTCTTAAAATAGGTGATAAGATCACTACAGACAATTTAGAGAATCTTCCGGAAGGAGCAGAGGAGGAAGAGACTCCAAGAACTTATCTTAACCCCAGTGAAATTAGCGAAGATTTCGCTGTTGGAGTAAACAGAATATACGTTAGCCTCGAAGAAGACACTGTTGCTGGCAAGGTAACTGACTTACAGTCGCAATTGGAGACTTTCTTTGAAACGAATGCTATGGGAATATTTAGACAAGATCACGTAATAATGCCTATTTGGAGAGAAGGCGAAGTATTCTTCACGATGGATCCTAAAGGAAGAGATACTCGAGGAGAGCCTCGAGAAAAAGACGGCACTGCTGCTGTAATGTGGTTCACTGACATAGAGTCACTCGCTAACGCAATTACAGCGGTTGCTACAGGCGAAGATTTCACTTTGGACGTGGTCAGCCTGGACAATGCATACGAGACACGCGTAGCTGAAGAAGAACGTCCAGCGAAGCCGAGTTCAGGAGACAATCCGTGGTATCATTTTCCCAAAATGACAGATGGCGTATGGACCATCGATGGCACAATTGGTATGGACGATATGAAGTTCGAGAGAATCAATCGAAATAACCAAACTGCTGCTATTGCTGTGATGGCCATCGTGTTTGCGGAAGTATATGAACCGAGATACTGGACGCAAGCTGTGCTCGATGAGGTTATAGTGACTGGAGATAAACTACACTCAAAATGTGTAGATAGACTTGGAGAGGGTGCCATTCCAAGGATCAACGATATTATGACAGAGTTCTTCCTTTCGTCTCGTCGAATAAATTTAAGTATCAAAGACTGTGTCGAAGCTGGGAGTCTGACAGCCAAGCCACCTAAAGTTCAAGATTTAAAGACTGGGATAACTAACTTCTTCTCCAAGTACAAGTCAGGCGCGCTGACTATCAGTCCAAACAGAAATATTGCTCTTTGGAAATTCAATAACGATTACTATGCTTTGATACCAGATTGGACGACCACATCAGGAGAGACAGCACTAGTGAGACCCAAGGTGTTACGTTTTACTAACATTGCCACTCTTATAGAGTATCTTCAAAACTTCTTAGGAAGCGAAGGCGACTATGAAATGATTGCTATCGACGTGGTCAATTGGAACAAGCTTCCACCGTGGAAGTTCGACCCCAGTTCTGCTGTTCGTCCTTCGAATCTGCCACCTTTGAACGCTTACAGAAGAGTTCGTGGCGAAGCTCGAGCAATTTTAAGAGGAAGTTATCATCAAGGTGACGAGATTTTCCCTGAACAATTAAGAAACAAACAGGAAGCTGCAAATTGCGTCGTTGCTCTAGGAATGTCTGTAGTGAAGAACCCAGTCACTTGGACGAAGAAGACTATGGATGAAATTTTAGCCATGGGCATCAACGTTCACAGAGAAACGAAGAAAGCAAAGCCAACGATAATTCGTGTGAAACCGAAAGACATTATCAGAGTGTTCTACGTAGGAGTTAATATTTTGACAGCCGATATAGAGTCAGGAACAGTGACTGGAATAGTTGCGATTCCTCCGCCGGATCCTGAGGACAAGAAGAAGAAAAAAGGAAAGCGAACGAGGCGAGCTAGAACTAGAAAAACCAGGAGTAGAAGACCTCAAAGGGTTCGAGCTCCACCTTCACCACCCATACTTCTCGAACAGGGTGTACCTCTGTTCTTTGAGAAAAATCGTGCTGGAATCGTAGTGACTGATCGTGGAGCAGTGGCTATTTGGAAAGATATGGGCGTCTACTTTATGTACGATCCTCGTGCACGAAGCGATCAGGGTCTCCAAGATTTCTATGGTACCTCGTGCGTCATGTGGTTCGCTTGTTTAGAACCACTTTACGAGGTTTTATTCGCTAACATCGACGAACAAGAAAAGTATGGTCATTACGAGATCTGTAGAGTTATTATCAAGACCGCCATGATCGAACCTTTACCATGTCCAGCCGGTTTTAGACCATATTTTGACTGCACAGGCCCGCCAATTCCAGTAATTCCAATGGTAGGAGCGAAGAAGAATACTACGTTGGATGTAGAGACAGTTACAGAATATAATATCGTAGATGAAGAGCTTAGCGTTCTTCGTGGTACGTTGCACATGCATCATAGAATTTGGAGTACGGATACAAGAGGCTTCCAAAGTACAGCAATCGCTGCCGTGGCTATTGTGGTTGGTCTTCTTCACGTGCCATCTACCTGGACACCTGAATTAATCGACGCTATTTTGAGATACGGAGACTCGTTACATTCGGACAGTGTACGAGCCACACTTTCAGGCAACAGGAACTTATCTCCCAGTGAATTGTTGACTGTCTTCATTGTTGGGGATTTTAGAGCTACGATACATATTCATAATCATACTACAGCCGGATTGCTCCATACCTTTGATTTGTCTGAGTCTTTGGCTATGTTCTTCCGATCGAATTGTGCTGGGATTCTTCATACAAATAATATGGCGGTCGCAGTGATGCAACATTATGGCAAGTTTTATTTGTTTGATCCTTGCGCCAGAGATGATCAGGGAAGGCCCAGTTTCGATGGTGCTGCCTGTGTGATGAAGTGTGAAAGTATTATGAACATGGCCAAGGTGTTTGTAACTAATTGCAACTTGAAGACACCGAACGTGTATACTTTGAACGCTGTGAATGTGCTGAGCTTGTACTTTTTCTCAGACGCGAAGACCCAATGTCCGCCCAAGTGTATTCAATGATGAGAATTACCTATTTTTGTCCTGTTTTTGGTTTTAAATGGAAAATTTGTTTAGCTATATCGTAATAAAGGTTCAGTCTGTTCTTCACATTCATGTCTGGAATATGTTTCGAATAAATTGGATTGACTATTAATCCTTTACATTCGTGAAACATTTTATTAAGTTCTCTTTTATTTATTAATTCGATTTATTTTATTCGATTTAATTTTATAAATTAACACATTTATAAAACTCATATTTATAGTCCAAAAAAAAAAAAAAAAAAAACAAAAATGTCGTTCTAACAATGATAAGGTATTCGTTGAAGAAAAACGAGAATTCTCGGAAGACTAGTACTTTTTATTTAATTTTCATTCCATTCTTCGCTTCTACTATCCTGGTTTTCCTGTTCAATAATATAATCGAAAACGAAGTTTCATCGCAATTCAATGCGAGCATCGGTCTAGAGAAATCGATACGCCTCACTTATCCTTGAAACTCCAAGATAGAACCGATAATTTCTCTTGAATCGTATGAAAATTGTATCCCGTTACGTGTTAAATCGTTCTTTGTCCAAAAAATCAATCAAGCCGTGCGATGTCATTTCAAAACCACTCTCGATCAGAAACATGATTAGTACGTAATTACATATTTGGAAACATTTTCCCGAGTAAGACACTTGCGTCTTTGGCAACCACATTGACTTGGACGCGAAGAAAGGGCAAGCAAAGGTGAAAACAGACAATAAATCGACGCGGTCGACAACATTCTCAAATTGCTAATTTTATTTATAGGTTTCTTTATGACACAAATCACTTTTAGCATCTACAATGAGTAGGAGTACAGGCTATACGAGAATGAATTTGATACAGATCACTTATTTAGTGTAAATACAATGTATCCTCTTCAATTACACGCTATATAAACTAGATACTTAGAAAACACTGTACAACGCAGCTGAGAACTGTCGGTGATACTTTACAATATGTTACAAGCACTCCTTGAAGCGAGACGAGCCTAACCGCGCCTGAACTTCCTTCCTTTTCCTCGCCATGAAAAAGAAGAAACACGATTCATAATCGGTAGCAGTTAGGGCGTTCCCGAGTGACTTTTCGTATGACGTTTCTCACGTGGTCTGTAGGCCGTGTTTACAAGCGGATCCCGGAAGCTATTCCACATTTATGACGCTCTTATCTATCATTCTTTCGTTTCACGAACACGTTCCCTCTATCTTCTCCTTCTTTTTTTCTTAAAATGTTACCAATGAGGAATAGCTTCCTCGTCCCTGACCACTCGTGGGGGCCACGACGGACCCTCGTGACGTCGTCTCGTTCCTCGCAAAGTGAATTAACGCCGAGTTTCGCGGGCAGAATTCGAATGAACGACATACTCGCGGGTTTTGATTCGGTAAAAATAATCGTCCCGACTGTCCACGCGTTTTTCCTACCGATTCGCCTGTTTACCACGAGTAAAACTGACCTCAAATTGCGTACAATGTATTCATGGTAGATCTTTTTCGATAGATTATTTATGATATCACGATAGAAAGAACGAATAAGCGAATCTTCGAACGAATGCGCGGTAGCCAGGACGATATTATGGACAATGTGTCGCGGTTACAAGTGTAATTCTCTCGTCGATGAACGAGGAAATGCGTTTAAATGCTTTTCTACTTGCCGTTGAAAACGAGCGTCTACACGTTCATGCATGATCTCTGCCCCCGTAACTCGGTTTTTCGCGCACACCAGTCATCGTCTCATGCACACACGCACGCATACATACACGCGATATACACACGGAATAATACATCACACGGATTAACGAGTCTTTTTCTTTGTGGCTAACGTCTGTCAGTACAATCGGTAGTCCTTTTCTTGCTCGCTCGATAGCTTTCTCTCTTTCTTTCTTTCTCGCGATCGTTCCGTGAACCGCTGGTCGTCCTTGCCCGTACTTGTTCGTTTGAAGCCTCGTCCGCTCGATCGTATCTCGATCCGCGATTCAAATTGTTTTCTAGCTGTCGATTCTATTGTTCTCTTAGCCTCCAAGTATGTTCGAGATAAATATCGAATATTTTTTTTTTGCAAAATTGAAAAGTGCAAGATCATTTCTTTCATTCCATAGGATTGAAATATTGAAACTTAATACTCAAAGCATATAAATTAGAAAATATCTCTGTTTCTCAGAATTTAATACAAAGTCTCTATGTTTTGAAGATAGTACAACTCTTCGCAATCGAAATTTCTGACATTTACAGGAAAGTATGCCTTCGACCGTCTTGATTATTCGTACGTAATACGGTAAGCTCTTGTCATTCATTGCGATCAAATTTGAGAATTTATTTGAGAATTTGAAAACCATTCAGTGAGAAGAGAAATTGCGCGATCACGCGTCTACATTTTTCAAAACTTATTTCACTTACTTATCCTCATGTACAAACGCAGTGTATTTATCACTACTTTTTAATTTTCAATTTAAAATGAGAAACTGCAATCGATCTTCGCTCTACGGTTTCAACGCGAACCAGCTATGCAGAGATTTAATCGGTAAATATCATCAACAGAGATTCGTGTTCAAAATCTCACGATAGTTCGTCGAACTATGCAAAACCTTGGATCAGCCTCTAGGATTATTAGACAGCATTTATCAATTTACAGAGCACGGTAGCCGAGGATCGTGGTTGGATCTCGAAGAGCCTTCATGATTCCTGATGCTAGAATGTAAGGATCGCGTGCAGAGGCGTTCGCGATCGAGTGGGAACGAGGCAATGAAGGGAGAGAAGAAATCGGTGGCCGAGGTAAAAACACGGCAAAAGAACCAAGAGGCCCGTGGTGAACGCAGAAACAACCGTTTCGTACACGACTGACAGAGGCTTCTAGAGGTTCGAAAACGGATCGTAAATCGTAAAAAAGTATTGTATTATCGTTATAATATTGGCATGATGTCGTTATGGCACGTTTCAAGTTTAAATGTTCGATCGACGCGTATTACAAGCTTTTTATCTTACGTTCTCGCTATACAGGCATTAATTGTGGTCGCTTCAGTCAAGATTTTTATCGAGAAGAAAAACGTGGAAATAGAGAAGAACATATACATGTGTAAAAAAAAGAAGAAAAAAAAAATTAGGTACAGTGAAGAAAGGAAAGGAAAGAAAGGAAAAATGTTCCTTTTAACGTTGCTTTTCGTTTTGCGCATACGTACACACACATACACTTTCATTCTCTCTCTTTCTCGCGCACTTTTTCTTATTTTCCTTTTAAAACATACGCTCGCGAGACTTCGACATAACGCATCTCTTTTTTTTCTTCCTCGTCTACGTCTTCTTTTTCCGCTTCGTCTTCTTTCTCTTCTTCTTCTTCTTCTTCGTCTTCTTCATCATTACAGTCCTCCATTGCACATTCCCATTAGACGTAACAAATGCACCTTTAAACAAACGTATCTATATCTTATGTACATAAGAGCTGCACCGCTAATGAAAACGCACGAGAGAAAAAAAGGGAAAAAAGAAACAAATGTTCGATAGTTTTCCAGGAGTGCAATTTCTCTCTTATTCGGCGCGTTTCTTCGTTTCATCCTTTTCGTTTTTATTTCGTCACGTTTGATTTTCTTTTTACATTTTTATCTAAACTCTTTTTATAAGAAATACGAAAGAGATTACACCGAAGATTCGATATTGCCAGGCTACGTGGTATACGATAAAGAAAACAATGGAAATATCTTCCGGAAAATAATAATTTCGCAGAATCGTTGATTAATTTATTGAAACTGAACCAAGGTTGTTCAAATTAAAATAACATTTAAAATGTTGATTGTAAAGTTGAACGAACAGAAAAGGGATCTTTAATTCATGATCATTGTAAATAAAACCAAATCACAACCAGCTTTGTCGAAAAGATAAAAATAAAAAAAAGAAGACCTATGAAAACGCAAACGTAACATTGTGCAACGGTCAGCCTCTTTCTCTTGCACACGAATAACGATGATCGTCGGTGAATCTCGATTACAATACGGAAAAGTACAGAAACAAAATGACGATATAAAACGAGAAATACAAACATATCGTTGCGATGTGTGCAGAGACGTATACAAAATTCACGAATCGGTTCGCGCCATTATTTCACAGTAACAAGGATCCAAAGAGAAACGCAAAAGCCCGATTAAAAGAAAGGGAAAAAAAAGGAATAATACAGAAAAAATGTTTAAAAACATAAAAAAAGAAAAACGGTCGCTCGATCGGCTAAAATA
The DNA here is from genome assembly GCA_014825975.1 of Bombus haemorrhoidalis. Classification (NCBI taxonomy): domain Eukaryota; kingdom Metazoa; phylum Arthropoda; class Insecta; order Hymenoptera; family Apidae; genus Bombus; species Bombus haemorrhoidalis. Next base: position 6,095,695 of record CM026164.1, on the reverse strand, counting down.
TTTTTCTTTCTCTTTTAATCGTTCCGCTATACAACAACAATGGACATCGCCGCTTAATTACACATAAAAACAACACGTCATTAAAATAATGAGACAAAAGAAAGCACAGCGGAAACTCATCGTACCAACCATCCGGATGAACAAACATTTAATCACACCATAATCACAATCATTAAATAATACCGATGAATTTTCTTCGTAATTTCCATTGTCCATGTATTCAGAAAATTTCTAAACAAACTTTTCTTTAATAGAACGCTTCCTCTTCTATGCAAGAATAGATCGGAGAAAGATCTTCGATCTCTGTCCATTTGAAAATTAAAAAGCGCGGGATAAGAAAAGAAGTGAATGAAAATAAAAAAAAAGAAATAAAATTATAATTTTCTTTTTACAGAAGATTTTCTTCATTCCAATGAGGTACGTCGCAAAGAATCAAGTTTGATTAATTCCGTAATTTCCTATGGAGGCGACGCGACTCCTGGCGCGGAAGATCATAAAACAAAAATCAAGAAAAGAAAGATAAAGTAAAAAGAAAAAACGAATATAAGCGAGGAGTAAGAGGAATGGATTGGTCAGGAGAAAGAAGCGAACGCGCGAAGAAACGATCTTCGCTCGATCAGGACGACGCTTGATAAATAATGCAACGCGTCCGCTTGTATGTTGTCCCCTTCTGGCTCGATCGTGAACGATCGTGAACGATCAAAGAGGAACGGAGACGAGCACAAGGCTACCCTCGGACACGTTTTAATGGAAGCTCTGGTTCACGCGTTCGACGCCAGAACAGTCTCATAGTTATTGTCTTGGTCGATTAACAGCTCTAAAGCACGCGCTGGCTTGTGCTCGGGTTTGTTCGCTCTTAATCTTTCATTTCTTTATATACTTTTATTTTTCCGTATAATTTAGTTCCTTGAATTTAATATTATTCTAACAGGAACATAAATATAGAAGATTGATATTTTTATCGAAAACTGAAGCAGATCGTTCACGAAGGAGAATCATCGTTTAATTGTCAAGTTGAGTTAAGATTCCTGAGACTTTTTAAAATTCTCTGAATAATTGATTATTATTATTATTATTATACAATGGAGATCGACCGAGAAAAGGAAACTAGAGAATCATACGAATTCAATTTTCTACCTGCCAATCCACAAGAAACTATAAAAAGGGATGGTTGGACCGGAAAAGAATGGAGTGAAATAGTCATAGATTTATACATAAAAAAAAAAAAAAGAGAAAAAGGGGGAACTTAAAAGATGAACGATTTCCCGGTTAAAAATAAGAAAAGGAAAGAGATCTTACACGCTAATCAATCGCACAGTGTGTGTGTGTATAGACTTTTAAAAAAATAACAAATTACATACAGAAGAATAGGTATTTTGATACCGTGAGGTTGAATAAAATCAATGATGAGAAAACCGTCCCGCTCTCTCATCTATTCTCATCATCATCATCTATTCCTCTTGTTCTCTTCTCTTACTGTTCTTCATCATCCTTTCGTCGTACTTTCATTCTATCTTGCATACACGATACATACATATCTTCAAACTTCCCTTTCGTTCTTTCTTGCTCGCTCGTTTAACCTTTAGTTATACGTCTGCGGTATAATTATTTTATAGAATATAGTACCTGGCACAGGAACATGACCTCTCAGTCATTGGCATCACAACGTAACAAGGACTACAAGCTGTGTCACGCGCACTTTTATCGCCACCCTGTATTCTCCTTTCACGCATATCTCACTCCTTTTTTCTCTCGCACCCGTTCATACATACCAATCCTCTGATCCATTCTGCCTCTCACTCCTCGAAACACGCTGGCAATCTTTCTCTCTCTCTCTCTCTCTCTCTCTCTCTCTCTCTCTCTCTCTCGAGTGGGTGACTACAGCCAGACACTTGGTCCTGAGTATTTCTGCATCGTATTTTCCTCAAAATTCTCAATCGTTTGTTCGCATTGTCCATCAGTTCGTTCACACCATCATCGTTACACATATAAACGTCTCACATTGCCCAGTTTGCATGGAACTGGGTGAAGCCCCGGGCGAACGAACATCTCGAGGCTGGACGCTATTCTCCAGAAAAAGCTCCAGCTTCCTCCCTGTCGCCGATCAAACCATCCTTCCTCCATCATCGAAGACGATCCTCCTCCAACCTGACACTCTTCCGCTTCGACTTGCAACCTCCTATCCGATCAGGCCAAGTACAAAGCGCATCTTCTCTAAACACCTTCAACATCCTTCGTAACCTGGATTCTTGTTTGCCGAGGATCCCAACGAAGAAAACCATCAGAGGTGATCTCGATAAGAGGCAGCACCCCGCCGCTTTCTCCGTGCTCGTGCTCGCCCAGATCGCGACAGTAACAATCGTCCACATCGTCCAGCACCTCGTTTGTTCAACACGTACACGGACCCTGTTGTCGAGGACACACGCAATGACGGTGCCAACAACAGACTTGTCACGTGGTTCCGGCCGGGGCTACGTAACACTGATCGCCGGGTTGGACGTGCCCGACGGCGCCGACACCACTTCACTCTTTATACACTGTCCGGTCAGTTGGTTCACGCTAAGGGGATTGTTGATATCGTGGGGATTGGTACCGACCGGGTTACGATGCGGCGGCGGCGGTTGCGCCGGCTGATTGTGCGGCTGGCTGCTATGGTTGGACAGAGGCGGTGGCGGCACCGGGGGCGTCAAGGGGCAGGGACACGGGCTGGCCAGGCTCGAGGGCGACGGTAACACCAGTGACGGGCTAGCCAGACTAGACAACGCAGACAAACCCCCGGGACTGCTCAGAGACTCGTCATCTTCGGGAGTGCCTGCCTCCCCCACGCTGCCAAGGTTGTCCTCCGAATGATCGTCCTCGCCTTCGCCGTCCGCTTCGCCGTCGCCGTCTCCTCCCTCCCCCATGTATCTGATACATTTCTTCTTACGTCTGCGAACAAGCAGTCGGAGATTAGTTTCACGTGTTCTGCAAGCTTTTCTGGGGTGGGTGGTGGTGTGGTTATACGTAAAATAAAGGTAGCTTCGAACGTTGCTCGATTTTCGTCTTTGGTTAGTTGTTGGTTTTTTAAATTTCTCCGCTTTACCTGGTTAGATCAATGGTTTTTTTTCTTTGTTGTTGCAGCGACGTTCGGAGCTTACCATGGAAGGTTACATCCAATATTATTATACCAACTAAAAGAACATGCGTCACTCGTGGTCGTAGCAGGACTAACCGCGCAGACATCTCGATTACTGGCGTTCGATGAGATATCTCTTTATCTCTTTCTTTCGCTTGGATTTTTATAGAAGTTTAAATTTTACGATTCGGCTCTTAACACCTTGAAAAGCTTCCAATCTTTAACGCGTTCGTTACCGAGTCTTCGATGCGTCACGAAAATTTACAAATTTTTCAAGCTACAGAAAAATGAATATACTTGGCAAAGAGCGTATTCGAAATTAAAAACATCGCTTTGTAGACAACTGACTAGCTAGTTATTCCATAAATAATACTATTTTAAACAACACGTTGACCGAGATCTCTGCGTGGCCAGCATTGGTAATTGATCGTTCGACACGGAATCACTCGCTGCAAATGCCATGCTCAAAAAGTTCAGACACGTAACAAGCAAATAACTGTGGTGTAATAAATGTATACGTGAAAAACGAAAGTCTCAACAAAAAGAATTCAATTGCCAAATGGGCATAAGGGTAGGGCAAGGTGGGGTTGTCGGGAAGGGGGATGAGAACGCAGTTTTAATCCGCAGGCGAGAACTACGTGTTCCGAGCAGCGTTGTAACGCTGTTTTCTATGACGTTGTCTAGAAATCGATCACGGAATCAAGCTTGCAAAAGAAAAAAAAAAAAAAGATAGCTCACGGGATGATCTACTCTCTTCCTCTTGTATTTTTTCCACACTTTTCCCGAAGAAGAATTCGCGAAAGTGCCCGCGTGAATCGATGTGATCAATGTTACGTGGAACTTGGAACTTTCATCAACGAAATGGCACGCTCTCTTCCTCTCTTTCTCGATCGATCATAGCAAAATCTTTTTCTTTTGGCCTTCTTTTTTCTTTATTCCGTTTCATATCGAAGAAAATCAACGGAAATGAAAATGGAAACGAACAGAAAGAAAAAAGAGAGACGATAACCGGTTCTAAGTATTATTTCGATCGCGAGAAATCTTGTCTTTCTTTTTTTCCACACATTGATTTTTATATTATTTGAATTATTAATCGCGATTTATAAGTACGAAACGAAAAGGACATATTATGTATCTTTATCTATTTTGCTACTGCAAAGTTCCCGAAAAGTGAGCCCGACCGACCTCGTGTGCTAACTGCATCGCAGTCGAGACATTTATCGCTCTGCCATTGGCTCTCATTATTCATCTCTTAGCCAGTTAATTCTTTTTTTCTTTCTTGTGTTCATTATGTGAACGATAATCACGGTTGTTGGGGCAGGACGTCAACTGTACGCAGGCACGACTGGATTCAAAAAGCGTTAGAGATCGAACCTTTCTATATTTTTATCGTTATTGACCCGTACTATCATCCAGCTGCTTGATTAAACAAACAATTTAGTTTTCTGGATAAGGAATTTCAAGCAAAATTTGTTATCTTGATCGTTCAGTAAAGAATAATCCTTCCGCTTATACGACTTTAGCTATTCTGTCTCTATGTTTCTTGTATCTTCGCTTCGTGCTGGCTTCAGCCTATGTATTGTTTCAAAGACCATTTGAAAGAAAGTTGAAGCACGTGGCAAGTGGTCTTGAGCGGCCAATTAATTTTGAGCGAACAATAGGAAGAATGTAGTGTGTTCTAAAAAAGAAGATCCAAAACTTTAAAGCTTTTCATGCTATGTATATGCGTTAAAGTTTTTAAAATATTTAGTTTTTTATTGTCACATTTAATATTTTTATTATGTCAGCTGTGTAATAAATTTTCAGATGAACAAAGCAGAAAAATATAATTTTAATAAAGTTCGATACATCGGTACATTAATTCTAACTTCAGCAAAAGCATAGTAGCGGAAATAAAAACTCTAAAATTTTCTTGATAATTCTAGCGTTAAATGGACACAGATCACAATTTTTTAATTTTATTCGCTTTTCTAATTTGCTCAAATTCTTCTTAATCCCAAGTATTCTTCCGGATTAAATGCGTCAATACACCGAATTTATTCTTGAATTGAATAAAAATGTTGTTTTTCTAATTCAAAGAGATAACAGCTGGATGTAGAAGCACGTACCGAGAGTAAAACACGTTCGAACTCCAATCCAAGTTTCTACGAAGCGAAAGAGATCGCGCCGTAAATTCGAGATCATAGTACGAGCTTCCTCGAGACTTGGTCTGATCACCGAGCGTCCCATTCTACTGAAGGGGACAGACGGCGGCCGCCTCGAGTCGGATAACGACGCGGCTGTGACACGATTATTTAAAATGCAACAATTATAATATTTTACGACATTACATAAAAGAAACAGCAGATGAAAACTAAAATAAAACAGAGAGAACAAAAAACGTCAAAGGTAAAAAAACAAATATTACAAAAAATTGAGAAAACAGGAGATAAAAATTGGAATAAGACGAAACCATGTGTATACGTACTAGTAAACGAAAATGACCAAAGAAAAAAAAAAAGAAAAAAATTAAAAAACGAAGAAGATCCAACACATCCGTTACCAACACATTAATTGACGTAATAATTACCGTACACGAACTGTCATGCCATTAAAATCAGATTTATAATAAATATAAGTAATATATATATACATATATATATATATATATATTATATGTATGTATATTGTATACTTCTCTATAGCCAAACGTTCCGAACCGAACAACATAACAATTAAACGAAAAGAATGTTTGTTGTAAACAGAGAATAATAATAATAATAATATATATCTTGGTTACACGTAGTGGACGTACGTAACAACGTATATATTTATATATATAAACACAGACGGTATATATATAATATATACATATAGATGTATTATATGTATTACAGACCAGCCATGCTAAGGGCAACACTGAGTAAAGTCCAACTAAACGAGGGTAAATCAAATGTAACAATAATAAGCTGCAAAGAGCCACAACAATGAGAAACAATGCGAGCATTAGAGCTTAGCTGCGCCGCTCACTATGCCAGCCAGCCAGCTCGTGTTCAACGCTTGTCACCCTTTTCTTTCTCTCTACCCAATGAATCCAAAAATTATTATATATTCAAATTACTAGAGTACACATAAAAAGATGAATTACCCGAGTACAAATTAGGATATAAAAAAATAAAAAGAAATACATAAAAAATAGTAGTACATTCAATAACGATAGTACACTCTGTAAAAAATATTTGTAAACTACGATACTATAATTTTTATTCTCTATTCTACTTTTTTTTTATTTCTTTTTCTTTTTCTCTTTTTAATTTTGTGTTTCCACATTTTTGGATTATTTCACAGAATTTTTTCGGGCAACGAGGAGAGTTGGCTGAGCATAGCGAGGGCCAGCTACGCCCATAGGTTTAAGTCGGGACTGACCACTGTTTAAGAAGAAGTGTTGCAGTAGAAGGGAGGCGATAGGCTTGACTAGAGATTAACATAAGTGGGTTCTTGCTGAGGCGAGGAGGCATTGGAGGCAGTGTTGGTGTTTGGAGGGGCAGACGCTGCCCCTACTGTCCCTCCACCGCCTCCAGCCCCGACCCCTGCCCCCGCGCTACTTCCCACACCGTGATGGATTATGCTCGCGTGGATGCCCATCCCCGCTCCATGCTCCACTGGGCTGCCAAAACCAACCACCAGCCATTAAAGGGGCGCTCGTCGCATCGACGTTATCACTTTAATCCCACCTTAATCCCACACCGTATCGTCGTCACCCACACGCATCGGCCTGAGTCCGTCGACACGCGAGAAACCTGTCTGCGCGAGCGGACTCGCGGCTTACTCGCTCGTTTTTCTTTTTCTTTTTCTGTTCTTTTCTCTTTTTTTTTTTCTTTTTTTCCGTTCTTTTAACCCTGTTTTTCCTCGCGATTTACACGCTTTTCCGTTTTACACGCTTGTACGATTAATTATTAAACTACTGGACTGCGAATAACACAATGAATAATCGGACGATTGTTCCCTGTTCGAGGTACCAGAATTTTTGTAACTTTTTGATTTACTTTGGTATTTGTTTATTGGTGAATTTGGTAAATTTAAAGCGATAAATTACTGATAAATTCGTATGAAATTGAATTACTTTGGCGCCTCGAGGAATAATCATCCGTAAAAAATGGAATATTTGTCTGACGCGAAACGAGGCGAACGTGTCAGCGATTCTGGTCTATCTGATCAGAAAATATGTCTCCCAAGTTGGTCCATGCTTATGAAGCTTCCACTAGGCCGCCACTGTGTCGAAGATGTTCTCGATGGTGTACTCTATAGGTATGTGTGTTAAAAGTATTTTGTGGTTTAATAGCTACAGTGGAGACGAACAATACCATGATCGAATGGAATGCCCGAGAGCCAAGTGCTGCTTGACAAAATTAAAATTTTTATTTCATTTCTATACGTTTGTTATAATATGAAGATCATATAGGAAAAACATGACAAGCCTAATTTACTTGATTCGATATTTTTTTACCAAGTTTTATACAAAATCAACGATATGATTGATGTTATAGCCAGACTGGACTTTTTGCATTAATAGAAAATTTGGAGGTGGAAAAATGCGTAGAAAGCACGTGGTATACAAAATTGTATAAAATATCTAAAACATAGTATCCGTTACGATACCTGGTAGAGAAAACAATCTTTCTGTTTCTTTAATTATACTCGTAAATATATGAATTTACAGTCTAGTTATAACTATCCATGTGTTTAAAATATACGCAAGAATTACAAACTAAAAATTACATTTACACAAAAAGTTACTCTTACAAAACCAGAAAAATATCTGACGTATCATGTTTTCCCTTTTGATGTTTATATAATTTTTGATTGAACACGATTTGATCATGAGCATGAGGAAAAATTGCAATTGCAATCGTAAAAAACAGTGGTTGGGATTCGTCATCGCCCCTTTAATGAGGTCCATGAGATTCACAAACCCAGCCGGCAGTTGGGGCGTTTGGGCGCACTGTGCGATTACGTACAGTGAGAACGGAAGTTATAGTGGCGCTAAAACGGGTGGCTCGTGATGCCGCAATAAACTACAGTGTGGTATCTAGTAGAGATATTTACAAGCAAAGTACAAGTGGACGACGTCGATTTTCGAATCGATCCAGCAGCGTGCGAGAAAAAGATTTCTTTCTTTTTCTCGTTTTTTTTTTTTTTCATCTTTATACGCCTTTTCATTCTCTTCGATTCTTCTCTATATTCTATCATTATTATAAATTTCTTTTTCTTTTTGGAAGACACATTTTCTGACGGTCGCTTTTAGTTCGTTCTTCTCTTTTTCTCTTTGCATTCTTTCCTTTTATCTCACCGAAAAAATGACGGACAAGCTAGATTTTCATCGCGAGGACTCGAATACTCATTTTTCATCTGATTCGTACCTCAAGTGATCAGAGTCGCATCACTTTCTTTTTCTTTTTTGGAATTTTATATTCGCGCCGAAACTTGGATTTTCTTTATTCAGATCATTTTCATCTTTTCTTTTTTCAAGTTCCACGATAACATGTGGATGACGGAACGGAGTAGAAGACGATAACAGTAAGAAGTGGTGATAATCGAGAGATACTAGTTTTCGTGCCCGGGTTGCAAGTCTCGAACGGCGAACGTGATGGCCCGCGATTTGTCAACTTGTATTTTACATCTTTTCCCGGCTACTCCGTGCTACCTGCTCGAGTACCTTCTATTTTCGAACCTCAACGTCTCATCTAATTTCTTCAATTATTAATTTATACGAATTAATCTGCTGTCTTTTAAAATAAATCTCAATCTACAGAATATAAAAGCAAAAGGTAATTGGAAATTTCATATAAAATGCCATTGGAATTGGAATTTTCATAGAACTTCATATTCCAAACATCTTCAAATTAAAAATGTTTCAATTTAAAATACTCCCTTGAAATAGATATTATAAATTCGAAGGTACTGAATTCATTTACATTTCTAATACAAAAATCGTCTTTTCGTTCTTAAATAAGATTTATTTTATGCCGTTGTAAAAATGTCGTACAACGGTATCACGAATATTTTAATAATTTTCGAAAACAACTTGAAAGAAGATGTATGGAAAATTTCTACAAACATTCCAAGGAAGATACTCGTGCACGGTAGCCAAGTATTTCGTATCGTTCACCATCATTCACCACATAGAAAGAAAAGTAACTTCCTCTAGTGTTCACACTACTATGAAACCGAGACGTGAGACTTCTAGTTCCTTCTCAACACTTCTCAAGATCGAATACGTATGTACACACGACCGGAACAGCGTGCGCAGCTTGTCGACATGACGTTATATAAATTCTCCTCTCAAGAAGCAACGAGTTCAAAACCCTCTACACGATGCACACGTACCTGCACGGCTTGCACCACTGGCTTTGCTGGTCTAATCCGTACCTGGCGCGACACTTCTTCATGTTGTTACCTAGAAAATGCGAAACGTGCACCGATTAGCTGACTGTACAGCATCTTCGGCTGTGAACAAGGGCTGGGGTGGCGTTTATTCCTTATTTTTCTTTTCTTTCTTGTTTTCTTTTCTTTTCTATGTCACGTATAACATTTACATATATATATATATATATACATATATATATATATATATATATATATATATATAAAGAGAGAGAGAAATAGATAGAGAGAGAGAGAGATGGATCATCGAATTTCCCTCGTTTTATCGAACGGATGACGGTAATTGACAGAACGATCGTCTACAATCGTTTTGCAAATTAATTGTAAGACAATTTTCAAGAGCAAAGAGTTTGCTTGATTGGAAAAAATTGAAAAATTAGCAACAGTGGTTCTCGTAATTCTACGAATATTGTACGTAATATTCTCTTTGCAAAGTGCAAAATGGCTCGTTACCGATGCAACGATGTAAACTTGTTGAGAATACGGAACGAATTCAACGTTTGTCAACTAGTCATGCGTGCAACAGAACGATCGCGACCAATTGAGCTTTTCTTGTTGGAAGTTTCGTGATTTTCTACAGAATCGAAAGAAAGTCGAGGTTACTTAGAATCGGAAGGTGATTTGAAATTGCGAGTTCAAGCTCAAATGGTCCAGAAATCTGACAATATACCAGTGAGGCAGGACCTTCCCGGAAGACATTAACATTTTTTGATATTATTGTTGATTTATGCATACTGCGATTCATAAGTCACCAGACACTTGATTGGCTGATTAATAAATTACTAGAATGAGAGGTGAATTCTGAATGGACTGAGAATCACAGTGATTAGTTCGTTACCATTTTTCGTAACACAGTATTTTGTATTTATCGTTATAAAATGTTGAACGCACTCTTTGAAATTCTGAAGACGTGCCTCGGTATTGGAAATTCTAATGAAATATCTTAATCCTTCGCTGATTATGAAATTAAGCGAACGATGCTTTTGGAATAATTGAAATTCTCTAGATTCTGTCTTGCGTCATTATGATTCTCAGTCTATCAATTATTAGTCGTTTACAATAAAAGATCTACTATGTTTCTAAGATCTTAAGAATAAACAAATCTCCGGTGACTCATATGCGTTAACTTTCGATCTATACGAGAAATCTTGAATTACTTCAACTTCGAACATTGTAGTCTTCGAAGAAGGACCCTGCGTATCGATAAAAAAAAATTGAAAAAAAAAATAAAAAAGAGATATTCTGTCAAGCTGAGTAAAAATAGCATGCAGCGTAAAAACGTTAAAAACGGCGTAAAATACACGATCAAAGATCATATCTACTCAATTAATGTCGTGATCTGTATTAAAACGCAAGCTCTAGACAATAAATATTAAAGATGAATGTAAAAAACGAAGTTTAAGAAAAAAATTAGAAAATATATGAAAAAAAGATACAGAAAAAACGTTCGAGCGCTTGAACGTCGTGAACGAAACAACTCGTATGTAAGGGTCGAGAATAATTGAGTGATTGCTTAGAGGTGACCATAGAAAGAATCAAAACGAAGAAAAAAAAAAGGCGGGCAATGGGTCAACGAAGTACAATCTTAATACAAAAAAAAAAGAAAAAAAAGAGATTAAAATTAGAGAAAAAATTAACAGGGGTCGACAGGCAATGTTGAAACGATCAAAGGTGATGGCGAGCGAAAAAAATGAAGAAGGGGTAAAGGTGTGAATCGAAACTAGCGTATCAGAGATGAAAAAGTAACGGAGAGGAGAAGGAAGAAGAAGAAAAAGTGAGGGAAGTGAGAACTGTGGAAGAAAAAGAAGAAGAAAGAGATATACAGGAAAAAGACAAGAGCGCAAGAAAAAGGGTAGAGGCGGAAGAGAAAGAAGGAGAAACAAGTGGAAGAAAAATAAAAAAAAGAAGAAGAAAGAAAAAAGATAGGTGAACACAGAGAGACTGAGAGAAAATTAAAAACGCTTAGGATTGTCTGATTGCGGAGTATAGGTCCCTGTAAAAATGCAAGATGGCCAGCGTCCCCAAAGTTGTATACGTAATTAATAATTAATAAATGCTGTGTCATGTGCGTGTACGTGTGTACTGAATGCGCTCGTGTCCCATTTACTTTTTCGTTCCCGTTATATACTTGACAGAGCAATATATATAATGGAAATCTGTCGAACACCATGTTGGCACGCACGTGCGCATGCGTACGTGCACGCCCGCTCGCGCGAGTGTTGATCATTCATTACTATATATTCTTTTTTTTTTTTTTCTATTTTTCTCGAACATTATATATTTTCTCTTATTATTCTCTTTCTTTTTGCATCTTTTTTTTTTTAATTCTCTTCCATCTATTTTTGTATGTATATATAATTTTTTTTCTCTATATGTTTCGTTCGTTATTTAAGACAAAAAGGAACTAAAAAATATATTACGAAAGACCATATACAATAATAGATATAAGTTACATATACATATATATGTATATATGAAGGTATATATGCGTGTGCATGTATATAATATAGTAATAATTATAATTAATATATAATCGTATATATATATACATATATGTAGAATATGTATTATATATAATATATATATATATCGACCCAAAACCCCAAGACGGGGGGAAAACATGCAACATAATGTAGTGTAGCAATAAGAATGTATATAATAATTATATAATAGTATAATGTAATAATGAGGGGGTGGGGGGCTGTTGAAAAAGGGGAGGGGGAATATATTTCAATAAATTTCTGTAGCTGTGTTGGTAGTATGTAGTAAGTAGTAAGTAATAGTAGTAATAGTAGTAAGTAGTAGTAGTTGTAGTTGTTGTTGCTGTTCGTGGGGCGGGGGGAGCTTGTAAGAATGTGTGGAGTGAGGCATGTGGGTACCTCCAGGATCACTGTTTGTGTCTTGTTTGCGCTTCCTCTTCTTAGTTCGGTTGGTATTTGCGCGGGAAGACCAGTCAGGGTACAGCTGCATGTGCAACTGTCTCTCCCGTCGCGCCAACTCATAATACTTGGCCTGTTCCTCTCGCCCTAGCGCGTGCCACTACCGAGAGAGAACCAAACACTATTTGTAATTGTGCATGAACCGTGGGCTAAACAATTATTTTTAATCAAGAAGAAAAAAAAAAGAGATTCACTAATGCTACTACCGCCACCCTAATTTGCATCTTTCGTTTGTATTTTTTTTCCTTTTTTGTTTAAACTGTTCGCTTATATGTCTTTTGCATCTTTTCTTTTAGTTAAATAATAAAAAATCTCGTTTATCTCGTTCGTATGCGCTTTGTATATAGTATATTACGTATGCTCGTTCGACGCATCGTCGCCATTATTTAGCTCGAGCATAGATTCAGTAACACTGGGGTCCCTACTTTCCGTTTAAAGTGCTAGAAGAACAGCCTAGATTCTCCCCTCCCCCTCGCTTGTATCGCTACTCATCGTATCGTTACTTTTAGCGTGAAGAACTTTGTCGATACAGGGTGTCTGATAGAGGAAATCGCCGATACGGCGACTACGGTGGATTCGTTCGCGAGTACACGCGGGTCCAGCGAAACTGAGGATTCTTGGCTGGTCTATACACTGAAAAAGTGCCACTATATATATATATATATATATATATATAATCACACGTTACACTATACGAGCATAACTACTCAAAGCAATAAACACACGAAACAATTCTTATCTTAAAAAGAAATTGTAATTTCCTTCCTGCTTTCAAAGCGAAACCATTCCTTTAGAATTAGACATTTCGAACTCACTTCTTTCCCTTTTTCCAGTGTATTCATATCCTCCACTCAACGTCCTTCAGAGGAGTCGATAGAAAGGATATTACGATCACAAAACGTGTTCACTTACCGTTCACGATCGTAGAAAAAAAAAATATCAAATCGTTCAAAAGAATGGTAGAGAGATAAATAGTTGAAAGGACGTCGAGGATCAGCATAGAGTTCTCGCTGGACCAAAAATTCACTCTTATCGCGACACGTCTCGATGGGCCAAGAAGGAAAACACTACGGGGTCCCGCTCGAAATGATCGTGAAGAGAAAATCGATCGGGAATCGGATTCTTCCCCGGGGCTCTACCAGACATCCCATACCTAAGGCTCCTCGCATCATCATCGTACGTCATCGCTCTCGTTCGAATTAATCACAGTCGATCTATGTTCGTTCGTTCAACGTACATTTCTTCCATCTGTATTTTTTCCATTTTTTTTCTCACATTCTTTTTTTCTTTTGTCTCTCCGTGAACGGATACCGCTTTAGGGAGTTTGGCCAGATACACAAAAAAAAAAGAATCTGCGTTAATGATCGGTCGCATGCCGCGAGACTCCGTTCTTTCCCTGTTTGCTGCGCCGCCGCGCATACAATTGATTCGGCCGCATATGAATCCGCCAAGAAAAATTCCGCCCCCCAACAGACAATCCAATGTGAACCCAATAATATGCAATATATAATCGAGTCGAAAAAAAAAGAACGGATAACACGTGTACGTAGGCGCGTGCACGCGGATTCCGGCGCGCGGATCCACGCGAGCGCGTGCACGCGTGTACGTGGCGCCGTGTGTTTGTTCGACAGGGCTCCGCTCGGTATTCCATTTGAACACAATGAGAAAAACAAAAAAGTCCGCACGAGTCGAAGAGTGAAAAATGTTAAGACGGAATATAAAAAATAAAAATGAATGAACGAAAAATCGGAGAATTGAAAAAAAAGTAAAAAAAAAATATATATATATGTATACAACAAAGAGAACAAACAAGAGGAACATAAACGAAACAAATACAAAAAAAAAATGGACACTTAAAGAACAAGAACGATAGACCGGAAAAAAATTCGAAAAATAATGTAGAATATATGTTCGTTAGAATAAAAAAATATTAAAAAAAAAAAAGAAGATAATAACCAGAATGAAACTTTGCACAAGAGACTTTGATCGTTTCAATATCAACCAGTAATAGATAATCTATATGAATTATTATTATTATTATATCATTATTATTATTATTATTATTATTATATTATGATTATTATTATTATTATAATGAATTATTAAGGGCCTGCTGTTCTAGCACTGGAAAGTGGTACCTCCGGTGGGATCTGCGGACCGTTCTTTCTTCCTCTTCTTCTTCTTGCTGCCGTATCCGTAGTTATCCCTGGCACTCCAGCCGGGGTATCGTTGCTGATGGAGATGGCGCTCCTGCCTGGCCGCCTCATAATACCGCGCCTGCTCCTCCCGGCTTAGCGAGTGCCACTGCGTGTCATACCCCCAAAATTCAGATTCACAGATTCACAGTCTCACAGTATCTATCCGTGCACCGTGTGTCCCTTTTATTTTTTTTTTTTTTTTCATTATTCACGTCCCTTTTTTTTCACGTGTATATTTTTTACGATAAGTTTTTTTTAAAGGAAATTTATTATCGTATTACTGTATTTTTCTTTTGTTATTATTACTCTTTAGCGACTCGTTTTTACCCTCACAGAGTGGATACACACACCAAGAGAGAAGTGTACATATTTACTTTTTTCTTTATTCGTTATGGTGCCGACCCAATTTCGTTTGGAACCCATCCCCTAAGAAACTACCCCCTCTTTACATCGACGAGACACTTCCTTAGATCCCACCTACGATGCTCTTTTTCTCTATTCTATATTCTAATCTAGCTATCTAGTCGTACTGAGATTACTAGCAGATACGGTTAGTGCTTTGATACTTTTTTTTTTTTTTTATCAATCTCGCGGATCCAACGAAAGAGTTAACAAAACGCATGCAACTTTTTATTTTCTTTCCTTTTTTTGTTTGTGCTTTTCGATCGTCCTTCGAGACACCTTCTGTGGTCTCGGGTGCTCTGTGGATTCTGATCGTCACGTGCTCCATCGAGTCAAGATTTTACTTCCAGATCAATATTACCGATTTCGTTGCTCCAATTTACACGTAAACTTCAATCCTTTCTCGATAATAGTCAACGTGATTTTTTTCATTTCTATGGCACTTAGTTTCTACTGAATTCTCACAAAAGCTTTGTGACATTTGTTCTCTATTAAATCCTTTTGATCTATAATCCATGTATAATAATCGTTTGGAAGAAACATGGAAGAAAATCTTGACTTTGATGCGCTTCTGCTTTACATCAGGGCTCGTTCGAATACATTTCTGAATGTTTTCCATTGTTACTAACGATACAGGAAGGTGTTTCAGCAACTAATTATTCTGAAAGTTTTCTTACATGTAGATCATTTTTTCGTAGTCTTGAAATGAAAAAAGAAGAAGGAAACTTGCTTGTGAAACATTTCATCATAGTTAACAGCAATTTAAATAGAACTTACACAAAATGTAACGTAATTCGTGGTATAACCGAGTTTCTGTAATGTAAAATAAATCAAAATGATCGAATAGCTTTTTGTCACGCTGTCAATTGGAAATACGTGCTCATGGATGATACTTTGACTAACTTGAGTAATTAATGATACTCTTTTGTGTCAAATATTTCCTCTGGCAGATTAAATATTTTTACACCCTCGAAATTTATTACACAGGCAATATAATCCACAAATTAATCCACAAATAATGCACCGTTTGAAATCTTTATACGAAAGAGTCAATTGTCAGTTTCGACTGATTACGTTTTAATATTTAAAAAGCTAAATAGACAGAATATGGCAAAGTGGTCTATCAACAAATTATTGCTAATAGAATTCTAATTACAATTATCGCATTATTATTACTATATTTAATAGCTTTAGTAACTATATCATTTATCGCTTATCGCTTTTCACTGTCAGTTTCCTACAAGACGAAGCTTCGCATTTCGAAAAGCTATTTTTCCATTTCAATTTATTTTACCCTCGTGTCACGAATCATGGTCCATCCTATACAGGAACAACCGTGATTCTAACTAGAACTGAAAGAAAAGGAATATCAAACAGACATAAATTTCATAAAAATTTCTTAGTGAACTCGAAAATCGTACAAACCCTGATGCAACAGTTTCTTCAATACTATACAAACACTTATCAACGAAAGTATAGTTCCATACTACTCACTCGTCTTCCCAATATTTGGTTGATCGCGGCGCTCTCTTTTAAGGTACACTCCGCCACGACCTTCGCCCTCATCTCCTTCATGTACAGCATGAACGCGTTCAAAGGCTTTTTTATATGGGGTTTCTTTTTATCTGTCAAACATCATCGACGGGTATGAGAGGTGGCCTCTACAGTGTAAAAATCAACGGTAAACTGATCACAGAAGCCCAGATCCGTTAAACGAGCCCTTACCTTGATTGTTCTGTTGCCCTGTGTCCTGTGCTTTCGTGTTATCCGCCGGTAACGACGTGGAATTCTTCTGTTCTACCGTAGACCTATCAACAGAATACCAAAAAATTACATTACTATCGATTTGAATCGACACGATTCCCAAAGAAATTAAATTTCTTATCTTCTTTTTTTCATTTAACGCTTCGACAGCGAGATTTAGAAATTGATTGCATAACGAAGATTTCTTGTATCGTTGATGCATTAGATACACTCATTTTTAATTTTTTACGGGAAATAGCGATCATTGCGTTACGTTTATGGTACTATAGATATACAAATCTATTAAAATTTATAAATTAAAATTTCAGATTCGTAGACTTATTCAAATTTATACAATTTCTTTTCTTTTATTTTCTGAACCGTTCATCTTGAATTTTTATTTATCTTATTACGCTAACGGGGGGTTGAACGAGGAAATGTTAGAAATTTCCATCGTTCCAAGACCATTATCATCGTTCAAAATCCCTTTCCATCCAGTAAACAAACTAAATTCCTCGTTTCTCTCTGCCCTATTTGGATATCAATCTACAAGCAATTTGTATTTCATCAAACATCCCCATCGTTACCGTTTGAAGTAAGGCTGCTTCGAGTCGCGGTTCAGGGGTTGTTGGTCGGGTTTCGTGCAGGATAGGGGAAAGGTCGGCGTGGAGTTCTGGGAATTGCACAGTTGCTCCGTGAGATTCGTCGTAGGCCCATCAAAATACGGTTGGGCGGGCAAGGTCAACGGGTTCCTGGGGAAGTTCTGCGGCAGTGGCCAGTTCATCTGTTGCCACATACGATGCCTGGCCTCGACCATTGCCAGCAGCTGCATGAAGTTGTGCTGGGCACCGTATGGAGGCGGTGTCACGCTCCTTGGCAGGCTCATGTTCGACATCTGCATCAGGCTGCTCATGTAGAGTGCCGTAAGGATTTTGTGATCGGCCGTGGGTAAGCCCGCCTCGCCAGCCTTCATCGCGTCCTGGAGTATCGTCATGTTTTCCTCGATCGTTTTGCTTGGATCAGGATTGTTACACTTCTCCTCGTCGATCCTGTTGATCGATGCCTCGCTGCTACCTTCCTCGATCGTCACGTTGGTCGCTGGCCCGCTCTCAGTGTTGTCGTCCTTCTTTATCACCAGGTTCAATGGCTCCAGACACTCGGGCTCCATCGCACTCGTGGGTCTCCGTTTATACCCACCGGCACGCTCGAAACTGATCCATCGAACCGCGATACACCGCGTGTGACAACCTCTACTCTGTTTTATTCTCCTTTTTCTATTTTCTCCCGTTTTACGTTCTAGTCTTTCGTTTTTCGTGTTATTCTATTCTAATCTATTTAGTCGCGTGCCAAGTATCCCGTACACGTGAACGTTCATCACGCAGTGATCGACACTGCGGTTCGAGCAACGTCTCATCGTCCTTCCGCTGGCCGATTCGTCAGTGTTGCAAGCATCGTCGTAGGAGCACGTTGCCCTGGGTATCCTAACAGGATCGAGAAATTCGAGAACATCGGTATTCACGCAGCCCCTCGTTGCTTTACACTCCACCACGCTTCTAGTCTTCGCGTCTTCGTGTTCTATCATCGTATCGCACGTCGGCGAATAATCTCGACGGAACAGTCCTTGTTGTAAACAGCACACATACACGCACGACATTTACCCCCAAAACGTCTACACCGATATGAACGGCGCCTGGTTCGAGACGACGACATCGGTAGTGACCGCGTCAACCCGGAAGCAGTCGAACAAGCACTGTTCACGCCACGTCTTATTCATCGTCGTCTGCGCGTCGCGTATCGTCCATCTGAATCGCTCCATATCGTCGTGCGGATGGCATTCAAACATTCATGAGCGTCGAATCGCAGGGTAAAATGTCTCCAGGGGCGGCATCTCGTGCACGGGCCCTCCGCCGTCGGTATATATCCTTGTCTCTCTTGCTCTTTGGTCCTCTCGGTTCTCACTAGCTCCGAAAAAGAAGAGGCAGAGAAGAGAACAAAATCTCCTCTCGACGATTCTTTTCGTTTCTCTCTGTCCAAAAAGACCTTACTCCCTGGACACGATATTTTCCTTCCTTCGGCTTGCCTCCTCCTTTCGGACACACGCGCGCGGTTATATCGTCTCTCCCTTTTACTGGCACGATTTTATATTCCACACGGAACGAGCACACGGCAGTGTTACAAAAATATGATAGAAGAAAAATAAGAAGAGAATCTGTCTCGTCTTTCAGTATGTTTGGTATGCTGTTGGTTGGTACTACCGTCTGTTTCCGCGTCGTGCCTCTTTTCCACCACCCTGTGTTATCCCGCATCCAGCGAAAATGCGTCGTTCCTGGCGTCGGTGGAATCACCGAGCGGTGTTACGACGATTGATTATCCGCGAGTGCGGAAGGGGCGGCGGGGTGGAGGGCTGCACCGTGGGGCCATCATCGCGATTCATGGCTCCGCAGCAACGACACCCTACCATCCGCCGATGTATAATTCGCGCGTGGGGGGTGAAGATTGCATTCTCTCCGCTTTCCCTGCGTGATGCCTTTTTTTGGCGGGCTGCGTGGCGCTACCATCGGCACCCTCACACTCCCGCCGCGACTCTCTCTGCCTGGGACCACCACCACCACCACCACCACCACCACCACCACCACGACCACCACCACCACCACACGGAACGATATATGCCACCTGCACAGGGACAGAGGGTAGTTTCTCTTTAGTCTCCACGGATCAGCTGCTTTTATTATATATCTTCGTTATCGATCTGTCTCTTTCTTTCTTTATATATATGTATATATATGTATATATATTCCCTTTTTTATTCGAAAAGAAAATGCAAGCGTCAAGAGGAAACCTTCGACATCTGCTCTGACGATCCTGACACGTGAGTCTGATCGATCCGTGACCTCGTCTCACTCCCGCGTAGATATTCCAACGTGAGGCATCCAGTTTAAACGGAGCCCGAGAGCACGTGTATTACAGTGTATTTCTTTCGCAGGTCTCTTCCTTCCAGATCACGATCATCTACAGACGTTAAAAATTTAGTGCTATCAAATGAACGGTTGATTTTCAATCACGTGACACGTGGCCGGATCGAAGGTCAAAATGGAAGACAAGAGAGCACGCGAGGTTCACGAGGCGGCTCGTAAAAGTCCGTCGCGACGTCCCGACGCTTCGGCGGCACGCGACGCTCCCCTCTTCAAGAACGGCCCTCGTCGTCCAGCAGCAGCTGCCAGCTGATCACACGGCGTGTCTCGTGTACGGCCTTGTACACGCGTGCCTCGAATGTAGGAAGCGCGACCATGCGGCTTTGTATACGATGCTCGGGCCAGGCGATCGGCCGGGTACTAATGCAAATTAGAAATCTGTTTAAGAGGG